>CM070744.1:23016475-23595573 GCA_036346245.1 Bonia amplexicaulis
TCCTAAAATGATGCGGAAGTACTTTTAATGACAAATTACCAGTCTATTTTTTATGTAACAAATCTAAATAGTTTTATGTATATTTATTGTCAAAATTTTAAAAGGTTAACTACTATTCTGAAATGATGAGTAAAAAAGAACTGATGGAGCATTAGCTATCTGTCAAAATGTTCTTCTTGTACAGACTAATCCACTAATCCATTCTTACTATACTACATTGAATTTATGTGGTTTGTCTTGTAAGCACTTATGTGTTTGTTGGAATTTCATTCTTTCTATAAACTGAAATAAATCTGGGTGGAACTTGGCTTTCTGTTTTCAAAGGCTGAAGATGTAATGTTCTACCCCATCGTCGAAAAAAAATAGGCAATAGCTCAATCACAACGACAAATTTGTCGTAACAGTACTCCTTTTGTGAAAGCAAATTTGTCATGTTTGATGTAACTTATTCTTTGACTATACTGTGTAATGAACACATTTTTTTTTTGTTGAAAATTTTTAAAGACAGTTTTTCAAGCATTGGGCTGTGGATTGCTCTTCTTCTTTTTCTTTTTTCTTTTAAGCAAGTGGGGTAATAGTGTAGTCATGTTTAGATTCAGCTGACAGGTCACGGAATCAAATTCCAGAAATCATAATTTAAAACTTACATGAATATGCACCATATTCGTGAATGGTGGGACTCGAATTTATTCACTTTGGTTGGACGCGCTGTTGGCCGGTAGAGTCTCTTTATGATCATATACACATATCATCGAGTTTCCTTTTAGAACTTTGTAGTAGTAATAAATCAAATCTGAATGCAATGTTCTCTCTTTCAAAAAAAATGAAGCATACAATGTTTGCTCCGGTCCATTACCAAAGTGTACACATGTTATTGGTTTCAACTTTCAAACAAAAAAAGGTGTACAAATATAATTGACCTGTTGTTTGCGGGGCATTTACTGCAAATTCAAAGTGAAGTAGCAAGAATCCAATTTGCACGAAAGGCACAAACATTATTCCTAATCCAGTGTGTGATCAGGCGAAGGTGACGGAGATTGGGCTGCGTACGGTGTGCGTCTCGGACACCCACCGGAGCGCGCCCTGCACCACCCTCGCGCCACTCTGCTTCGGCCACACGACCACCGTGAAGCTCTCCTCCTGGTTTGCCTTGGTGAACTTCAACCCGCGCGGAAATACGCCGACGTTTACGGTGCTGTCTGGCATGTCAACTGCCGCGTAGTACACTGACGGCACCTCCCCAACGTTCTTCACCTTGCGCTTGACAACCAATGGCGCCGTCGAATTCCACCACGTCTGCGGGAACGTGACCGAGATCGACGGGTAATTCAGCAGGCGGTCCGGGATCACCGTGACGGCCGAGCAGTTGAGAGGACGGCGCGCGATCACCGAGACCTCCTGACTCGTGTACAGGCCGCAGAGGTAGCCGAGGTAGTCTCTGGGGGTAATGTCGTAGACTAGACCAGGGTTTGCGGCCTTCACCGGGTTGACGTGGCCGGCGCCGGTGGCAAAGAAGTTGGCCGGCACATGCTGCTCGTTGAGTATGGGGTTACCGGAGCGGTCGGTGACGTCGGCGGTTGTCATGATGGCCGACTTGATCGCTGCCGGTGACCAGTCTGGGTGCTTGCTCTTGATGAACGCCGCAATGCCGCTGAGGTGCGGCGTGGACATGGATGTGCCGGAAATGATGTTGAAGGTCGGTCCAGGGAGAACCGGTGCAGACGGCGGGCCGACTTGGAACGGCCATGCGGCGAGCACGTTCACGCCGGGGCCCGTGACGTCGGGCTTCAGAATGCCATGGTCCTGGAGGTTAGGCCCGCGAGAGGAGAAGAAAACGATCGACGGAGCAGGCGATGTGCCGAGTATTGTACCCCCGGAAAGGATTTGGGCCACCGGGTTCGCCGTGGAGTTGATGTAGGACTTGATGGCCGAGCCGGAGGCATAGTCGACGTGCGACGCCGGGAGAACGTGCGCTTGGGCGAACGTGCTGTAGCCTTGGGGAAACTGGTTAATCAATATCATGCCGGCGCCGCCGGCACTTTGCACCACCTCACCTTTGATGATCGCCGGGATGAAGTTCCCAACTTCGCAGAGCACTATCTTGCCCTTGACGTCGAAGCCGTCCAGCGAGCCGTTTCCGCAGAACTCGGCGAATGGCTTCCCACTCGCGCCCGCGTAGACCAAAGGGTAGGCGGGTGACTCGTTTGGCTGGTAGGCCGACTCGCCGTGGAAATAGAGGCCGTTCCCTAGCCGCACAGTGGAACGGATGGAGCGGTCCATGGTGCTCGCGGCGACGGTGAGCATCCACGGGGCCTCGTTTGACAGAGAGCTGGCGTTCGGGCCGGCGTTTCCAGCAGCCATGCTGACAAACACGCCGTTCTCGATGGCGCCGAACGTCCCGATGGCGATGGGGTCTATGTGGAACGGCCGTGACGGCCCGCCGAGAGACATGGAGATGACGTCGCAGCCGTCGGCCACCGCAGCGTCAACACCCGCCAGTATGTCGGAGCCCGCGCACTCCCTCAAGGAGCACACCTTGTACATGGCGATGTGCGCGCGCGTCGCTATCCCGGCGGCGGTACCGATGCCCTGGCCAAGCACGTTTGCGCCGGGCACGACCGCTCCCGCCGCGGTGCTCGCCGTGTGCGTGCCGTGCCCAAAGTCATCAACCGGCGGCGAAGAAGTGCCATTCGTGCCGTTGGAGGCAACGAAATTGCGCGCGCCGATGAGCTTGTTGTTGCACGCCGTGCCGTTGAAGTCGCAACGCCCCTTCCACTTGGCGGGCGGCGGCGGCATGCCGTCGTCGCTGAAGGATGGATGGTCCGGGAAGATACCGGTGTCGAGCAAGCCGATGATGACGCCAGCGCCAAGTTCCGAAGTGTAGTTCCACGTGCCCTGCTGCACGTTCAGCCCGAGGAACTGCGGCGTGTGCGTCGTCTGCAGCGTGTACATCTGGTCCGGGCCCGCGCTGACGAAGCCCGGCATGGCGGACATCGTCTCGAGCTCCCGCCGCGTCAGCCGAGCCGCGAAGCCGCTCGCGACGTGGTGGTACGCGTGGAGGAGCCGGCCATCCTCGGGAAGGAACGACTTGTACCACGTCTTCCGGTCGTCGGCCGTGCCGAAAACGTGCGTCTCCTGCGGTTGCACGTGGACGATGAACGTGGTAAGCTCATCGCCGGTCGCCTCGGCAACGGCCGCGAGGAGAAGGAAGGGAGCAAGGGAGAGCAAGGAGAGCTTGAGGGTTTCCATGGCTGGCTGGCTCTGAGCTCTAATGCGTGTGCTTGCATGGGCTTTATATAACGAGCTACGCGCGTGCGTGCTTGATCGAATCGCTAGCTAGGCTAGCTCCTGTCAGATTGCTAATGTACCTAATGCCGGCTTTTGTCATGGTCGTGAGTCGTGACAATGTGGGGGCGTTGGAGCCGATGGAGCTGTGTGCTGGGAAATGCTGGGTGAGATGTTGCGATCGCGAGGAGACCGCGTTAACCAACGAAACGGGGCGATATGGAGCCTGTCTGTTTTGGCTAATTTTTGATCGAAGTTTTTGAATTTTAGCTGTGTGTGACAGAGATTATAGATAAAGATATTTGTTTGTGATTTTGGACGATACAGATGTTAGGTTTTTAACATATACTATAATTAACTTGTAGACTTTATCTTAAAAAAATACTCTATTTAAAAGTTAAATACTGTAGTAAAAATTAAAAATCGTTTTTGAAAGCTATAAATAACAAGGCCATAGACATGGAGGCGTTGGTTGCCTTGGTATTGCCG
Organism: Bonia amplexicaulis; assembly: GCA_036346245.1. Classification (NCBI taxonomy): domain Eukaryota; kingdom Viridiplantae; phylum Streptophyta; class Magnoliopsida; order Poales; family Poaceae; genus Bonia; species Bonia amplexicaulis. The sequence goes on from CM070744.1 coordinate 23,020,250, forward strand.
CGTGCATGGGGGAGACGGCCATTGAACGGGACCTGGGAGCTAGCTGCAGGAACGTTGTGGCAGCCGCCCGTGATGCTTGCCTACGAGCAAAAGGAAGCATCCATGAGAGCATATATTTCTCGACGGCGAGCCAGCTTTCAGTTTTTCGTAAGATGGCACAAGGCCACAAGGGCGAACCGTTCGTAGTCGGACAGCATACACTACAGCATGTGAAACATCAACCAGGCTGTTCCTTGGTTTCATATGATAGGCATGCAGTGGCTGGTTGTTTACACATCCTACGTACGGCTTATTATCCATTGGATTTTTAACAGGATTGCAATCTGAATTTAGTTGGTTTCAGGTCCTATTCTTTTCGACTTCTAAAAGCTATTTTTCAGCTTTTCTACAGTAACTGGCTTTTAAACAGAGTATATTTTTAAGATAGGGTCTACTAGATAATTGTAGTATATATTGTACCGACTTTATTTATATCAACAATTACTCGCACGAACAGACCAAAAGTCATAACCCATAGCCAAAAAACAGGCTCTCGGTCTAATGTGAAATCAAGTCAAAAACCAATAAAAGAAGAAAGAAAAAGAAAAAAAAAGGCGGAAATCACGTTGCTGGGCTGAATAGTAGTTTGCTGGCCTGGATAGGGCCTGCGAGGAGGCCTAGAACTCAGTATGGCTCATGATTTGACGTCGATGTGGGCCAATATTAAAGCTGCAAATAGTAGTTGATGTGGGCCAATATCTCCTTTTCTATTTTTTTTACGAAAAACTATTTTCAGGAACAATTTCGGAATCTTTTTACCTAAAATTGTTTTATGAACAAATGGTCAGTATGATCTTATAGAGCTCAAAACCAATATACTGTAGATTTAAATGCTGAAAAATCTTGGTGTAAAATTCACACAACAACACACCCAGCCAACTGCTGATGGAAGCGAGCTCGATGTCAGCCAGAGCCGATGTGCCTCGTACGTACACCAATAGTTATCTTTTCGTTGATTTGTTGCACACCTCAAAACATATGCAAAACAAAGTAAAATTAAAGCCCAAAAAACATCAATATCCGTACATCGAAGTAGCAACTGAGGCACCACGTGTGCAAAGGTGACGATTCAATAAAATCATTAAAAGTTGGACTGTTGTGACGATGTTGTCAGATTGCCAGGCATTATTTTTCCAGTGTTACTCCATCATGTTTCCTCTGAACTGTCCCCAGTGCGGCTTCGCTTCCTGCAAGGTTCGTAGGGTGCTTAACTGCTTATTACGTGCTAAACGTGTACCTAACGAAAATCAGCATGGCGTGAGGACCTAGGTGGTGATTGGTTCATTGAAAGTTGAAAACTTATGGTAGAAAACACTGTAGTTGGTGAAAAACATGAGAATGACAGAAGCTTATTTAACATAATTAAATTTAAAAATTGAAAAATATAAAAATATGTTAGCCCATCACGACAACGCAAACGAATACGAAAAAAAAAGAACCGACAAAAAGCTCAAAAAGTCAAAATTCGAGAAAAGATGAAATTATGAATAGTGCAAAAAAACAAGGCGTGAAGACCTAATTACAGTATTAGTAATAGGATTAGAAGGTAGTCATGGCAACCACATAGGGCTCACTACTCATGCAGTCGTACGCATGGTGCATGGTATCTTTCATTCTGTCATCTGAACCACATATGTGCCATCGAGAGTTCTCATGACATACTGGCACATACCGGATATCTTCTTATCTAGGAATGAAAAACACTGGATCTCAGTTGATCCGGATGTGAAAAGTGGTGGGTTTTAGATTATAACATATAGATTAAACAGTCTGTATTAGTATAATTCAGAAATAAGTAAAATTAAAATTAAAATAAAATTACCAATTTAATTTTCATACAAATTCCTAAGTCAAATTAGTAATTGGATTTATATACAAATTTTAATAATAAATAAAATAAAATTAGCAAATTGATTTTGATACGAATCTCAAAGTGACATCGATCCTAAATAACTGTGTTTGGCTCAATGGTGGTGATCGTGGTTAAGATTGGTGGGCTTCTTGTGGCTTATCCGAGTGGTATCCTGATGGAACTAGTGTAGGCTTCGGCTTGGCCTTGGGACTTTGGCCTTTCGATATGGCTTGAGCTTCTGGCTTCTGGTTTATTTTTGCACTATTCATAATTTCGTCTTTTTCTCAATTTTGGCTTTTTTGAGCTTTTTGCGGTTCTTTTTTCCGTATTCGTTTGCGTTGTCTCGTGATGGGCTAACAAATTTTTATATTTTCAATTTTTAAATTTAATTATGTTGAATAAGCCTCTGTCACCACAGGTGTTTTTTTCACCACTATGTGTTTAAGAGAGTTTTCAATCTTGGCTTGTGAAGGGAAATGGGGTGGCATTGCGAGTGAGAGTGCTGAGGCTAGCTTAAGAGAGAAGAGGCATTCGACTGTCTCTCTCTTCGGTCCTTTGCATGACATATTTGCTCTTACCTATCCATTTGGCTCTCTCATTCCACTGTGTGTTTATGGACTACTGGTCCAAAGAGTGGAATTATACTATGCTTCAAGTTTTTAGCAGCAGAGGTAAGTCGATAAAAATATGAGCGTTGGATTTTGGATTGCCAAATGATGATGTCCACATAAGGTGAGAGGCATCGATCGGTTTGGGACGGTTTGGGAACCTCGATGAATGCCACTCTGCTTAACTTTGTAAAGTCGAAGGGTTCTAATGGCGGTTTTCTATTTTTCTTTATTATCCCTTGGATTGTTCTTTTATTAGCTCTTTTGATTGCAAAAGGAAATGGTGGGTAGGGTTTTGGGTCAGCTTTGGAGGGTTCTATTGTCGAGCAATACATAGGAAGGCAATACACAATCAATATACAATGCAATTTTATCTAATCATGTTCAAATGCAATTTTTGGTCATGCAATTATTCATGTTTTTATACATGTGTGCTATTCTTGTAATTAATCAAGTGTTGTAATAATGTTTTATTTTGTTTAGGCATGCCCAACTTGATTTCTTGTAATTTAATTATTGCAATCCACTAGGTTGTAATTATCTTAATAACCCTTACTTTACTGTTTATTTAAATTACTGGCACTGCTTAGAGTTAATTAATATTCAGGGTCCTTTCAATATGTCCTAAGTTCATCCAACTATTTGTTAGCTAAGGCACTGTTGTCGGTGTTGAGGGTATTTAGATTATTTCTTATTGTCTAGTGTTTGGGTTCTTATGTGTCTCATGTAATATATATAGCCCTATGGGCTGCTATTGCAATACAACCAACATTTCACATTTGCATACCTTCTATTATTGTAACATGGTATCAGAGCCCTAGAGCTCGATCCACATTCCGTTGCTGCTGCCCTAGGGAGGGGTGATCTTTGCTCCCAAGGGTGGCCACCGACACCGGCCACCGGATCCAGCTGACCTCCCCGTCCTCTCGACGCCTCCAGCCTCCACCGCGCCGCCGGCTCGCGCCCATGTCTGCGCCCCATGCCGCCGACCCACGCCCACCTACACCTACGCTCGAGCACGCCTTTGCGCCGCTCCGCCGCTGGGCTTCCTCTCGACTGCCACCAAGCGGATCCATCGCCTCCCGGCCACGCTTGATGCGCCGCCGCCGCCTTGGATCCGACGACCACCGCCTCGGATCCGGCCGCCACCGATCTTCCTCCACCCGGATTCGGCCGTCTCTGACCTCCTTCGTGCTCTATGCCGCAAGATTGCACTAGATCCGGCCGCCTTTGGCCCGCATCGGTGCTTCGCTCCGCCGGTGGCCCACACCAAATCCAACTTGCATCTGAACACCTCCTCTAGCCAGATCCGGCCGGATTGCCCACACCAGATCCAACTCGCATCTGACCCGCATTGCTCACCCCGGACCCCTTCCTTCTCCCCCTTCTCCTCCTCCTCCTTCCCCACGACCGGTTGCCTCAGAAGAACGCCACGCGCGCAGGTTGGCAGCTCGTTCTTGCCTTCTCGCTACCAGCAACCAGGAAGCAAAGCCTAACAAACAAAAACCAAGAACGCATCAAGCCCTCGCACCAAATCACAGAAACGAAAAAGTTTGCAAGAATTACCACTACAATCTGATACAAGCGGGCAGGGGGAAGAAAAGAATCGCATTGGTATCCTCCTCCGCAGCTTCTTCCTCTTCCGATTTCAGACGGACCCTGAGGAGGAGGGAGCTCCTCATCCTTCAGGTTGGTCTAACGATTCTTGGCTCTTGTGTTGGAATCTGGTGCTGATTGCGTCAGGTAGGAAATTTAGGTGGAGTCTGGTGTTTAATAGTGACTAGCGCCTCATTAAATTTGGGGAATCTTGTGTGGTTATGGATTTCTTGGATTGGGAGATCTGGCTGTGGTCTGGAGATCGTTAATTACCAACGTTATGCAATTAATGATGGGAGGAAGGAGGAGAAACATTGGAGAAGAAAAATATCGTTCCAAATTGTGAGCTTGCCAATTTTGGGTGTAATCTGAATCCCGAATCTTAGGATCAGAGCAATTAGGATTCTACCGTGGGCAGGCAATGCGCGGCGGTGGACGGACCTCGCGCGGTGCGGAAGCGCGTCACGCCGGCTCGCGCGGTGCCCAGCCGCGCAAGGAAAGGAGGTCAAAATAGGCAATACTACCGGTCGGGGGCTATACTGGGAATCACAACGTGCCATTGGCCAAGATTTCGCCAATTATTGGGCACTGTTCTAAGCGCACATCCCATTGTCCCAACTGTACCAATAATTTGTCCTGAATACATATCAGGGCGACAGATGACGATGAGTTATGGACCCAGGGCCTGGGATGCAAGCAAGGCACACATATTTACAGTGACTGGTCAATCCAAATGGGAAAGAAGATGAGAAGAAACAATAGCTGTTTCTTTTCTCTCTAGGCCCAGCTTAATGCTATGCTGTCTGTGTATCGTCACGAGAAGTGATTCTATTCTACATTGTGCCAACGCAAGATGTCTGGGGTGAGAAAGTTTGATGAATTGCATTATTGCTGCTAAACACAAAGGCACTGTTTGATAGCATGAGGAGCATGTAGAGACCATTCTGATGATAAAGCTGCTAACTCAACTGCACAGTCCATCCCATACTGTCCTCTGCAAGGCCTTTCTGAATAGCTGTAAGTGCTGAATAAAGTTGCTGAGACACACCTCCGACCTTCTGATTCCCATACTCCACTCTGCAACGGACATGGGGTTCGTGAGAATTGACTGTTTTTTCATAAAGGAATAGCAATTATTTGATGAAAGCCATTTTTTCCAGTATTGCGTCTGCTGGCAATTGCAGATTTTGTATGGCTACAGGATCAATGATAAAAGTAGGGAGAATAATTGGAGAACACGTATGCCAGGAAGAATGATTTAGTGAAACTAGTAGACTCATACAGACGCCATGAAATGCAATTATTATGCCCTTAACTCATAGTTCGATAGGCAACATATCTGAAATGCCAAGTTCCATAAGCTTTTAGCATTTAATGATACCTGTCCTATCCTACTTTCCTAGTTTATAGTCATTTCTCAAACATCCAAATAGCACAACTGTTGTGTACGGATTCCCTAGCAGCAGGTGTGTGCAGCAGCTGCAGAACAGACGTGCAGGAGTGCACAACAACATGTCACGGGCGGCCGGCCGTGTGGGCAAAGGATCCAACGCCAAAAACAGCGTCCAGCAACAGCATCCAGAAAGAGTCCGTAGTCCAGGAGGATTAGAAAGTTAGGGTCCAGGGAGATTAATTCGTAATCTATCAGGAAAGTTTAGAGTTGGAGTCCATGTGCTAGGAGGTAAACCATCCCTATATATAGGTGCTGTGTACGTGGGTTCTGATCAAGAAAGAAAGAAACAATCTATTCTCCCCCAAAATATTCTCTCGTCTCAATCTCTCTCTATCACCCCCTTCTAATACCCTAATCTCCTTCAAGCCATGGCGTCTGGCCATCTTCAGCTCAGTAGTTATCCCATTGTGAACCAAGGTTCACAACAACAACTAGTAGCAAAATAACTACTTTAAGGCTGAGGTACTTACCTTCTTCCATGGTACAATATGCAACCAACAGGTGATAGTACAACAGCAGTCCCAGTACAGAAGACTTCATCAGCGTCAAGCAATTCATCTATTGTAGTAAGGCGCTCTTCAACCTGACCAAGAAAAGGCATACACAGTATGTTAAAAGGGAAAAGATCATGTTCATATCTCATACTGTTGCTCAAAAGGCAGTGTGAGCAGAAGATGAACATCCCTGTTTAAGTTACCTGAAATCCAAGGTTTCGAGCAATTTCAATTACACTTCTTCTTGTGATTCCAGGAAGAATTGTTCCCGTTAATAGTGGAGTAGAAATAACATTATCCTGTCAGGGAAAAACCAATGGTAGCTGAGAACAAAATATACTAGTAATTTAATGCCAAGCATAAAACATGTCTACAGTTTAGCTCTAGACTTGATCAACTATTCCAAGCTACTACTCAAATATTTGAAGATAAGCTAGTCCATAGCGCTTTAACACTTTAATAGGATGATGATGATGATACGCATATGACAAATGTTAAGTTTGTTCAATAAACTCCAAAAATGCTCACAACATCATTGCCAGAGACTTCACTGGTACTATACTCGAAATTGTTTATACTAGTATTTTCCTAAATGCACTTGCAAAGGTCAATTTGAACAAATTTTAATTTACATACCTTCACCATGAATATATTACAGGAAGAAACTTCCTCCACAAACTTTTTTTGCACGGGGTCCAAGTATAGAACATCAGAATGACCTTTTTCCTTGGCTCTTTTCTGAGCATTAACAACCTGTATACATATCAAACAAAAGTGCAAAACATCAGGAACCGCATGTACATATGTCAATGTTCTTCCTGATGTTTTTTTTTGGGGGGAGGTTGTCACGGCACTCCGGCAAGTCGCAGTGAGGCTGGGGCGCTTGGACGCCTAGTCGACTAGGCGTCCGCCATGACGACAATTACACGATAGTAGTTAGACGACAAATAATACCTTATATGACTGAAAAATAAATAACCATACATCATAATAGTACAAATAATCTAAATAACCACTATAGCTGCCATGTCTACCAAGATGGCTTTCATGTCGTCTATCTCGTTGAGGATGGCCTTCATGGCCTTAAAATTCTCGGCAGCAGAAGCCATGGTGTTGGGTCTGATACTAAATTGTTATGAACCTTAGTTCATAGAGGTAAACACCGCTGAGAGGATGGCCGGGAGGCGTCGGCGTAGAGGGAGAGGGAGACTATAGATGAGAATGACTGTGCTATTTCTTGCTTGGTTTCAATAGCATGTGGCAGGCCCCTTATATAGATGGGCTCCTCCTAACAGATAGAATTTAATCTCAATCACATCTCTAATAAATAGAAACTAATATCATATCTCTAATAGATATAAACTAATTGCTAACTTAAATAGAAACTAATCTCTACTTCCTAATAAGACCGGTTGGGTTGGGCCCATGGGCGAACATTACACACCGCTGCCCGGCCATCATCTTGGCTGTGTCTACTCCCTATAAACTAAGGTTCATAACAATTTGGTATCAGAGCCAACACCGTGGCTTCTGCTGCCGAGTTAACAGGTGGCAAGATCTTTGCTGGCTATAAAGAAATCCTCGCTGGACTCAAGAATATAGAGAACATGTTGAAGAAGATGATAGCAGCAAAAGAGAAGGCACAAGCAGTCATAGCTACGCGATCCGCGGTGGCACAAGGGGCGGGAGCAATGGTGGCTGTGCCACGGCAATGGCGCTACTACTGTTGCTCCTTCATCCGACAAGGCCAGCGCTGTGTCTTCAAGCGACGCCGACGTGGCATCTTCCAAGATTGACGCACCGGCTGCAAGCTACACCCCGTGATTGTGGAGGCACTGCGTGGAGAGGTGGCTAGGCTATCTCAGCCCCTTTTCCTTTCACCGCCGCCACCACCAATCCAACCAACCGGTTCAACCACCGGAGGCGAGCGGATTAACCACCCCGAGCGGTTCAACTGACCGGTTCAACTACCCGAGCGGGGGCTTCGGCAGCAGTGCCTCACGTTCAGGAGCAGTCCCCGCGTCGGCGCTATGGCAGCGGCGGACGACGAGGGCGAGCGAGACGAGGAAGACAAGATCGATGGCGTTGAGAAGAGCGCGCTGCGGGCGACACCGCAGAAGCTGGAGGAAGCGGCGGCGCAAGAGCGTAGACGTCTTGGGGACGAATTCACGCGTGGAGCGGCGGGTCCCAACGGCCGCGGATCTTGGAGGTGAGCTTGGTTTAGATCGGATAGGGGCCACGACCAACGGTCTTCGCGACGGACTAGAGCAGACGCTTGACATGCAGTCACAGAGTCGTGCCAAGGCAGGGCAAACGACATGGTAAGCAACGCTGGCGCAGGCGAGGAGGAGGCAATGGTAACGGTGGAGCGGCAACTGAGGGGCCGTGAAAGGTGCAAGGGAGCGGCAAGGACCGTACTCGAAGATCAGGGGACGTTTCGAGTTCGACCATGGAAGTCCGAGTGGCATCGAAGGAGTCCGAGTGGTATCAAAGGCGTTCGAGTGGTATTGGAGGCATTCGAGCGGTTTCGTCGGCGTTCGAGCGGTATTGGTCGGAAACTTCGAGTACGCAGTGGTTGAAGATTTCCGAGCACGGAGCAGTCGAAGATTTAGAGCGCTGAGCGGTCGGAGGTTCCAGGGCACAGAGCGGTCGAAGGTTGCATGGTCAAAACTAACACGTGGTACCAAGTGGGTCATGGCGAGGATCCCACACAAGAAGGCGCGTTTCTCTGGACAGTGGAGCGAAGGAATTAGGAGGGGATGGAATTGGAAGCTATGTGTGGATTTCTATTTGCATGGGAACCAAGAGAAACATGGGAGGAGATGTGCGTGCATGCAGCATGTGCAAGGATAGAAAGAAGGGAGCGTGGAAAGGAAATACTGGTTGCATGCATTGGCTTTTATGGAAGAAAATTGGATTTGATTTTTCAGCTAACTCCAAATTTCCTCCTTTCCTTGTGCAACCTTGGATGGGGTCCACTTGCAGGCGTGTCGACGCAGTCAATAAGATGGCGCAACAAAATAAATTAGGCACACCGTCTAGCAGCTCGAGGACAAGCTGCATGTCCGGGAGGGGTGTAATGTCATGGGCATAGGAATGCCCATGGGCCCAACCCAACCGGTCATTATTATGAAGTAGAGATTAGTTTCTATTTAAGTTAGAAATTAGTTTCTATTATTAGAGATATGATATTAGTTTCTATTTGTTAGAGATATGATTGAGATTAGATTCTATCTGTTAGGAGGGCCCATCTATATAAGGGGGCTGCCGTATGCTATTGGAACCAAGCAAGAAATAACAAAATCATTCTCATCTGATCTATATTAGTGTGTCCTCTAGGAAGGTATTGAAACTGACGTTAATGAGGGATCAGATAAAGAAAGTATAAATCACACTTGTAGAGAAAGTTGCATTACCGAAGCATAATTTCCAATAGTCTTTATATCACCAGTTCCACCAGGTGCAGCACGGTGATATTCTTCCTCAGTTAACAAGTTAATTCGAGATAAGCCATCCTGAAAGTAAAGGAGACAATAACATCTTATAGCTACAGCCAGATAAAATACGACACCAAGAATAAGCAGGAAAGAAGGAATTAAAATTTGCCAACCTTGAAATAGTGCCCAACAGGACAAACAAATACAACAAATGTATACTCTGGGGCAGGTGCAACACCGAGGATAGCCCCACTTCCAATCAGCAGTGGTCTGATGTACAAAGAACCTTTGCCAGTAGGAGGTACCTGCAACGGAGCGCATAACCTATAAGACTGGATAGATGCATCACATATCATTGTTCAAGAAGAAATGTCCTTACCCAACGCTTGTTTGCCAAAATAGTAAGCTTTACAGCTTCTAGGAACTGCTCTATGCTTGGTGCAGGCATACATAACCGTTCCGCACCAACTCTCATCCGGAACGCGTTTTCACCAGGGCGAAAAAGCAGGACTGACCCATCCTCCTTCCTGTGTGCTCTCAGACCTTCAACCAATCCCTGCAGATGTTTCAATAGCATATTAGAGCATTTTTAACAGAATGGAGCAAAAGAAATCAACCTGCACATGCGAAGCAACTAAGCTATTTTGGTAAACCATTATTCATCAATGGAATAGTGATTCTTCAAGGCAGATCGAGGAGGTAAACAAACCTGACCATAATTCAACACTGCAGCAGCTGGATTCAGCTGGATTGGCCCATATGGCACCAATTCACCCTTGGTGAACACCCCGTCTGACGAACATCTCATTATATACATAAAGTCCGTCTGCACCAGTTGAAACCCTAGGGTCTCCCAGTTGAAGTCGACTAGGTCTGGGGTTCCTGTACTGAAACATTCAGCTCACATGAACAACAATCTAGCAAAACAGGCAATGCCCATAATGGAACAGCCAGAGGGTAACTAAGTTGAGCAGCCATATATGCATAGTGATAGTACTATTCTGATTTTTAGCCACTGTAGTTCTTCATTTTTATCCTACAAAGCTAGTAAACCTTTCACATGGCCTTAGATTATACTGTCAATTTTACTCCTCTTTCCCACTTCGTTTCATCAAATAGTCGATTGTAACAATCTCATTGCTTCACCAGCGCATCAATTTTTTGCCTAATTGTGTCTTGTGTAGCACCAGTACAGTGCGAATCAATCTCCCTTGTTTTTTAACGAACTTAACCATGTTCTTATTTTGCCAGTAAAGTGAAAACGAAAGTGTGCAGAACACCGGGTCAAGTTGTCAGTCATACTTGTATGCTGTCGTCATCGGAGTTGAACACCGGCTCCTCCTCGCGGCAGGGCCTCGTCTGGAGACGGAGATGGCGCTGCCGGACAGATGCTTCTGAATCTGCAGGCAGCGTCAATCAACAGCTGCGCGTCAGTCACATGGTTCTCCGTTATCACATCAGAGACCGTACAACTGGAACTGATCAAATGGACATCACGCCGTAGACTGTAGTGTAGACTCCAAAATCGCAAACGAGAACTCGTGTGAAGTTGCTACTACTTTACTTACGGGGCGACAGGGCGGGCGCGGATGCGTCGGCGGGGAGGGCGCCGTGCCGCGGCCGGAAGAGGGGGACGCAAAGGCGCCGCGGGCCGCGCAGAAGCGGAGCTCCATTTGTACCTACGCAGTCTCTGTCGCGACGGGCGTGGCTGAGGGGTTGGTGGCCGGGTTGGTTCTGGTGGGGGAGAGGAGACGGAGTCACTACGGCGGCGGCCGAGGAACAGCCGAACTGGCGACCCGGTCGGACGACGGCGGCTCGCTTCGATTGGTCGCCCCGCTTCGTTGGCCGGGTCTCGCGTGGCGCCAGGCAGGCTCGCGAGGCTCTGCGGACGAGGAGTGCGGGTCCTGCCTGTCAGTGGAAGTGGACAGGTGCATGACTGCATGGTTCAGTCTCGATTCGGGATCCAAACAAGCCGAGCTTCAGCTTAATTAGGAGCGTCAGGCTTTGAAGAGCAAGCTCGAATAACTCATCAAGGCCTCGTAAATTTCTCAGTCCACCTGTATCCCCCGAGCCCATCCATTTTATATTTATTTTTATTAAGACATTCATGCTATTATATTGTGAGTTATGATAATTTTTCTATTCTTATTAAATATTATTGTATGTTAATTTTTATCTAGTTTACTTAAATTGAGCTTAAGCTTGAGCTTTTCTTATGTTAAAAATAGATGCACGTTGAATTGTTGACTATACGTGGGTGATAGTGTAAACCTGGCGACAACCATTGTTTTGGCTCAGATGTTTGACGGTTCACATATATGGTGTTGCAGTCTTTTTTTTTCAAATTTAGCTTTCAAACATTCTTTTTGCAAATCTAGCTTCCTCCGTGGATCTACTAAGCTCGTCAGGTACCTATCAAGCTAGACGAGCTCAGCAGGCCGCTTGTTGAGCCCCCTAAGTGCGGCAGCAATGTTGTCTCATGATTAACACTTAACTAAGCTCATAATTGGCACTAATTAAGGGGCTAGGCAGGTGTCTACCGAGCTAAGGGAGCTTGTGACCTGCCGCGCAATAGGACTCGGCAGGCGACCTGCTAAGCTAGGAGAGCTCGGTAGCTCGATAGGTTATCTGCTAAGCTCTCTTAGTCCGGTATGTCTACGGAGGGGCTAGATTTATAAAAACGGACATTCAGAAGCTAATTTTTTTAAAAATTAATATAGTATCATTTGTGTAAACAGTTCGAGACATTTTACGAACGGACTGTATATCTGATGAATCTGACAGAGAAACGGGGTACCCAATACCTCATATTGTGCTCATACAACAACAGAATGGTATTCATAAATGGAGCAAGCTGGTACTTTGGTGCAGTAGAGAGTTCGTCGACAATAGGTGTGGAGGAGACGGGGACCTCACTCTGGTGTTGGGCAGGAGTGACGGGACGAGCGTGTTGTGGCCTCGGCGTGGTGGACCGGCGAGGTGGGCAGAGCTACACAGGGCACGTCACTTCGACTTCCCAATCCGGACTACGAAGGCACGTTGGAGGCCGACTTCGACTAGAAGGGAGACATGGCATCCGAGGAGGAGGCGAAAGAGGACAAGCCGACGGTTGAAGAGGGCAGCGCGGACGTCAACCATGGCGTGGACGCTAGTGGCGTGGTAAATGTGGCACCCTTGGTAGATCTGGGACGGATTGTGGTGAGGGAAACGGGCAGATCTAGGGGGAGGAGATGGGGTGGGGGCAAGAGGGATGGGAAGGAGATAGGTAGGCGGTGGTGAGGCGATGAGGGAAGGTGGTGGTACGACTGGATGGGAAGCTTTGGGAAGAACATGGGCTAGAAGATCTGAGGGGTTGGGCCGTTGATAGGGGACATGAGAGAGCTGTAGATGGCAACAATGAGGTGGCGGAGGGTAGGAGGCGGCGTGACTAGAAAGGATGCGGTGCAGGATAACTAGCTATTGGTAGATCTAGGAGTGGGGGAGAAGGGGCGGGGACGAGCGGTGGATAGGGCAATGGGGGAAGGGGATGGGACCAGCATAAGACATAACGATACGGTGAGAAACGGTCGGTCGGGAGCAGACTGGACGATGAAGACGTCAGTAGCGGGGGAATGTGGGTGAGCGCAGAGTGAGTCAAGGAGATAGCGTGATGCGTTGAGTGAATGGGAGGCGTTGGTGAAGTAAAAAGCACGATATAAACCGCTTTTACAAGCCTCCCGGAGCTATCTCCTTCGATCCAGCTTTTGGATTCTTTGGCTAGAGGTCACAAGCCGGTCCAAAAAAAAGCCTGATCGAACGCCCCTTAGTAGCTTCAGATTACCATGCTTTTACATCACACCGCGTGCACTCAACAAGAGGATGAAGGTGCCGTATGATCTGCCTTTTGATATACTGAGTACCATTCGTTTTCTTTATTTGCTGTCGCGTACTTGCGTACTAAAGAGAGAGAGAGCGAGAGATGGAGAGAGAAGCGACTAGCACGGAGGGAGCGGCCACGTCACCCCACGCCACGCTCCGCCCGCCGTGTGTGCGCGAATCTTCGCACGATCGGAGGAGCATTTTTACAAAAAAGTCCCTCTATTTTTTCGAAATTACGTACAGGTCTTTGGTTCTCGCAAAAAGATCCCTGTCGGTTTTTTAGTCCCTCCACTTTACAGGATAGCCCCTCGCGGTTTTCGAAATTGCGCACGGGTCCCGTTTGTTTACGTACAAGTCCTTATTTTTTACGAAAAAATCATTTACCTTTTTCGAAAATACGTATTTTGCCTTCGATTTTTTTTTAAAACTCCTCACGAGTTATCGCCTCTTTTATTTTTGTACGTACGGTGGCTGACGCGGTGTGACGCCGCGCCTATGCTTGCTAGTTAAAACGACAGGGGCATCACTTGGCTAATCCTCAACCTCACACCTGTGACTGCAAACCTACAAATAAACTGTACATACTACTTGCCTGTGCCTCGCGTTTGGCTTATGATAATCGCGGAGAAGAGAAGGTTCGAGAGGCAGATTACAACGTGACCAATCGCTCTTTTCCAATGCGCCGTGTCATCTTTCGGATTCCGCCGAAAATAAGGCCGGCCGGCGAGTGCGTGCCGGTCACCATCCGCGCTGCGAGCTTTAGAAAGAACGGATACGCCCTCTCATCCGTGGATACGCACCGAAGGCAATGAGTGAAGTTCGTGCACACCTAGCTCTCACAGAAAGAGACAACCAAGCTAGAGTAACCAACAGTGAGACAGTTCGCTTTCCATCGCAACCAGCTACTTCCATCGCAACCAGCTACCCCGCTAATTATTAACGCTATGGGTGTTCTTTTGAACTACTACGACCGATGGTTTTTAGATATAATTGATAATTTTTGTTTGTGTTTTTAATATAGCAGTGGACAGGATAATATATATGATTTTAGATTTGAATAACTGTTTACTAAATTCGTTTTAAAAGACCATCCCATTTGAACGCAGCTAAGAAAGCTGACCCCATGTTTGGAGAATTCTACGTGGTACAACTTTGCACGGAAGCTACGTTACGCTTGAGGCATGAAGCTCAACGAACAGGACAGAGACTAGTGCAGCACAGTAGCATTTAAATGCCGTACAGGTGAATTGCACGCACTTGCGAATCATGCAGCGACTCCAGCTAAGCAGGCCAGCAAGAGCAAGCCCAGCACGATATCGGGGTACTTTTCAGCTGGAGCTTATGGGTTGTTCAGTAATTTATAGTTTTTGATTTTATAACGAATATTTATATAAATAAATTAAATATCAATAAATTTATAAATCATTTTTAAAAATTTATTCTAATAAGTCGTTTTCAAATAATGATTAGAAAAATATTTAGCTTATTTATTTATAAAAAATTATACGTCATAGCCGAAATCGCGCGGCTGCTCTGAGCCGATCGGTGGCTGGGAGTGGGGAGCGGGGTCCATGTCTCTCGTGCGTGACAGGTCGAGGCGTGGTGGGGTCGGGGAGGCAGCGGTGAGTTGTCCTCACATGCTTCACGGCTCGTGCCATCCGGATAAGGACGACACATGATATCACAGCCTGCAGCTACGACATGCTAGAGTACTACTTGTAATATGCAACCTCATCGTGCATAGCAAATTGGTTCCACCTTTTTGTTCCTTTTTTTCACGAATTATATACTCCTGCACCGATGGTGCTGTATGATGTGGATTTTCATCCTAAGTTTACAATACTACTTACAAAATTTTACATCCGAGAGGCATATCTAAGCAAGTTTGGAGTAAACCGTTGAATTTGGGAGATAAAAAACCCGGGATTCACGTACGCTAGATAGAATACAGATGAGATGAATGACGCCTGTCCGGTTTGACATGAATATGCAAAACATTCCCTTCATGAGCCAGTATAACGCGCTTCATGTTTGCCCTCCCCTCCAATAATTATTTGCAACCAACCAACCAGCGAAACAAGATTGAGAGCTCCCAAACTGACAGTGGTTGAGTGCTGCCCGCCTGTTTGGCAACAGCTACGGTTTTTGAATTTTGACTGTTTACGGTAAAGATTGTGGAGAGATAGATACTCACTTACGATTTTAGATGATACAGATGTTGAGTTTTTAACGTGTACATCGTTTAACTTGTAGACCCTGTCTTAAAAAAATACTCCATTTGAAAGTTAGGTACTGTAGCAAAAGCCAAAAGCCGTTAGCTTCGGAGGAAAAGAACATGCCCTAAGCCTTCTTATAGCTTTGTTTATGATTTCCCGGCTTATGCCCTGCTCGGTTGAGCTGAAAAATAGTGGCTTATGACTGAAATTGCACTGTAGATAGCTGAAATTACACTGTAGCTAAAGGTAACTTCTATGACGTAATTAAATTTAAAAAAAATTAAAATAGAAAAAATATATTAGCTCATCACGGACAACGTAAATAAATACGAAAAAAAGAACCAGCAAAAAAACTAATAAAATAAAAAATTCAGAAAAAGAAGAAATTTATTAATAGTAAAAAATAAGTCAAAAGCTAGAAGCGCAAGTTAAAATGAGCGGGGACGTAAGCTCACTAAGTCCTTTCTGGAACCAATCGTTAGGCTACAAATACATCCAACTACGAGCTTAAAGAAACAGAGCTGATCGTCGTGGCGTCGGAAAGGAACATCGGTGCCAACCAAAACGACCCCCACCACAAGCCTAGCTTACGTAGGTAGCCGCGCCATCCCTAGAGTTGGCCGGTACGTGCGACGTTAATGACGAGATTGGAATTTCAGAGAGGAGGCCCTGAATCGTGCTACAACTTGTGGTACCGATGAGATGGCCGGTGGTGGGAGAGACGAAAAGATATGGCCAGTTTGGACGAGCGTCGGCGAGGAAGGAATGCATGGGAGTGGGAGGCCGTGCTGCATCGTGCGCAGCTACACGTTGCTACTGTTGCTGAAAAGACCAGAAACGGGCGAATAATAGGGTAGACCCGTAGAAGGCTGGTCTTGTTTCTTTGCCCTGTCATAATTTTTAGTTATTTTCTATGATTTTTGTTTATATTTTTTGAGATAATAGTAAATAGTAAAATTTTTGATGTAGTTAATGTACGTAGTTTTAGATTCGAGAAATGGCTTAAAAATTCACTTTAAAAAGCTATCCTGTTTTTTTTTATTTTTAGAGAAGTAAAATTCCAAAAGCTAGATTACCAAAAAAAAAAAGGGTAGATGTCCTCTTCTCTTGCAGCGGTCTCCTCAAGCGTTGATATGAGATTCTGACGACGAAAAGTATACTGCGATGTTGGAATTACATGTTTTTTTCGATGGCACTACGTACTTAGGCTAATTTTCCCTTCTGAATTTTTTTTGCCATAAATCATTCTCCTCCCTAACGAGTGCCTGCTAGGTGGCCTGAGCTGAACCGCTGGAGACTCCGATGAACAGCTGAACAGCTTTTTTTTTCCCCAGAGCAAATAGATACTACCTTGCTCTTGCAGGTCACTCTACCATGCTAGCTTTGTGTTGTCACTCTTTTCTGATGGATAGCACGGTGCAAGCAGCCAAATTGGAGATATGCGTAGCATAATGGGATTTTGCTTACCTTTCTAATTGATAGACGACTATGACCATGTATGTCATGTCTGGGGCAATTAATGGTCAAGCCTAGCGAATTAGGTTCATGTAACATCATCACCTATCCAATTCACTGGTCCTTCCCTTGCAAGAAAACTGTGTTCAGTATTCAGACCATAGTTATAAAACCCGAACTGGTCTGAGGTTGAACCGGAAAAATCCGAACCTAAAGGCTTTGCTGGATACGCACACTCACATAACCGAAGATGCAGGTCTGTTTTACGCGGCTGCATCTTATAGTTTTTTGTTGAAATTTTTGAATTTGAACTGTTTACGATAGAGATTATGGAGAGATACTTGTTTGCGATTTTGATTGATACAGATGTTGAGATTTTAACATGTACTATAATTAACTTGTAGTCACTGTCTTGAAAAAATACCCTGTTTAAAAGTTAGATACTATAGTAAAAATCAAAAGACACTAGCTTCATCGAAAAGAACGGCCCCGTAATTCACCTAAGAAAACCCGATGACCCGGCCAGTTATTCACCTGATACGACTGACCCGAGCGGTTTTGCTTGACCCGTTTCTGTTTTGCTCATGAGGCCAATAGACAAGAAAAGCCTCAAATGAAAGAGCTTTTCAAGACAATCTGGAGGGCACGTTTGTACTTTCCCCTTGTGAAATTGGTGGCTACACAAAAAAAATCCTTCTTTCTCACCCTCACTCTGCCGCGCAGCTCCTCTGTGTTCTCTGCTCAGCTTCGCCTCCATCAGCAAGATACGATGTATTCCCCCACTTGCTTGCTTTGCTTGTCTCTACTCTCCAGTCTCTTGTTAAGATGCTAGTATTTTTACTGCTCTATTTTCTAATCAAAGATTAGTAAGGCCTAAGTTGGCAATTTGTGTATTAAATCAAACCTGTAGTGCATCTGGATGCGAGAATGATTGGAGTATATTTAAACGTAGTCACTCAAAGAAAAAGAATTGGAGCATATTTAAGCACACTCATTCAAAGAAGAAAAATAGACTAGAACATCAATAGTCAGAATAATCTCTTTTATGTGTGAGCCTATCATGTCGCTCATTAACTGACTTAATCTGTTGTTCAGTTTTCAGGTTCTTTGATTATTATTGCTTCTCATG
This sequence comes from Bonia amplexicaulis, assembly GCA_036346245.1. Lineage (NCBI taxonomy): Eukaryota > Viridiplantae > Streptophyta > Magnoliopsida > Poales > Poaceae > Bonia > Bonia amplexicaulis. Next base: position 23,038,387 of record CM070744.1, read on the forward strand.
TATCATTGATTTTTCCATTTATATATATGTATGTACATATACATGTATATATATATATACATATACATATACATATACATACTATATGTATATATGTATGTATACACACACACATACATATACATATACTATATACTGTATGTATATATATATATGTGTGTGTGTGTGTGTGTGTGTGTGTGTGTGTGTATATACATATATATATATATATATGTATATATATGTATATGTATATGTATATGTGTATGTGTATGTGTATGTATATGTGTATGTGTATGTATATGTGTATGTGTATGTGTATGTGTATGTGTATGTATATGTATATCTATATATGTATATGTATATGTGTATATGTATATGTGTATATGTATGCATATGTATATCTTTACTATTATAAAAGGAGTTGGTGGTTGGTCCGGCCTCTTCCACCCCTTCTCACAAAAGGCAGCGCTGACATGCGCCGAATTTTATCATACTATATGTTCTGAAACTAACGGGTGGTAAAATTGTTTAGAATATGTATATAAATATGCTCTAAATTTTTTAAAATCCGTAGTAACGCACGGACATTCAGCTAGTATGTATATATGTATATGTATATGTATATGTATATGTATATGTATATGTATATGTATATGTATATGTATATGTATATGTATATGTATATGTATATGTATATGTATATGTATATGTGTATGTATATGTATATGTGTATGTATATGTGTATGTATATGTGTGTATGTATATGTGTATGTATATGTGTATATGTATATGTGTATGTGTATATGTATATGTATATGTATATGTGTATATGTATATGTATATGTACACACACACATATCGGGTTGAGTCGGTCAGGGCACGCACTTATTCTATGCGTAGCCACTGAATAATGCTTACACATACACACAAAGAGAGATATATTATTCAGTATCTACGCATAGAATAAGCGCGTGACCATGACTGACCCAATCAGTTAATCACCCCACCAACCCACCACATGGACGGTTACTAACGAAGTTGTTAATTATAGAAAAAGTTACTATCGCCTGTACATAAAGTTAACATCTATAATTTATTAAGTTACTATCGCCTGCACATAAAGTTACCATCTATAATTCATGAAGTTACTATCGCTTGCACAAAAAATTATTATCTATAATTCATAAAGTTACTATCGCTGCACATAAAGTTATAATCTATAATTCATGAACTTAGTATCGCATGTATATGTAGTAATTTTGCAACGTCAAAACATATTCAATATGTATCTTGTATTGTTAAGCTCATAATTTCGAATACAATGGTGCAAACGAATCGCAGATTGAACTTTTGGTGAAAGAGTTGTTTAATTTTTTTAGCTTGTAAACAAGATAAAAAACCACAAATCAAGTGCACTTATTATCTTCTCTCTCCTACTGTATGCATGCATGTTGTTATGAAAAAGTTATTATCTCCTGAATATAAAGTTATCATCTATAATTCATCAAGTTACTTACATGTGAAAAGTTACTATCGCATGCATAAAAAGTTATCATCTGAATTCATAGAAGCACCTTTCAATTTAAAAACATACAGTTCAACTGTTGACCCACCGGTCCAACCACCGGGTCAGTGACCAGAGACCTCGCTGGGTCATGACCGGTCCAGGTTTTATAACTACGATGGAGACTTCCTGAAACAATAACACCATCATCAGCAAAAGGTTGCCTACCTTGAACTAATTGAACTGTAAATTTCTTCTGTTTTTTGTTATGTCATTGTTCAAGGGCATATAAGATGCAGCGAAACACACGAAGCCAAGAGCAGTCACCGGATAGCATTAATCGAAGCAGAACTAAGACAATTGCTGCATTGTTATGGTAGGGGGATAGGCCAGGATGGCTTAGGATCGCCCTCCTTGCGGAGGCTCTGATATGGAGATCAACTGGTTTAGAACTTGATTGCTTTATTGCTTGATTATGATGCAGCTTCTCTCTTTATATAGATGAGGTTGGTCCTTAACAATATGAAAACTAACAAAATATAATGCAACCAATAAACTAAAGATAATTTCATATCCATACTATCTAATATAAAAATATGCATCTAACTATTCCTAATATAAAGATACGCATCTAACTTTTTCTAATATGAATATATGCTAAGATTATACCCTAAACAATCGCTATAGGACCGTGCTACAATACCGCACGGTACTGTTTATGCTACAGTACTCGCGATGCTACAGTTCTGCGCCGTAACACTTCATCCCTTGCGGCGAGATAGCTCGTCCTTGAGCTGTCAGGTGGTAGCCACAGACTATGACCTTCGTGTCCCCATGTCGACGAAATGGCACAATGCCATAGTGCAGCGTGGAAGATGATCAGCAAAGTCTCGATGCACAATAGCGAGGATAACATCCCTCTGGTTTTGGCTAGTGTCGCAGGAGTCACCGGCAGCAAGGGCAAATGGTGTACGACAACAACATCCTTCTTGGCTCAAGATGCATTGGTTGTCAAAAAGATGCGACGACGTCTCTGACCCCACATAACAACCGTTGCACTCCGCATCTTCGAAGGCACGGTATCGGTCGGCCACAGGGAGAACACCGTCGCTGAACCGTGGCAACCTTCCTCCTTAACGAAGGAACCAAATGTGTAGCCAAGAATAGCTCCGTCGGCTGAAGCGTTGGTGACGAAGGCAGGCATGGGCATCAATGGCAACATTGGCTCTAGAGGTAGCGTGGCCAGTGCCAATGCTGGCGCTGGTGAAGATGGTGGCAACACAGCCATGGCAATGACACACGAATCCTCTTCTTGCTCCTTCAGCTTGTCCATCAATCCCATAGCCTTCTCGAGTAGGGCCATCAGCTCCGTGTTGCTAGCCTTCAAGCTGTCCAGGATAGATAAAGCAACATCGGAAGCTATGGTAAATGACTATGGTACCAAAATATTATGGTAGGAGATAGACAAAGATGGCTCAGGATCGCCCTCCTTACGGAGGCTGTGATCTGGAGACCAACCTATTTAGAACTTGATTGCTTTATTACTTGATTATGAATGGTGCAGATTCTCTCTTTAGATAGATGAGGTTAGCCTCTAACAATATAAAAACTAACATAATATAATACAACCAATCAACTAAAAATAATATCATATCCATATTATCTAAATATAAAGATATGTATCTAACTTCTCCTAATATGAAGATATACTAAGATTATATCCTAAACAACTGCTACAAGATCGTGCTACTATTGGTGCTATAGTACTCGTGATGCTACAGTTCCACGCTGTAACATGCGTACAAATGCAAACAGTACACCATGCAAGTCCTACTTTTTCTCCTTTTCCTCGTCGTCTGTGTGCTCCAAGGAATACTGGGAAGAGAGAAAAAGGAAACAAAAAAAAAAAAGATGCAACCGAAGATATAGTAAGAAAGAGTCTAAAAAAGGAGAGAAGAGATTTAGAATAAGAGAAAATTAACCTGTTTCTGTTCTCAACCTTTAGAAAGTTCTAACAGCGTAAGGTCCAATCCGGACGAACACTTGGCCAACACTTGCCCTGCACCACTTTTCCTATACACACTATCTGGTGGTACACTGACACGGTTACACACTAGAATAAAATTTGAGGCCGCGTTGCCCTGCTTCAGCTGACTGACTTTCGACTCTGGGTGGTTCGGACTGAAATGACTAAAGTTATACAATAACAGTAGCTAATTTTTTCTAAACCATTAAATTAAAAATAAAGAATAAAATAAAATAAAAACATCGTTATATTTTTACGGATAATACAAAGGTATAAAGAGAAAAAAGCAAAACAAAAAAACTGAAATTAGAAAGTCAGTGTGTTCTAAATGCCTTTTGATTTTTAAAAGTTGAAAGCCAAAAGGGAAAGCCAACAGGAGCGGCAGCTAACACGAGAATTTGGTAAGATTTCATATTTTTCGTGTTCCAAATGCCCTGTTACGATACGACAGAGATTGTACACATTAGCTGGCGTTTCTTCGTGCGATTACCGCAAAGAACGGGTTACCGTGCTGCTAGCTATATTGATGTTTTACGGAGAGTACATGCAACACACGGATTGATCATGCGGTAGTTGCATTTCTGAAGTTCAAAAACGTTTAAACGTTAGACACTCAGCTAGTTCAGATAGCACCAAAGCTCACCATCCCGCTCCTCCTCCCTGTCGCCGTCCCCACACCGACCAGCCACCGTCCTTGTTTTGTCACCTCGCCCGTCGTCCCCCACTCCACTCCTTCCAGAACCACCTCCACGGCTCCAATCCCCCACCACCATCGCTGGCCTGCCCCTATAAGACTCTTCACTTCCACTGCAACCCTCACGCACCAACACAAAAGCATCTCATTCCGTTCCAGCTCAAGTAGGTAGGAGCTCGGCTGCTGCAAGAAGGAAGGAGGAGGCGACATGGAGGGGAAGGAGGAGGACGTCCGCCTCGGCGCGAACAAGTTCTCGGAGCGGCAGCCCATCGGCACGGCGGCGCAGGGCGCCGGCGAGGACAAGGACTACAAGGAGCCCCCGCCGGCCCCGTTGTTCGAGCCCGGGGAGCTCAAGTCCTGGTCCTTCTACCGCGCCGGCATCGCCGAGTTCATTGCCACCTTCCTCTTCCTCTACATCACCATCCTCACCGTCATGGGCGTCAACAACTCCACTTCCAAGTGCGCCACCGTCGGCATCCAGGGCATTGCCTGGTCCTTCGGCGGCATGATCTTCGCCCTCGTCTACTGCACCGCCGGCATCTCCGGTACTGTTCCACCCCTCTCACCTCTCTCTACTTCTTGCTTTCCTCTCTGCTTCTTGGCTTCCTCTGTTTCTTGGCTACCTTTGTTTCTTGGCTTCTGTGCTAATGGATGGCGTCGTCGCAACTCGCAACTGCAGGCGGGCACATCAACCCGGCGGTGACCTTCGGGCTATTCCTGGCGAGGAAGCTGTCGCTGACCAGAGCGCTGTTCTACATCTTGATGCAGTGCCTCGGCGCCATCTGCGGCGCCGGCGTGGTCAAGGGGTTCCAGCAGGGGCTGTACATGAGCAAGGGCGGCGGCGCCAACGTCGTCGCGCCGGGCTACACCAAGGGCGACGGCCTCGGCGCAGAGATTGTCGGCACCTTCATCCTCGTCTACACCGTCTTCTCCGCCACCGACGCCAAGAGGAACGCCAGGGACTCCCACGTTCCTGTTGAGTACCACCCCACTCCTTGTTCATAGCTACTACTGCAGTACAGATTCAAAGTGTATTTTTTTTACTGTGATTAAGTGACATGGTGATTACTTCTTGTTTGTGGGATCGACAGATTCTTGCCCCACTGCCAATTGGGTTCGCGGTGTTCCTGGTCCACCTGGCCACCATCCCCATCACCGGCACCGGCATCAACCCAGCAAGGAGCCTTGGCGCTGCCATCATCTACAACAGGGACCATGCCTGGGATGACCATGTGAGTGAACTGAAACCGACCCCTTCTCCCTCCTTCCTACCTTGTCATGTTTATACTAGTTACAGACTTTACAGTCATGTGGTAGTAGTAGTCAGTAACTTTACATGGGTTGCAAACACCAAGCTATTGTAGTGTAGTTGTTAGCAGTGAGATGAACATTGAGAGTCTACTCCAAGCTGTTTAACTGATGTGAAATTGTGAAGTCTAGTCTGATTAACTAGTGAATTTGTGAATTCACTGCAAGTAAAAATATGTGACAGTAGCCAACTACCAGCAATAATTCAGTGGTTCTAGTTGATTTCTAGAGGTGCAAGCATGATGGGATATCATTTGTTGGTTATTTAATTATGGAAAGTCTACCGTCATCTGAAGGGAAATGCTGATAGCCTTGTTCACTGTAGCAGGCAGCTACTACCTTCCAGTATAGTGACTTCAGTGTCGATTACTGCATGCGAAACCTACATGGAGCATTGGTACTGACAAATTGCTAACTAACCCCTCCAATTTTTGGTTTTGCAGTGGATCTTCTGGGTTGGCCCCTTCATCGGTGCTGCCCTGGCTGCCATCTACCACCAGGTGGTCATCAGAGCAATTCCATTCAAGAGCAGGTCGTAAGCTGCTGATGCTGCCACTATGAGATGCCAATCCAAAGAGCATAAGAGCAAGCTGCTGCTGCTGGGGCGGTTGTTTCCCATGCCTAGTATGTTATTATGGAATTCCCATTTCAAGTTTGCTGTACCACTCTTGTTGTCTTTATCTGAATCCAGACTTGTAATTTCAGTACTCAACTGTGTATGCCGCTGTTATTGTGCAAATTAAGCTATCATCCTGTTAAGAGTTCAATTCAGCTGCTGCCTTTCTGCAATTGACAACAAAACATTGAAAAATTCCTTCGGGCTCGAGTAGAGACTCTTGTAACTGAGCCGTTCAGCTATGTGGCCAATCCTACTGTAAAGACACAATGCGCTAGTGCAGCCTACATCTGTGAGACCACCAGGTTGTGGATGAAGCAATTTCCTTGGCAAATTGAGGTTGGTGGTGGTGCGAAAGGACAGTGGTGAGTCACCACCATTGGCAACTAGGGGCGTGGTGGGTGCTCTGGTCCTAATAAACGCAACACTACAAGACCTACACCGTGGCACATGCCGTGCTGAGTGTTTGTTCTTCCCTTCTTTTTTTAACGGCATGGGATGATCGCGTTTTTCTTTTTCTATTTTTACCTTTTGCGACCACTGCACGGTGGCTTGGTACGATGAATCCCCAGTGCCCCACGGACAGCGGTGATCTGGCCGGAGCTTGAAGAGGTAAGGTAGCGTTGTGTGCAAGGTTCCTTGGCTTCCTTTCGACTGAATATATTTATGTGGCCTGAGTTGCATTACCAATTGAACCCCCTGACCCACCACAAAGCATGTACGCTGTGCGCACGGTTCCAATGCCGGCGAAGGGATCAGGCAGCCGCGACCTGGGACAAGGGAGATGAGATCACCATAAGTTGCAGGAGCCATCGCCTTGGCTTGAAAGGCAGGCCATCGCAGGATTGGATGGCAGACACGTACATACTGCCGAACGAACAAAAAAAAGATGGCCCAGGGAAAAATTCAGGTCAATAGCACTTCCAAAACGCTTCGTATTCATGAAGCTCACCAAAGCCTGACGAAAACAACCAGATGCCACATTGGAAATAGCTAACCTTTATATCAAAGGCCACCATCTTGCCTGAAAACATGCATGATGCATGGCTGTAACTTGTAAGAATACAACTTTCAGTACTAACGCAAGAAGGTCTATATTATATAAGATTCACATGGATACCATACGGGGCTTAGATATACATATGGGAAAAGCTAGTTTATTTAAGGATCAGATCCTTTGTATAAATTTCCAGAGTACCTGGTACAGTGAATGAGTTAGTCTCATTGGCCGAGTGCTGCTACAGAATACTTTCAGTATGCAGTTAACTTGCAGCAGCAGTAGCTTCAACCACGGGTGAGATATGTAACTGTAAAAAAAATTGGGTACCGAATGGCTCGGCTGTTTCTCCTGTGCAAAATCTTGGCTCTCAGTTGAGATTCCTTCTGTACAATGGCATCAGGTCGCCAAGAAAAAATAGAAAAATAAGTTACATATAAAGGAAAGAGTAGTATATAAGCCGCGTACTACTACTTAGGTCCTTCAGTCTGTAGGGAACCTAATATACAGTCCTGTCATTTGACACTTGTTAGCACGCCAGTTGACAGTTGTAGTATGCTAGGCCGAGTTGTTCTGTCTGACAGGAATGGACGACATCTGCTATTCATAGAGCAAAATTAGCAAGAACTATGGTCGAGACAAAATTCAGTGTCCCGAAAATAAGTATAATGTTCGACAAGCAAAGGTTCAAATGTGAATTTGGAGCTCTCATTGTGATTGATGCACCCGAGATAGAATCTATACGCTACTAATAGGTGCAAAGCTTCAGAATTACACCAAAAAGAACCATCCAGAACAAGCCACATAGTACTGGCAAAAATGGAGTAGGACTGCCATCTGATAAAAACATCAGAGCTGAAATCATTATTTTCTTCATGAAATAAGAATCCAAAAATGATTCTACAGGCCCGGAAGAAAACATTTTGAGTCATGTTGCCTTGTCCTTTAAGAGACATGGTTATAGCAGCTAGCATGGTAACAAAACAAGTTATCAATCTGAGTGCCACCAAGTGTGTACAGAACATTGAAGTTGCAAATGACGTAGAACAGCCTGACCTTATGTAATTGAATGCAAATAATCTGGCGTGAATGGTAGAGTTTGTGACAAGGGGCATACCTTTGTCGACTTCAATTGGAAAGATGACAACAAAGATTCCATCCATTGCCAACCGTTAGCTTCTAAAAAAATTAATGATCCTTCTCATACTATGATACAATTCCAGCCATTGAATGGCCAAAGTAGCCAAACACCACCAGTTAAATTACCAGGCTCCAAAAAAATGCCACCTTGCTTTTTATCCTTGATAATTAGTTACCATGCTTAAGTCCAAGGTGTGGAGAACCAAATGTCAAGTCTAGTGAAGGATTTAGCTTCACATGATCCACAAAGGCATGACGAGTGAAATGTTCAGAAGGTGACAGCCTATCACGCAAAGCAAAAACATTGCCAAGTCTCTTTCCAAATTGAGGACTCAGAATGTCAGCTTCAGATACTACCCTCTCCTGAAGTGTCAGGACCTCAATCAATTAGGCCTGAATTTGAGTTGGATCGGAGAAGATTGGGGAAATTTGTGAAAAAAAAAGAAATTGGGAAAGTAAGCAAGAACGCAATAAAGTAGAGAGCAATATTTAGGGTTTCATTTTCATAGCTTGTTTGTTACAAGACGGCGGCTTATATATGGACCGCACAACTCTCGTTCTCTTACAGCCATTCAATGTTTCTCTCCTCCTCAGCGACAAGAGTAGCGATTACGGTGAATAGTTAACAGAAAAGGGAAATTACAGTGAATAGTAAAGACTATATTGAATAACAGCCGCTAGATTTGGATGAAACGTTAACTTCTCGTTTCGGCCGCTTGATCATCGTAACGCCTCAGCTAGCTTGAGCGCCACATGATGCAACTTGATGAAAAGGTACCGAAGAATTCCCACCGTCGGATAACTGAAATATTCAGCTGCCTGTTCCCAGAACTCCCAAGATTTCAAAAACCTAACATTTGCCCCCTCCAGATACTTGTCCTCAAGGATTGAATTGTGGAAATATTCTGCTAATGAAGTTTGCGTCTTCCTAGGTTGCAGCTTCAGTTGGCAGATTAGCCCATTGGATCTTCCACTGAACCACCGATTCATAGTTCCGAGATATCACCCTCCTCTCCAGGACTGCAATTGGTTTAGTTAAAATGCGGCCCTCTCCATCCACTAGAGGCAATTCTAGGCTTGGAACCACCTTCGGTCCTAGATGCTTCTTTAGCTAGCTGACATGGAAAACTGGGTGAATTTGACACCCTTCTGGTAGTAAAAGTCTGTAGGATGAACTTCCAATCTTCTCAATGATTCTGAATGGCCCATAATATCTAGAATGAAGCTTTAACACTTTATGCAATCCAAAAGCATTGTGCCTATAAGGCTATACCTTAAGATAAACCACATCTCCTACCTCCAAATTCCTCTCTGTTCTATGCTTATCAGCAAAAAACTTCATCCTCGAGCTGGCTTTTTCCAGATTAGTTTTCATCACTTCCTGGGCAACTTGTCTATTTTGCAATCTGTTTTAGTTCTCAGCTGCGAATTCTGGTAACATAGCTTCTGTTACCATGGGTGGCTTCATGCCATACAAGGCTTCAAATGGAGTCATTTGCAATGAAGTATGAAATGTTGTGTTATACCACCATTCTGCTTGAGATACCCATGACTTCCACTTTTTAGGATTAGCAAAAATCATACAGCTCAAATAGTTTTCTAGACATTGGTCGACTCTCTCTGTTTAATCGTCAGATTGAGGATGATATGCACTGCTAAGTCTTAGTTTGACTCCTAAAGCTTGGAATAATTCTTGCCACAAATTACTAGTGAATACGGTCTCTGTCAGAGATTATCACCACTGGAAGCCCGTGTAACTTGTACACATTATCTATGAAGAGATCAACTACATCCTTCATTGAATATGGATGGCTTAAGGGTATGAAATAAGCATACTTTGTGAATCTATCCACTACCACCATACCTTCTATGAAGTCCATAGTGATATGAGCCCAAGCCATCTCTGGAACTGGAAGTGGCTCAATAGACCCAGGCATGGCACATTCTCGAATTTGTTCTTTTGACAGATAGCGCATGTCTTAACAAAGTCAGTTACCTTGGCCTTCATTCTGGGCCAATAGAATAATCTTTTCAATCTTTGGTAAGTGGCCCTCTCCCCTGAATGGTCACCTAATGCTGAATTGTGGAATGAATTTAGCAATTGCTCTTTAAGATCAGTGCTTGCACCTTATAGATTCGGCCATGATACTTTAAAATACCATTGCTCAATGTATATGAAGGTACACTATTGGCATCAAGACTCAGTTTAGCCTCTAACTCTTGACACTTCTCATCACCAATGTAGCTTTGCATTACTTCTGAGATCCATTGAGGTATGGCCATTGTGGTTGCCATCATTGTTTCTGTCCCACTTCTTCTAGATAAAGCATCAGCTGCTTTATTATCTCCCTTTTCTATACTCTATCTTGTAATCATAACCCAATAACTTGATTAAGAGTTTATGTTGAATGCCATTATTCAGCCTCTGTTCTGTAATAAACCTTAGACTTTGCTGATCAGTCCGGATTATTAAGATTGAGTCTGCTAAACAGTGTTTCATTTTTTAGTGCTTCCAATATGGTCATTGCTTCTTTATCATAGATTGACAATGTTGCAACTCTAGTTCCAAGGGATTTACTCATATAAGAAATAGGTCTTCCTCCTGCATCAGAACTTCTCCTAAACCATACCCACTTGCATCAGTTTCTAATATAAATGGTTGTTTAAAATCTGGTAGAGCTAGCACCGAGGCATGGGTAAGGGCCTCCTTGACCTTCATGAAAGATTTCTATTGTGCATCTCCCCATTGGAATGCATTCTTTTTCAGTGAGTCAAACATAGGTCTGCACATAACTTCAAAACCTTTTTATGAATCTCCTATAATAGCCTGCCAAACCTAAGAATCCCCTTAATTGAGTAATGTTCTCAGGAACTAGCCATTCTTGAACTACTTTAATTTTTTCTGGATCAGTTGCTACCCATCTCCTCTTATGACATGGCCTAAATACTCCACTTGCAGCTGGCCGAAAACACATTTACTTCTCCAAGCATACAATTTGTTCTCCCTAAGCGTGGTCGTCTTGTGCTGCGCCACCCACGTCTCCCTGTCGGAGTTGAAGATGCTGTCGCCGAGCAGGTCCCGGAACACGCTGTGCCAGAAGGGGCCCTAGGGGTAGTTGTCGAAGCGGGCCTTGAGGACGTGCTCTAGGTTCCTGCGGTCGCACATCGCCGTCACCAGCCCGCCGTGGCGACCCAGTCCTGGGACGGCGAAAATGCACGTCTGGTAGGTGCCATGGGTGCGGCGCAGGTTGCCCGCGATCCACTCTGCATGTCCTCGGCGTGCTGCACGAGCCCCGGCAGGCTGCCGACGAGCGGCCACACCCGCGAGCCGCTGAGCCCGCGCGACATCCGCTAGAGCCACGTCATGTACGCGGCCACGGCCACCACGACCACCGCCCATGTCCCCGCCTCCATCACCAAGCTAGCTAGGTAAGCTAAGCTCGGTCGGATCCAACAAGCTATGCTAAGGTACGCGGCTGCTGGAGTACTGGCAGTCGGCGCAATAAGTGAGCTCACACGGGTGGGGCGCGACAACAATAAGGATGCTGGGAGAGTGCACCTAGCACAATGGGATCGATCGGGAGAGTGAGCCTATTATCGAACCGGGCCGAGTAGCAAGCTGATGGATGGCAATTAATGTGCCACTCTTGCTACGACTTGAAACGCCACTCGCCACACCAGCTGTAAGTGCATACTATTGAGTTCCCGTCCATTTTGAATTGAGTTTCTAATTTCTAATTTATTTTTTATTATTTCTAAATTGTCTTTTTCTAGCTTTTTGGCCTTTTCAGTTTTTTTATCATTTCTTTTTTCAGTATTCATTTACATTATATGTGATGGTCTAATATATGTTTTCTATTTCTACTTTTTTAAATTTAATTATATAAAATAAACTACTATTAGCTATGGTACAAAATAAATTAGTTATAATAAAAATTCAATCATAAGTCAAATTTATTTAGTCCAAACGAGCGCCATGTGAATCTAGTAGTAGCAGCGCGTACCTCTCTCGGCCTCGTTTTCTTCCATCCCATCCCATCCATGTGTGGGATATATGGTGGTCGAGTAGCAGTAGAGGAGTGTATGTGAAGGTTTGACGACGATGGACGGACGGATCGGTCCGTCGTCCGTGCAGGTCATCCATCTGTAGGCAGGGTCGCTCGCTTTTGTTCGTGGGACGAACGACGTCCAGTCGACCATAAATCACCGTCGGGGGCTGTTGGGTAGGCAAACCGACCGCTCAAAGCCAACGGCGCCGCCACTGCGAGCGCGCCGCGTGCCCCTTTCGGCCTCACCTAAAATTGTGGCGGAGGCTATTCAATGCGTGCCCGATTGCGCGGGCAAACATTGAATTGGCGCAACCATGGTCCATGGTAGACCGCACGGTTAACATCAGTTCATATTAGCTAATGCTTTTATCTTTTATTTAGAGAAGTTAAAAATCAATATAAATATTTAGTTTTTTTGAAACGGACTGTTTCGCTTTAAAGATAAAGTAGGAAGTCACGGATACACACGTAGCCCATTCCTCTCATTTCTGTCTCATCATGTATCTCTTCCTCACTTTCCCAACCACTCACATCCTCATTCTAAAAGTAATTTCTTTCAATCACTACTATTTATTTTTAACCAAAATCCATCGGCCAAAAGCTAAAAACTATCAGCTGCAGCCAATACAAACGCCTCCTAAGTCCACCAAGGAGTAACCGAACGCTAGTGCTGAGAGAGGGAGAGGACTACTGCTGCATATAGCTAGGTAAACCTTGTCTAGGTTCTTTTTAACTTATAGTTTATACTCTCTTAAACAAATAAGCGGGATGGTTTTTTTACTGTCGTTTTGAAACTCTCGTAATAGGGTCAAAAATAATAAGTCGTAGCCGAAAAGAATCCATCCTTGCATAGTTTGGGCTGCCTTTGGTAGGGCTTATGCTTAGCCTTTGGCTTCAGTTGCAATAGTAAATAGCTTTTAAACGGTGTATTTTTTCAAAGTAGGGTTTATAGATGGATTGTAGTAGACACTGTACCGAGTTTATCTATACTAGCTAAAATCATAAGCTAAAAGACAAAATCACAGTCAAGAAAACCTATTCTTACAGATATGCAAAGATAAAACAAGCTAAAATTAGTAACTGATGTGTTCTAAGTGGTTTCTAACTTAAAAAAACTGAAAATTAAAATAAGTCAAAAGCTAAAATCGTTTGGAGCGCCATCTGATTTGTGCTATTTAACTATCCGATAAGTCCAAGGACGTACTACCTGATCTCTTAGCAAGATGATTACTTCTTGGACGTGTCCCTGTCTCGAGCGGTCTTCAGAATAGTAGGAAGTAGAGGCAGCAAGCAACAACCATTTAATTCGTACTCTGTATTTCGTCCAAATTAACTGTGAACTATTAGATCACTTTGGCATGCAAATGACTCAATCAGTGGCATCTCCGTACCAAAATGAAGAGCAAAACTACTCAAACCCCGTCACAATGTACTAGTGCAGTAGGTGAGAATAAATGACCAATTCATACCACTTGTCAAGGATCTTGTCCCGGCTAGTATGGTTGGGTTAAGGGGTGTACTGGATCGGGCAATATAACAACACTGCCAGGAAGGCTTACATGATCCTTGTTCATCGTTGAGTCGTTCACAATCAATGAAGAGAAATTGAACGTCGTAACAAGAAGTCGGGCAGAGCGTCACCGGAAAAGGCTTTCTGACCTTTCAAAAGGGACGTCTTCCTATCTCAAGATAGACCTTTTATCTCTTACTAGTATTTTTATCTGCTAAACATGAGACAGGCCGACTAATCGGTGGTTTTGCCATGGGTGCTCTCAACGGTTCACGTGAGCAATAGGGCCGACCTGTCCTCTTTCTTTTCGGCTATAGAGATTATAGCTTATGTTTATAATTTTTTCGAACTCGATACGTTTTGATACGCTACAATACTTCGTCGATACGTTGTGGCCATCCTAGCCCAACAGACGCAAGCCGACCCATCTCTCGTCGCTAATAGCCTCCCGAGCCCTAATCGCATTCAACCAGCGTTTCTCTGTCGTTGTCGAACACCAGCGCTGCTCGCTAGCTTGCCGTCAACGTCGTGGCTTGGAGGTCACTAGACCACCACTGCTCCCACCACCGTCCCCGGTCGGCTCCTACCATTCCGTCACTGTCGCTCGGGGGTCTGTACATGCTGGAACTCCTCACCACACATGCCGACGAGCTTGCTGCCTACCCAGGTGTCCTTTCCTCCCTCAACCTCAACATCGGCCAATACCTCCTCGCTGCGAATTTCAGGTAACGCCACCACCCCCAAATTCTCTACATCCGTGATTCAGTGTCACCACTATCCATTCGATGTAATCGTTTTTATCATTGTTTTCCTCTAATCTCGAAGGTTTTGAAGGAGTCCCATCAATTTAGCAGAACATCCAATTCATCACTGAAGATGTTACAACCTCTTGTGAGTTAAACCTAATTGGAAGCAATAAAAATGTTTATTGTTATGGCTACTGACCAAACAACATACGATGAGACTAGCTAGAAAGAGCCAACGACAGGAGAGAGTGCTCGTGTATGAAATGAGTAGATCTGCCTCTCTCATACCCCTCTTGAGGGTTTATATACATGAATGGGGTAGGGTGAGAAATTCTCATCCTACCTCTTGATAATTACAAATGGTAAGGGTATATTGGTATATTTCTCTATACTATTAGGCTTATTACATATTGGGCTAGTTGCAAGACCCAGTCACCAGGGGAGAGTGGGCCACCCCTACAACAGTACTCCCTCGATAGCAAGCGCAATGGTCCCGATGGTCGCGGCTCCAAAACGGTCGGACAAAGTCTCGACGAATTCCTAAGCATGAGTGGTCGAGCGAAGTCTTGACGATGTATGTCTCACCGCCGCCTTCGTCGACGACAAGCCTGAAGGGTGCGGGATGGGTTGCGTACGCCTCAAGGCTTCGTCTCGCGCCGCCTTCGTCGACGCCGAGTTCGAAGGGTGAGAGATGGACTACGCGCCTCATGGTCTTCGTCTCACCACCGACTTCTTCGATGCCCAGTCCGAAGGGTACGGTACAGACCGCGCACGTTAGAGATTCATCTCGCCGTCGACTTCGTCGATGCCTTGTGGTCTTACACTCCATCCGACTACCTCGTGGTCGTAGACGTAGTCGTCAGGACTTCGTCCAACCACTTATGCTCGAGAATTCATCGACACTTCGTCTGGCCATTTCGGGACCGCGACTACGCCGATACCTACGACCACCACGTGGTTGCACCTTAGGCGACCATGTTACGAGTGACATAGTCGTCAGGCCTTCTCCGACTACGTTAGAGGCACCAACCCGATGGGGGCCTCGGGCTTCCGACATGGGACTTTGCCGCCGGAGGCTGGGCCATAACCTACGTGCACCGGCTCAGCCTCTGTTGTGGGATGCCACAACCACGTCAAGATCGCTCAAACAACCCTGCTCCAGGAGGTTTACAACATCCACACCCCCGGGGATTGGGAGCTACTAGCTGCATCAGTTTGCTCATCGGCACTTGCGTGCTTACTGCTAGGGATGGGGGGCGGGGCCAGCCTAGGCCAATTGTTCATGTCAGCTTGCCCATCAGGACCTCCGCGCTTGCTGTCGAGGGAGTACTATTATAGGGGTGGCCCAACCTCCGTGATTAGGCCTTACAACTGGCCTAATATGTAATAGGCCCAATAGTATAGAGATATGTACCAATATACGCTCACATTTTATAATTATGAAGGGGTAGTATGAGAATTTTTCATCCTACCCCATTCATGTATATAAACTCCCAGAGGTGTATAAGAGAGGCAATCCACTCATTTCATACACGAGCACTCTCTCTCCTGTTGTTGGCTCTCTCTAGTTAGTCCTATCATATGTTGTTTGGTCAGCAGCCACAACAATAAATATTTTTATTGCTACCAATTAGCTTTAACTCACAAGAGGCAGTAACATCTTCAGTGATGAATTAGACGTTGTGTAGTCAACCGAGGAAGCCAGAGTAACAATAGCTGCTAAATTGATGAAACTCCTTCAAAACCACGGAGATTAGAGGAAAACAATGATAAAAACGATTACATTGAATGGAGAGAGAGAGAGAGAGAGAGAGAGCTATCTAGTGGTGACACTGAATCACGAATGTAGAGAATTTGGGGACGGTGGCGTTACCTAAAGTTCACGGCGAGGAGATATTGGCCGATGGTGAGTCTAAGGGAGGCAAGGACACCTAGGCTGGTTGCAAGCTCGTTTGCAGGGGTGGCGAGGAGTTCCAGCATGTACATACCCCCGAGCGATGGTAGCGGAGTGGTAAGAGCCGACCAGGGACGGTGGTGGGCCGGGATGGCCACAACGCATCGACGAAGTATCGTAGCGTATCAAAACGTATTGAGGTATTGTGTATTTTCTTTTTGGCTGAAATCCCACCGATACTTCTCAATACCATATTGTGTAGTATCATGCCGTATCGCCATATCGCGTACGTATCACGTATGGGTACAACTGGTCAGCCACGTATCGATGCTTCCTTGACTATGGTCAACGGCGAGGATCGGGAATACGCTTTTAGATAGTCGAGGTTTAGAATGATCAAGAATGCTGAGTGAGATAGTTGAACTCAAATATGGCACAAAGAAGACAATGAAAGTTGAAGAGAAGGTTTGAGCGACGGGTTGCACCAAATGGCTTGGTCGGTCCAAGTAATGTGTGGTCGAGTAAAACCGAAGGGGAAAGACTTGCTGATGCATGGCAAGCCATTTTGTGCACCTACACGTGGAAAGCATATCGATTGCTTGTAAGGGAAGGAGAATACCGGGTCAAGGTAAGGGTATTTTGGTAGTTGGCTAAATATCAAAATTTTTGTTGGATCAAAATTGCGGTGCTTGAACGACATTTGGAAAAGTGGTTTATGTCAAGTAGATGCTAAGAAGATGCCACCGGTCAGACCAATTAGGTGTAGAACTCGTGCATCTTCGCAGCTTCATGTTGTTGCTTGGTTATAGGCTATGAAATCTGATATTCTTAGCTCTCTAGTTTTAGAGTGAAAGATTTATAGTACTAGAAATTTTTTTGAGAAGATACTATTCAGTCCTCTGTTGCCACTGCAATCCTACAGTACGATATGCCTTCTTTCTTTTTTTGTTAGCTGGGTGCTACTACTTAATCAACCTTATTTTCATCTTCCCAGAGTGCACTTTCACTCGCAGTCATTTGATTATTGAGCAGTCGGCAGTGATTAGTGAATACTGAAGAGCGGGCTACACATCTTTCTCGTTAGGTGTCCTTCCTGCCTGGATGCCTGCCAGACCATGAACCACTAACAACAAAACAAAGAAAAGGATGATTCCTTCAAGCTGACTCTCAGACTCTTGACTGAAACTTGCATTGCTGCAACTCATTATTTCGTGGACAGTCCATGGTTGCGCCAATTCAATGTTTGCCCATACAGTCGGGCACGCATTGAATAGCCTCCGTCACAATTTTAGGTGAGGCCGAAAGGGGCACGTGGCGCGCTTGCAGTGATTGACCGGACGTCGTTCATCCCACGAACAATAGCGAGTGACCCTGCCTGTAGACATATGACCTGCACAGACGACGGACCGATCCGTCCGTTCATCGTCGTCAAACCTTCACATACACTCCTCTACTGCTACTTGATCACCATATATCCCACACATGGATGGGATGGGATGGAAGCAAACGAGGCCGAGAGAGGTACACGCTGCTACTACTAGACTCACATGGCGCTCGTTTGGACTGAATAAATTTGACTTATGATTGAATTTTTATTATAACTAATTTATTTTATACCGTAGCTAATAGTAGCTTACTTGATATAATTAAATTTTAAAAAATTAAAAATAGAAAAAAATATTAGACCATCACATATAATATAAATGAATACTGAAAAAAAGAAATGACAAAAAAACTAAAAAGGCCAAAAAGCTAGAAAAAGATAAAATTTAGAAATAATAAAAAAATAGAAATTAGAAACTCAATTCAAAATGAACGGGAACTCAGTAGTATGCACTTACAGCTGGAGTGGGAGTGGCGTTTCAAGTCGTAGCAAAAGTGGCACATTAATTGCCATCCATCGGCTTGCTACTCGGCCCGGTTCTATAATAGGCTCGCTCTCTCGATCGATCCCATTACGCTAGGTGCACTCTCCCAGCATCCTTATTGTTGTCGCGCCCCGCCCATGTGATCTCACTTATTGCACTCGACTGCCAGTACTCGAGCAACCGCGTAGCTTAGCGTAGTTTGTTGCATCCGATCGAGCTTAGCTTACCTAGCTAGCTTGGTGATGGAGGCGGGGACGTGGGCGGTGGTCGTGGCGGCCGTGGTTGCGTACATGGTGTGGCTCTGGCGGATGTCGCGCGGGCTCAGCGGCCCGTGGGAGTGCCGCTCATCGGCAGCCTGCCGGGGCTCATGCAGCACGCCGAGGACATGCACGAGTAGATCGCGGGCAACCTGTGCCGCACACGTGTCACCTACTAGACGTGCATTTTCGCCATTACGAGACTGGTGCGCCGCGGCGGGCTGGTGACGGTGACGTGCGACCCCAGGAACCTGGAGCACGTCCTCAAGGCCCGCTTCGACAACTACTCCTCAAGGCCACTAGATGATGAGTCTGTCTGGTCTGGCTTGCCTTTGTTCCTTGTGTCCTCCTTAGCGAGCAACACTTGTTGGTTGTAAAATCCTTACTCCTTATGTGACTGAAACCACTTCAGTAACTCCTCATGCGCCTTGAGAGCCCTAGTTACCTCTTCTATCTTCATCTTTGTGAGATCTTGGGAATATATGAGAGTAGTCACTACTAGTAGGAACCTCTCCGACAGAATTCTCAAGTATTTCTTCATAGCCAGCTCATCTTCTAGTTTGTCACCAAGAGATTTGATCTCATTTACGACTTCATTGAACTTCCTAGAGAATTCTTCCACCGTCTGGCTCTCTCCCATCCTCATTGCTTCAAATTTGTTCCGTAGTGTTTGGAGTCGAACTTTCTTCACTCTGTCAATGCCTTCATGCATTATCTGCAGTGCAGCCCAAGCATCTCGCGTCGTCTCCTTGCCGATCAATTGTCGCATCATTGAATTAGACACATCTTGATAGATCACCGCCAACGCCATCTGATCTAGTCGATCGTTAATGTCCTTGTCTTTCCCTTTTGGATCAACTGCGCCCCAGACACCCTAAGCACACATATTGGCCTTCATCTTCATTGCCCAGACATGATAGTTGTCTGGGGTGAGAAGAGGATACTGCAGTGACACGGACTCCTTGGCCTTTGATGTCTCTCCCATGGCTTTGATACCACTTGTTGCAATTCTTACGACTGCTCCAGGACCTTTTCGACCGCTCGATCGGCGTGCGCGGTACCGCGACCACGCATTTAAAGGCTACGACCACCTCCTGCGGCGTTACGACCACTCTGTTGGTCTTACGACCACACAGACAGTCGTTTCGACCATGTTATACCTCCTCCGATCGCTTCGACTTCGTAGTCGTAAACTTCTGCTGAAGTTTCGACCACGTTCTCTGCCGCTGTGCTGCCCTTCCTTCGAACTTGCTTGAATTACCGTAGTCGTAGCTCCCTACGATCACGCAGGGATTCTACCGATCACTGTTCACCGTGGTAGAAACACGCTTTCGACCACGTTCACTTCCTCACAAACGTGGTCAAAGCCCCTTCCGACCACATTCAATGCTTTACAACGTGGTCGAAGCCCCTTCCGACCACGTTCAACGTGGTCGAAGCCCCTTTCGACCACGTTCAACGTGGTTGAAGCACCTTTCGTCCACGTTCACCTCGTTACAACGTGGTCGAAGCACCTTTCGACCACGTTCACTTCTCCACAACGTGGTCGTAACTCCTATCGACCACGTTTACATTGCACTGTCGTGGTCGTAGCACCTCCCGACCACGTTCAGTTCTTTACAACGAGTCGAAGCCCCTTCCGACCACATTCACTTCTCCACAACGTAGTCGTAACTCCTACCGATCACGTTCACCTTGTACTATCGTGGTCGTAGCACCTCCCGACCACGTTTAGTTCCTTCTGTCGTGGTCGTATCGCCCTTTGACCACGTCTACTTTTGGTTTACCGTGGTCGTAACGCCTTCCGACCACGTCTGCGATGTCGTGGTCGTAAGTCGTTTTATGACCACATCTGCGAGGACACCATGAAATCGATACTCGATAGTTTTTCCTCCTCTCCTTTTCATTTCTTTTCCTCCTCTTTTCTCACACTTTTTCTCGCCTTTTCGGTGCACCTCTGGTTACATGATCCCTTCCCTTTTTATACCCGGTTCTACAACTTCTACTCGGGTTACGATTACGATTACAACTCGACTCCGACTCCGACTACAACTCGACTTCGACTACGACTTTAACACGAATTTAACTACTTGATTTCAATCATTTCCAACGAGATTATTTCCAACAACCACCCACCCCACCGTAGAGCGC
Source organism: Bonia amplexicaulis (assembly GCA_036346245.1). Taxonomy (NCBI): domain Eukaryota; kingdom Viridiplantae; phylum Streptophyta; class Magnoliopsida; order Poales; family Poaceae; genus Bonia; species Bonia amplexicaulis. The sequence goes on from CM070744.1 coordinate 23,059,129, forward strand.
AAGATCGTGCGCGAGCTCTGCGCCGTCCTAGCCGCGTCGCGTGGCGCCGACGACCCGGCATTGTGGCTTGTCGCCCCGTTCAACTTCGAGGAGCTCGACCGCCTCGTCTACCGCCTCGTACAAGTTCGTGGCGTTCAACGCCGGTCCAATTCGTTTGAGCGGTTCGTGTTAATGTGCCGCCAATTATTGTTAAGAGTGTTGCTTGTGCAAGCTGAAATATGTCAATCGACTGATTAATTTCTGTACGAATATGACGGGATCAATCGAGGGATTTCTGGTACTATTTCCCTTTTGGCATCTTGTTGCTGACAGCTGATCCATGCATGCATCTACATCAACAGTTGTTGCTTTCCATGGAAAGATTGTTTAAGACTTGTGCCGGCGAAAACGACCAGCTCTTCCATTTTCGTTTAATAATCATTTCGCATCAGCGTTTTAATGGTGTTGGTTGCACCGTTTTATTTGATGAGGAGTTTGCCTGCAGTTGCAAGGAATGCTGTCTCGCGGAAAGCTGATGGGGATTTTGCTGACATTTTTTCCTGTATGGTTCCTACATTTGTTGTTGCTGTCGTACAGTATCTGGACAACGTCTAATGTCCTGTGAAAAAATGAACTTTGTGGCCAAGACTATACGAAATTCCTAAACTGGATATAGCCAATTTCCCAATAAGATGAAACGATCAGAATTTTTTATGCGGCGGTTGATGTAAGTACAGTTAAATTCTGACAGAACTACACGGAACAGTTCGCTGTAAACGGTCTCGATCTCTAATTCCCAATCTGTCCACCTACGAGCCCTGTACCAATTTTAAAGAGACTCGTTCATTCGCGCAGAGTAAAGTATCTTCAGCTTTTATCTTATGTAGCAGTCCATCCACCAATCAAACTATCGAAAGCATAAATGGACGATCCACAGTTACAATAGCAACGGCACCTTATCCCCGACGCCCTTGCATAGGATAGGTCGAGGGAGTCGATCAGGGGTGAAAAGATGTTTTTTAAATTTTACTTTTTGGTTAAAATCAAGTTTATATGTAGAAGCGTAAATCAAATCGATTTTATACAATTAAGTATTTTTTGAAATTTACTTTTTTTTTTGTTAAAATCAAGTTTATATGAAGAAGCGCAAATCAAATCGATTTTATACAATTAAAGTCTAAATTTCTAGGTTCACCTAAGTGCACCAATATTCTAAATCCATGTCAAGATTTACAACTCTAGTGAGACATACAATCAATTCAATTTCTATAAATATAAATTGCAAGTAAATAAATTAAACACAAAAGGCAAAATACACTTTGACATTGTATCTTTTTACCATGGTCAATCTATTGGATGCAATGCACTTTTTGGCTCAACTATCTCAAATGAATGCACAAGAAGTAACTGAGGTGTAGAGTGAATGCTCAATACTTAAAGATGATCAATAGTGCGTGTTATGTCTGTCCTTGAGCAGGAGTACGGGTATTTATACCCTCACCAACTAAAACTAGCAGTTAGAGTGAAATTCCAGAAAAATTTAGGGCGGACGGAAATACCGCAGGCCAAGGGCTGGTACTTCCGCTCCTGTTCTGACGTGACAGTAACGGCTATGTCAGAGCTTCTGAACTAGCTGTTGGTTCATCAGAGCGAAAGTACCGTAGTTATAAATCTGGTACTTCCGTTATCCGGTAGTTCCGCAAAGTCGACGTGGTACTTCCGTTTGAACCGAGGCCGAGAGTTGGCGCTCTCTGGAAAAAAAAGGTTTCGCCCGACTTTTCGGAGCTTCCGTGCTCTGGAAGTACTGTTCAAGGTTGCAGAGCTACCGCTTCTCCGGTAGTTCCGGCGTTGAAACTCCGGTACTTTCGATTTTCACAGACTCAGAATCATCCCAAGGGTGCTCTTTGGAAAAAACGTTCCACTCGGATAGCCGGAGCTTCCAGGAAGCGGAAGTACCATGATTTGCACGTCGGTACTTTCGGCTGTCCGGACAGAGCACCAAACGATTCCTAGGGTGCTCTCTGGAAAAAAGGTTTCGCTCAGATTTTTGGAGCTTCCGAGCTCCGGAAGTACCGTTCATGGATGCGGAATTACCGCGCCACCGTAGTTCCACCATTAAAACTGCGGCACTTCCGTTTTTCCAGACAGAGCACTGATTTGGCTATAAATTTAATTTTCTAATGAATGCAAGATCCTAGATTGATCCAAATGGCACAATAGAATTGCTATTAAGCTACTTGCCTTGATCCCTCTTTATGATACGACATTTAGCTTATAATCCGATCTTTCATCCTTTCTGCTAAGACCGATAAAAGTAAAAGAGGGTCCTATTCTGATTATACCTTTGTCTTGAGCCACTTTGATCTTTAGCATGCATCTTGCCATCACTTTAGGGACTTAGACTTTCAAACACTCAATAAACATGTTAGTCTCATATTCTCATAAGTTCATTAATTATCAAAACTATTTTTAGGGGCCAGATGCTTTCAACCGCCACATAGGCTGGTCTGATCGCAATGATCACAACCAAAAAATAGAGCTCTATAAAACATAACTACCAGCAATAAATGCTCGATAGTACCACAAGGTCGGTCGTACCACGTCGGTCTGATCGCTTGCCATACGTCGGTCTAATCGCCATCTAATGGCCGATCAGACAGTAGGCCGATTAGACTACGACCGGTTAGATCGCCAACATGGGGTTGGTTAGATCGCCCCGGTCTTACCGCCACACTTAGTGTGGTCATACCGTCGGTCGGTCTGACCACTCACACAGAGCTTATGGGCAGGTGCTCAGGGTGGATCTGAATTTGTGGGTTTTTCTAAGATCTGTGTGCGCGCTTGGAGGGGACTCGCTTGCCCACGAGATGGTATCTGCAGCTACGTTTAGTGTGGTTTCAGCATGGGGCGCGAGTCAGCTTGGGCAATAGCCTGGTGCTTGCTGGTTGAATTCCCTATGGGAGTGTAATTTCTAATTTATTTTCTATGATTTCTAAATTTTATCTTTTTCTAGACTTTTGTTCTTTTTAGTTTTTTGTGTCAATTTTTTTCAGTATTCATTTACATTATATGTGATGATCTAATATATTTTTTCTATTTTTATTTTTTAAAATTTAATTATATCAAATAAACTACTATTAGCTAAAGGGCCTGTTCTTTTTGGCTGTGGCTTGTGCCTTTTGGTCATGACTTGTGGCTTTTGGGTGCTCGTAAGAAATTACGAATAATGTAAACTCACGTATGGTTTTGCCGATATAAATGATGTTGGTACAATATATATTACAATTAGTTAGTAGACCCTATCTTAAAAAATACTCCGTTTAAAAGTTAGTTACTGTAGAAAAGCTGAAAGCAGCTTTTAGAAGCTAAAACAACATACCCAAAATCATAAGCTAAAAGACAAAATCATAGTCAAGAAAACCTTTTCTTACAGAAAACCTAATCATAAGCGTCATGAGTGCGAGGTGCTTTGCGATGGTTCGGAGAGGTTGGGTCACCCAACATTACCCAAGTAGATTATCTAGAAGACCGGCCTGCGGGTGTGGTTTGAGACGACTCCTTTGAGACTGGCTGGTTCGTCTTCTGTACTGCTACTTGTACATCGTCAGTCATTAATGTTGTCTAAACCCTGCAGTGCTCTAAACCACGAAGACTGGTCCACTCCAACTGGTCTACAGTTTAAATTTTCGGTTTTTAATCTATAACTAAAATTATGCTGTAACAACTATTATAATTTTTCTAAGAAAAATAAAAAATTATTATATCGTCACGGACAATACAAAGTAATAAGAAAAAAAGACAAAAAAACCTTAAAACCCCCAAAAGACAAAATAAATCAAAATTAGAAACTGACGTGTTTCAAGTGGTTTCTAACTTAAAAAAACTAAAAATTAAAATAAGTCAAAAGCTAAAATCGTTTGGAGCGTCATCTGATTTGTGCTATTTAACTATCCGACAAGTCCAAGGACGTACTACCTGATCTCTTAGCAAGATGATTACTTCTTGGACGTGTGCCTGTCTCGAGCGGTCTTCAGAATAGTAGGAAGTAGAGGCAGCAAGCAACAACCATTTAATTCGTGCTCTGTATTTCGTCCAAATTAACTGTGAACTATTAGATCACTTTGGCATGCAAATGACTCAATCAGTGGCATCTCCGTACCAAAATGAAGAGCAAAAATACTCAAACCCCGGCACAATGTACTAGTGCAGAATAGTAGGAAGTAGAGGCAGCAAGCAACAACCATTTAATTCGTACTCTGTATTTCGTCCAAATTAACTGTGAACTATTAGATCACTTTGGCATGCAAATGACTCAATCAGTGGCATCTCCGTACCAAAATGAAGAGCAAAAATACTCAAACCCCGGCACAATGTACTAGTGCAGAATAGTAGGAAGTAGAGGCAGCAAGCAACAACCATTTAATTCTTACTATTTAATTCGTCCAAATTAACTGTGAACTATTAGATCACTTTGGCATGCAAATGACTCAATCAGTGGCATCTCCGTACCAAAATGAAGAGCAAAACTACTCAAACCCCGGCACAATGTACTAGTGCAGTAGGTGAGAATAAATGACCAATTCATACCACTTGTCAAGGGTCTTGTCCTGGCTATTATGGTTGGGTTAAGGGGTGTACTGGATCAGGAAATATAGCTCTAGTAATTCAACAACACTGCCAGGAAGGTTTACATGATTCTTGTTCAGCGTTCACAATCAATGAAGAGATATTGAACGTCGTAACAAGAAGTCGGGCACAGCATCATCGGAACCCTAATCGCATTCAACCATTCACGCCCCGAGCTGCACATTCACATCGCCCCTCCCGACGCCAGCGCTTCTCAGTCGCCGTCGCACACCAATGCTGCTCGCTAGGTCCCCGTCATCGTCGTGGCTTGGAGGTCACTAGACCACCACCACTCCCACCACCGTCTCCGGTTGGCTCCTACCACTCTATCACCGTCGCTCGAGGGTCTGTACATGCTGGAACTCCTCACCACACATGCCGACGAGCTTGCTGCCAACCCAGGTGTCCTCGCCTCCCTCAGTCTCAACATCGACCAATACCTTCTCGCCGAACTTCAGGTAATGCCACCACCCCCAAATTCTCTACATCCGTGATACAGTGTCACCACTAGATAGCTCTCCCTCCATTAGATGTAATCATTTTTATCATTGTTTTCCTCTAATCTCGAAGGTTTTGAAGGAGTTCCATCAATTTAGCAGCTATTGCTACTTTGGCTTCCTCGGTTGACTACACAACATCCAATTCATCACTGAATATGTTACAGCCTCTTGTGAGTTAAAGCTAATTGGCAGCAATAAAAATGTTTATTGTTATGGCTACTGACCAAACAACATATGATGAGACTAGCTAGAAAGAGTCAACGACAGGAGAGAGTGCTCGTGTATGAAATGAGAGGATCTGCCTCTCTCATACCCCTCTTGGGGGTTTATATACATGAATGGGGTAGGATGAGAAATTCTCATCCTACCTCTTGATAATTACAAATGGTAAGGGTATATTGGTATATTTCTCAATACTACTGGACCTATCACATATTGGGCCAGTTGCAAGACTCAGTCATGGGGGGTTGGGCCACCCCTACAACAGTACTCCCTCGATAGCAAGCGCAGTAGTCCCGATAGGTGAGCTGACATGAAAAATTGGCCCAGTTTGGCACCGTCCCCGTCACCCGGCAATAAGCACGCAAATGCTGATAGGTGAGCTGATGTAGCTGGTAGCTCCTAATCCTTGGGGGTGGATGTAAACCTCCCAGAGCTGAATTATTTGACCGATCTTGACATGGTTGTGGCATCTCCTAGCAGAGGTTGGGCTGGTGCGCGTAGGTCGTGGCCCAGCCTCGAGTGGCTCATAGGTGTGGGCGATGAAGTCCCACACCAGAAGCCCGGGTGCCCCATCGAGTTGGTGCCTTCGATGCAGTCGGAGAAGGCCTAATGACAATATCACTAGTGACATGGTCATCAAGGTGCGACCACGTCGTGGTCGTAAGTATCGACGAAGTCATGGCTCCAAAATGGTCGAACAAAGTCTCGACGATTTCCTAAGCACGAGTGGTCGAACGAAGTCTTGACGATGTATGTCTCGCCGCCACCTTCGTCGATGACAAGCCCGAAGGGTGGGGGATGGGCTGCATGCGCCTCAAGGCTTCGTCTCGCCATTGCCTTCGTCGACGCCGAGTTCGAAGGGTGAGAGATGGGCTGCGCACCTCATGGTCTTTGTCTCACCATCGACTTCGTCGATGTCTAGTCCGAAGGGTACGATATGGACCATGCGCATCAGAGATTCATCTCGCAGTCGACTTCATCAACACCTTGTGGTCTTACACTCCATCCGACCACCTCGTGGTCGTAGACGTAGTCGTCAGGACTTCGTCCAACCACTCATGCTCGAGAATTCATCGACACTTCGTCCGGCCATTTCGGGAACGCGACTACGTCGATACCTACGACCACCACGTGGTCACACCTTCGGCGACCATGTCACGAGCGACATAGTCGTCAGGCCTTCTTCGACTGCGTCAGAGGCACCAACCCGACAGGGCACCCGGACTTCCGATGTAGGACTTTGCCGCCCGAGGCTGGGCCACAACCTACATGCACCGGCTCAGCCTCTGCTATGGGATTCCACAACTACATCAAGATCGCTTAAACAACCTTGCTCCGGAAGGTTTACAGCATCCACACCCCCGGGGATTGGGAGCTACCAGCTGCATCAGCTTGCTTATCGGCACCTGCGTGCTTACTACTGGGGGATGGGGGGCGGGGCCATCCTAGGCCAATTGTTCATGTCAGATTGCCCATCGGGACCTCCGCGCTTGCTGTCGAGGGAGTACTATTGTAGGGGTGGCCCAACCTCCGTGACTAGGCCTTACAACTGGTCCAATATATAATAGGTCCAATAGTATAAAGAAATATACCAATATACCCTCACCTTTTGTAATTATCAAGGGGTAGGATGGGAATTTCTCATCCTAACCCATTCATGTATATAAACCCCCAAGAGGGGTATAAGAGAGGCAGATCCACTCATTTTATACACGATCACTCTTTCTCCCGTCGTTGGCTCTCTCTAGCTAGTCTCATCATATGCTGTTTGGTCAGTAGCCATAACAATAAACATTTTTATTGCTGCCAATTAGCTTTAACTCACAAGAGGCTGTAACATATTCAGTGATGAATTGGACGTTGTGTAGTCAACCGAGGAAGCCAAAGTAACAATAGCTGCTAAATTGACGGAAGTCCTTCAAAACCATGGAGATTATAGGAAAACAATGATCAAAATGATTACATTGAATGGAGAGAGAGCCATCTAGTGGTGACACTGAATCACGAATGTAGAGAATTTGGGGACGGTGGCATTACCTAAAGTTCGCGGCGAGGAGATATTGGCTGATGGTGAGTCCTAGGAAGGCGAGGACACCTAGGCTGGTTGCAAGCTCGTCTGCAAGGGTGGCGAGGAGTTCCAGCATGTATAGACCCCTGAGCGACGGTGGCGGAGTGGTAGGAGCTTACCAGCGACGGTGGTGGGAGCGGTGGCGGTCTGGTGACCTCCAAGTGACGGTGGCGACGGTGAGCTAGCAATCAGTACTGGTGTGCGACGGTGACCAAGAAGCGCCGGCGTGGGGAAGGTGATGTGAACGCGTAGCTCGGGGCGTGAATGGCTAAAGGCGATTAGGGTTCGGGAAGCTATTAGCGACGAGAGATGGACCGACTTGCGTCTATTGGGCCAAGATGGCCACAATGCATCGACGAAGTATTGCAGCGTATCAAAACGTATGGAGGTATTTTGTATTTTATTTTTGGCTGAAATCCCACCGATACTTCTCGATACCAGACAGCAAGATTATCGTCAGATTGCCATATCGCGTACGTATCGCGTATGGGTGCAGCTGGTCAGCCACATATCGGTGCTTCCTTGACTATGGTCAATGGCGAAGATCGTGAGTACGCTTATAGATAGTCGAGGTCTAGAATGGTCAAGAATGCTAAGTGAGATAGTTGAGCTCAAATATGGCACAAAAAAGACAATGAAAGTTGAAGAGAAGGTTTGAGCGACGGGTTGCACCAAATGGCTTGGTCGGTCCAAGTGATGTGTGGTCGAGTAAAACCGAAGGGGAAAGGCTTGCTGATGCATGGCAAGCCATTTTGTGCACCTACACGTGGTAAGATGTTGATTGCTTGCAAGGAAAGGAGAAGATCGTGTCAAGGTAATGGTATTTTTGTAGTTGGCTAAATATCAAAAATTTTGTTGGACCAAAATTGCGGTGCTTGAGCGGCATTTGGAAAAGTGGTTTATGTCAAGGAGATGCTAAGAAGATCAAATGTTAAAGACTTAAGATTCGACCTCATGTGCTTTAAAAAGCATACATAAGTTAGGTGTGAGTGTAAACCGTGCAGTGTAGGGTTAACATGTTTTCCCATTTGTCCTAATGGATAGTGTCAATTAGAGTTAGGTATGGTAGGTTGGGGATGGAGGCATGTGGCTAATCATTCTAACCATCCTTGAGTTAGGGTTTGGGTTTGAGAGAGAAGAGTGAGTGTTGTGGTGTGCTCTTTTGTCCTCCTCATGGGGTGGCCATAAAATCTTCATCCACAAGTATCAATATAATCAATTTGTTCATTTTTCATGAGGTATTCTTGTATTGACTGATTTGCTCTTGTTCTTGTTGTTTATTTGCCTCTTCTTTCACTTGTTGATCTTGTTGCGTGTCAATGATGTGTAATTGATAGAGACGACATATGTAGACTAGATCTCATCCACCTAAGCACTATGGTGCAAGATTTTGAAGTTGTCCAGATCTTAATTGATTTGAAGCTCTTAAGGATTTTTTATCTTAGGGTTTTGGCTTTGATTCATTGAGTGGTTTTGCTTACTGTGACATGTGAGAACACATCTAGAGTCATATTGGCTGTTCTTAACCTACTTGCATGTTGTATCCCAAGTTTTTGAGATTTGCTCAGTTTTAGTGCAACATTGCATGTTTTGAGGAGATATTGGGACTTCGTCTCGATCCTTGGATAAAATAGGTTCATGAGATCCTAAACAAGTTATATGCAAAGCTCGATCTTATTTGATCATGTATTTTGCAGTCTGCATCAAAAGTGGTTTAGACTCAGGTTGATTTTCTGTTCGGGAACAGAGTTCAGATTGTTCTAGGACCCGATCAGACCAACCAATGGTCAGACCGCTAGCTTGCCGCCGATTAGCCACCGGTCAGACCAATTAGGTTCAGAACTCGTGCATCTTCACAGCTTCAAGTTGTTGCTTGGTTATAGGCTATGGAATCTGATTTTCTTAGCTCTCTAGTTCTAGAGTAAAAGATTTATAGTACTAGAATTTTTTAAGAAGATACTATTCACTCCTCTGCAATCCTACAGTACGGTATGCCTTCTTTCTTTTTTTGTTAGCTGGGTGCTACTACTTAATCAACCTTATTTCCATCTTCCCAGAATGCACTTTCACTCGCAGTCATTTGATTATTGAGCAGTCGGCAGTGATTAGTGAATACTGAAGAGCGGGCTACACATCTTTGTCGTTAGGTGTCCTTCCTGCCTGGATGCCTGCCAGACCATGAACCACTAACAACAAAACAAAGAAAAGGATGATTCCTTCAAGCTGACTCTCAGACTCTTGACTGAAACTTGCATTGCTGCAACTCATTATTTCGTGGGCATATTATTTGAGCATGTAAAAGAAACATCTCTAAGAAAAAATAAATAAATAAGGTAGACATGTTTTCCAATCGATTATCTAAAATTCATGTACATAAGCTAAACAGCACTTCCAATTTGAAATTTCGAATGAACATCTCAACCACAAGCTTCTTCAAGAACAAGCCGTAACAATACAAACAAATTAGCTTTGCGCGATCTTCAGACTTCAGATGCAGACATTATGTAAATCTGGGAGATCTAACAATACAAACAAAATCTAATCTAATGTCATTGCGCCATCAAACAATCACCAAATATGTGATATGAGATTGGTGACACTGGTCTGGTACAAATTCAGCGCATATTGTAGAAGCTCCATCGCAAATAAATGCCAGAGTTGCCAGGTAGATATATGATTGACAGAACAAAGACAACAACTCCATCAGTTATATGCAGTCAGGCTCCTAAGAAAAAGGTAGTCAGGGAGTTAGGATTTAGAGACTCCTCTCTTTCAACTTTGAGGGGTCAGATTTAGTTCTACTGCTGTGTGGTATTATCGGGCATTTATTGCCAGAATCTTGACTGAAACTTGCATTGCTGCAACTCATTATTTCGTGGGCAGTCTATGGTTGCGCCAATTCAATGTTTGCCCGCGCAGTTAGGCACGCATTGAATCGCCTCCGCCACAATTTTAGGTGAGGCCGAAAGGGGCACGCGGCGCCCTTGCAGTGGCAAGAGTGGTACATTAATTGCCATCCATCGGCTTGCTGCTCGGCCTGGTTCTATAATAGGCTCGCTCTCCCGATCCATCCCATTGCACTAGGTGCACTCTCCCAGCATCCTTATTGCTGCCGCGCTTCGCCCATGTGAGCTCACTTATTGCGCTCGACTGCCAGTACTCCAGCAGCCGCGTAGCTTGTTGGATCCGACCGAGCTTAGCTTACCTAGCTAGCTTGGCGATGGAGGCAGGGACGTGGGCGGTGGTCGTGGCGGCCATGGCCGCGTATATGGCGTGGCTCTGGCGGATGTCGCGCGGGCTCAGCGGCCCGCGGGTGTGGCCGCTCGTTGGCAGCCTACCGGGGCTTGTGCAGCACGCCGAGGACATGCACGAGTGGATCGCGGGCAACCTGCGCCGCACCTGCGGCACCTACCAGACATGCATTGTCGCCATCCCGGGACTGGCCCGCCGCGGTGGGCTGGTGACGGTGACGTGCGACCCCAGAAACCTGGAGCACGTCCTGAAGGCCCGCTTCGATAACTACCCCAAGGGCCCCTTCTGGCACGGCGTGTTCGGGGACCTGCTCGGCGACGGCATCTTCAACTCCGACGGGGAGACGTGGGTGGCGCAGCGCAAGACGGCCGCGCTTGAGTTCACCACGCGCACGCTCCGCACCGCCATGTCCCGCTGGGTCTCGCGGTCCATCCACCACCGGCTGCTCCCCATCCTGGCCGACGCGGCCGCCGCGGGCACGCACGTCGACCTCCAGGACCTCCTCCTCCGCCTCACCTTCGACAACATCTGCGGCCTCGCGTTCGGCAAGGACCCCGAGACGCTCGCCCAGGGCCTGCCCGAGAACGCCTTCGCCTCCGCGTTCGACCGCGCCACGGAGGCCACGCTGAACCGTTTCATCTTCCCGGAGTGCGTGTGGCGGTGCAAGAAGTGGCTGGGCCTCGGCATGGAGACCACGCTGGCGCGCAGCGTCGAGCATGTCGACCGCTACCTCTCCGCGGTGATCAAGGCGCGCAAGCTCGAGCTCACCAGCAACGGCAAGAGCGACGGGTCAGCCACGCCGCACGACGACCTCCTGTCGCGCTTCATGCGCAAGGGGACCTACTCCGACGAGTCTCTGCAGCACGTGGCGCTAAACTTCATCCTCGCCGGGCGCGACACTTCCTCGGTGGCGCTCTCCTGGTTCTTCTGGCTGGTCTCCACCCACCCCACCGTAGAGCGCAAGATCGTGCGCGAGCTCTGCGCCGTCCTAGCCGCATCGCGCGGCGCCGACGACCCGGCATTGTGGCTTGTCGCCCCGCTCAACTTCGAGGAGCTCGACCGCCTCGTCTACCTCAAAGCAGCGCTCTCGGAGACTCTCCGCCTGTACCCCTCCGTGCCCGAGGACTCCAAGCACGTCGTCGCCGACGACTTCCTCCCGGATGGCACGTTCGTGCCGGCCGGGTCGTCGGTGACGTACTCCATTTACTCTGCGGGGCGCATGAAGACGGTGTGGGGGGACGACTGCCTCGAGTTCCGGCCGGAGCGGTGGCTGTCGGCCGACGGCACAAAGTTCGAGCCGCACGACTCGTACAAGTTCGTGGCGTTCAACGCCGGCCCGCGGATATGCCTCGGCAAGGACCTCGCGTACCTGCAGATGAAGAACATCGCCGGGAGCGTGCTCCTCCGCCACCGCCTCGTCGTCGCGCCGGGCCACCGCGTCGAGCAGAAGATGTCGCTCACGCTGTTCATGAAGCACGGGCTCAGGATGGAGGTGCGCCCGCGCGACCTCGCCCCGATCCTCGACGAGCTCCGCGGCGTCGGGGAGTACGCCGCCGCGGCTCTGGCCATCGCGGCCTGCGCGTAGGAGTTCCCGGGCCGTGCATGCTCCGCGGTTCGTGCTGTTTGGAAAAGGGCAAAACTGGAACTGTGTCAAAAAAATGTAGATAGACGAGTCCAAGACAGTAAGAAACTGAAGGGTTTGGTTGGTGAGGTCATTTAAATCACTTATTTTCACTGTTTACTACCACTCCATTGGGATAAAGGAATTTGTCTAAAAACTTCCAGATCATTTTTGATTTGGATGTGAAGACGGCAAAAAAAAAAGGAGCAATAATCTCCGATGCGATTGTAAACAAAAGTGGAAGCTCCGAATTTGTTTGGGCGGTTTGTGTTAATGTGCCGCCAATTATTGTTAAGAGTGTTGCTTGTGTAAGCTGAAACATGTCAATCGACTGATTAATTTCTATACGAATATGATGGGATCAATCGAGGGATATCTCGTACTATTTCCCTTTTGGCATCTTGTTGCTGATAGCTACTCGTTTCATTGCAAGAGATCGATGCATGCATCTACGTCAACAGTTGTTGCTTTCCATGGAAAGATTGTTTAAGACTTGTGCCGGCGAAAACGACCAGCTCTTCCATTTTCGTTTAATAATCATTTCGCATCAGCGTTTTAATGGTGTTGGTTGCACCGTTTTATTTGATAAGGAGTTTGCCTGCAGTTGCAAGGAATGCTGTCTCGCGGAAAGCTGATGGGGATTTTGCTGACATTTTTTCCTGTATGGTTCCTACATTTGTTGTTGCTGTCGTACAGTATCTGGACAACGTCTAATGTCCTGTGAAAAAATGAACTTTGTGGCCAAGACTATACGAAATTCCTAAACTGGATATAGCCAATTTCCCAATAAGATGAAACGATCAGAATTTTGTATGCGGCAGTTGATGTAAGTACTGTTAAATTCTGACAGAACTACACTGAACAGTTCGCTGTAAACGGTCTCGATCTCTAATTCCAATCTGTCCACCTACGAGCCCTGTACCAATTTTAAAGAGACTCGTTCATTCGCATATCTCAGCTCTCATGTACTGGTACATTGCGATTTCCCCTCCATTCTCACTGACCATGTGAGTATGGGCTGCAAATAGATCTCATTGTTTTTATCTTATGCTACAGCGCACAGAGTAAAGTATCTGCAGCTTTGCGCCACTGTATTGTGTTTGCTCGCTTATAGATGTGCAGCACGTCCTTTAACCCGGCTCAGGGCCTAGCTTATGATTTTTGGCTAAATTTTTAAATTTTGGCTGTTTACGATAGAGATTGCGGAGAGAGATACTTACTTGCGATTTTGATTGATACAAATATTAGGCTTTAACATGTACTACAATTAACTTGTAGATCTCATCTTAAGATAATACTCTATTTAAAAGTTAGACACTATAGCAAAAAAAATATTTTTAGAAGCCGTAAAGAAGAGGCCCTCACTAACCTCTAACTCAACCCACTCAAATTGACGAGAATCAAATATGTAAATTCTTGTATAACAAAATTCCAAGCAGATGCACGGCAATTGGCAAAAGTTCGGTTAATGTTGGCTTTTTGTCTTTTCTTTTTTGCTCTTATTCCTTTACATTGTTCGTGATGATATAACAGTTTTTTATTTTTTATTCATTTTTTTCTCTCATAAAAAGCTAACAGACGCTACAGTGCGATTTCAACCATAAGCCAAAAAAATATAGCCAGAAGCTTAATCTATGAGCTAGTTAGAGCACCACCAATACTAAAAACCGTAGTGAAACCATAGTGAAAAATCCACATAAATAATCCACCCAAACCTGCAATTGGTGGAAATTGAACTTTGCTCCTTACTGTTAGCCAAAGAATTAAGGTGTCACAATGTTGAGCTACGCAGTTGTAATGTTTAACACTTGATCTGAAATCAAAAACCAATTGTAGCAGTCAATCCACCAATCAAATTATCGAAAGCATAAATGGACGATCCACAGTTACAATAGCAACGGCACCTTATCCCCGTTGGTGTTTAGGAGCTAGCTACCGGGTAAGGCAAGCAGGTAAACATTAAAAATGAACCGTTGCCCCGACGCCTCTGCATAGGATAGGTCGAGGGAGTCGATCAGGGGTGAAAAGATGTTTTTTAAAATTTACTTTTTGGTTAAAATCAAGTTTATATGTAGATGCGTAAATCAAATTGATTTTATACAATTAAGTGTTTTTTAAAATTTACTTTTTTTGGTTAAAATCAAGTTTATATGAAGAAGTGCAAATCAAATCGATTTTATACAATTAAGGCCTAAATCTTCTAGGTTCACATAAGTGCACCAATATTCTAAATCTATGTCAAGATTTACAACTCTAGTGAGACATACAATCAATTCAATTTCTATGAATATAAATTGCAAGTAAATAAATTAAGCACAAAAAGCAAAATACACTTTGACATTGTATCTTTTTACCGTGCTGTTTAGAAATTTGCTGGTCTCCCTTAGTCTATGTTGAGATAAGTCCAAACAAATTAAATCGGTTCCACAAATTAAGCACATCACCTTAATTTCACTTATCTATCCCCCTCTAAGTAGGTAAGCTCCAACCTTCATAACACGCTGAGCCTTCTCATAAACTTCCTTGAGAAGATCATCGGACACGACGCCTCCAAGGTCATTTAGGAGTCGACACCTCCAAGAGTAACAAGTAAAGCCGCTTGCTTGACTCTCACTATGTGCAATGAATACACAAGCTCAATGTAGATACTAAATCCACCTCTAAATGTAACACATGCAACTAAAGATCTCTCTTCTTGCTTATAAGATACAACACATGTACAATTGAATTAAGAGTCTCACACTAGCTTCAAGAATGCATATGAAGTGTCAAAAGTTTTTCTCCCAACAGGCCAAGGGGTATTTATAACCCCACCTCAAAAACTAGTCGTTGGAATGAAATCAGCCTGAGACCGGTAGTACTACAGGAAAACGACTAGTACTACCGCGGTCTACACAACAACTAGAAAACTAGCTGTTAGAAGCCTCACCTAATCCAATGGCCCACACAGGGACCGGTTAGACCGTACACCGGTTGGACCGCCTGTAAGATCAAGGATAACTGACTAGAGGGGAGGTGAATAGGAGGTTCTAAAAATCTTTCGTTCTAATTAATTACCACAAGATTAATATGACAAAAAGTCTAAAACAATTGATGCCTACACAATTCTAATAAGATTATGTCACTTACAAGTGTATATCTCTATAAGAAACTCTAGCACAAGTAATCAATCACAAGGGAAGTAAATGCACAAAAGCTAACAAAGAAATAAGAGATCACCAATGAACACACGATGTTTTACCGTAGTGATTCGGAAACTTGCCGGTTTCCCTTAGTCCACGTTGAGGAAACCCCAAACGAATTGGACCGGCTCCATGAATTAAGTATCAACTCTTCAATCCACTATTGGTAGCTCTCTCCTGCTCCGGATAGATGAACTCCAACCTTCACACACACCGGACCTTCTCACAAGCTTCTTTAAGAAGATCACCGGCCAATCTCCACCGCGTCATCCAGGTGCCGGCAAATACCAAGAGTAAAAGATCTCAAGCTTCACTTGACCACAATAGAGTGCCAAAGGATCAATCTATTTGACGCAATGCACTTTTTGGCTCAACTACCTCAAATGAATGCACAATGAGTAAATGAGGTATAGAGTGAATGCTCAATGCTCAGAAATGATCAATAGTGCGTGTTATGTCTATCCTTAAGTAGGAGTACGGGTATTTATACTCTCACCAACCAAAACTAGCCGTTAGAGTGAAATTCCAGAAAAATTCAGGGCAGGCGGAAGTATCGCAGGCCAAGGGCCAGTACTTCCGCTCCTGTTCTGACGCAACAGTAATGGCTACCGTGATTTGCACGCTGGTACTTCCGGCTAGTGCTGAGAGAGGGAGAGAAGTACTACTGCATATAGCAAGGTAAACCTTGTCTGGGTTCTTTTTAACTTATATTTTATACTCTTTTAAACAAATAAGCGCGACGGTTTTTTTACTGTCATTTTGAAACTCTCGCAATAGGGTAAAAATAATAAGTCATAGTCAAATAGAATCCATCCTTGCATAGTTTAGGCTGCCTTCGGTAGGGCTTATGCTTAGCCTTTGGCTTCGGTTGCAATAGTAAATAACTTTTAAACGGTGTATTTTTTCAAAGCAGAATTTATAGATGGATTGTAGTAGACACTCTACCGAGTTTATCTATACTAGCTAAAATCATAAGCTAAAAGACAAAATCACAGTCAAGAAAACCTATTCTTACAGATATGCAAAGCCACAAACTATCGACAGTAGAGTTTATTGGAATAGTAATGAAAGATTAAGTCAATGCCAATGTTATACTGACCACAGATAAACCTGACATTGACGCTTGTCTATTTATGATTTCTCCGACTTCTCGAAACCTAACTCCAGGTTTAACTGTTCATGAAAAACGGAAAGCTCAAATGTCATATCTCCTTTCTACAAATATCTTGATGTTCTCACAAATGTAGCAGGAACTTCAACCGGAAGGATATTATATTTTTAAGTTTAGACAGTAGCTAAAAAGAGAAAGCCAAGGAATAAAGCAAGGTGAGATTACTAATAATACAAGATTGAAACCGAAGCATCACCTATTGCAATAGCTTTCTCCAAGCACTCGTAGGTACAGCGGACAAGCTGTTTGGAAGCGTCATCAACATTTCCAACAAAATATGTCTCGTTTAAATCACCTGCAGTAATACTTATATTCATATGTCAAATCAAAAACCAAATATAACATTTTTCAGCAGTTAAACACCACATCACGTTGCTGAGACTTTACCATGAACACCTTTATAATAAACAGTTATGTCAACGTTTACAATGTCACCATCCTCAAGTTTTCTGTTAGAAAAATTCAGATAGAAACCAACGGATATCCTTATACATGTAAATCAAATTCAGCCAAAGCAATATCATGTTCAAGCAAAGCATTATATGAAAGATTAGCTTGATGTATAAATTTCAGGGAGGGACCTGGCATCTGGAATGCCATGGCAAATGACTTCATTAACTGACCTGAATACAAGTGACAACAATGTGAGCGATATCAGTTTACAGTCTTTAGACTTGATGCTAAATAACTAACAA
Source organism: Bonia amplexicaulis (assembly GCA_036346245.1). Classification (NCBI taxonomy): domain Eukaryota; kingdom Viridiplantae; phylum Streptophyta; class Magnoliopsida; order Poales; family Poaceae; genus Bonia; species Bonia amplexicaulis. Next base: position 23,076,445 of record CM070744.1, read on the forward strand.
ATTAAAGACAACCTACGTGCAGCATGACTTTGGGAAGAAATGGTAATTCAGTGGAGACGGGTATCCACCTGAGGATAGAATTGAAATTATGACAAACAAGAATGAAATAGAGCAAGATAAGATCCATATCTAATACCTGGAGAAGTACATTGGACTTATATTCTACTATAACAAATTCACAATGAATGGCATAATAGTACAAACTAGTAAACTACAAGATTTCCTAAACCATTTGATGATACATAATAGTGATTTACTCATTTACAGGCTATAATCATCACTGGATCAACTGATGATCAATTTGTTGCATTTAAATTTTAAAAGAAGGTTAATCAGACCTCTAGCAATTGTCTCCTCATGAACCACTCTTATCAATTTCATCTGTTGTAATTCCTGGCTTGATTACACGAGCAGCTGCATCTAAAACCCCTCTTGCAATCTAAAAGCGATAGTGTGGAATAAAACGGAAATGGTTAGCAAAGTGTCACTGAAATATTTCAGCACAAAGTTAGATGTGCTGGAAACTTACTCGACATGTTTCTCTCATCCTTTCAATATGTTCTGGGGTCTTGATCTACAGAAATAGCAGAAACGAATCCAGCAAAGAAAATGATCATCAGATATCTATTTGTGGAACATATATAATACTTACAAATCTCAGAAGAACTGTACCTCTACTCTTTTCTGCAAATCACTATCTGGCTCAATCTTGGGGATTCCCTAAAAATGCTGGATAATGTCAGGGGAGATGTAATAGAGAATATTACAAGATAACAATTAGGGGTGCAAACGGATCGGATTCGGACGGATATTGTTGTTACCATATCCTAACCCATATTTTTTCTTCGGATTCGGTGCCGGATCGGTCGGGATTAACCCGAGCCGTTTGCACCCTTACTTGTTTGTAAGGAATGCATGCAGTACAACAAATGGAGTAGGATGACGTAATGTTACTACTTAATAGCTGATGTTGAAGATTTTATTTTACCATTGCAAAAGAAAATGAAACGTCAAATAGTAGCACTAACCTGAAATCAAACTTGAAGACGTATCGGATTCGGGACGGATATTGCTGTTACCATATCCTAACCCATATTTTTTCTCCGGATTCGGTACCAATCGGATTCGGTACCGGATCGGTCGGGATTAACCCGACCCGTTTGCACCCCTAATAACAATACAGCAGTCCAACTTAATGATCCAACTTTTTGGTACAGAGAGCTATATCAGTTCAAATTGCAATGTCAACAAGATAAGCAGATGGGAGGAAATACAACTTAAGCACAATTAAGACTTACATCAAGTGCCCAATCAGGCTTCTCAATTTCGTCCGGTATCACACACATCTTTGATATAGGATATGGTCTCAATGGACTGCAACACATAATAATTAAGTACAAAGTAAATAATGAAAATTAGTCCTTCTACCACTAGAGAAGTAGTAAAGATGTCCAATGCAGAGAGCTGCCTGGTTTTAGCTTGCCAAGCCTCATTTTGCACAGAGTTATTAACAGATGTAGCAACTACAAATCTAGTCATTCCCAGAATGTACTTTCACTCGCAGTCATTCGATTATTGAGCAGTTGGCAGTGATTAGTGAATACGGAATAGAGGATTACACATCTTTCTCGTTAGGTGTCCTTCCTGCCTGGATGCCTGCCAGACCATGAACCACTAACAACAAAACAAAGAAAAGGATGATTCCTTCAAGCTGACTCTCAGACTCTTGACTGAAACTTGCATTCTTGCAACTCATTATTTCGTGGGCATATTATTTGAGCATGTAAAAGAAACATCTCTAAGAAAAAATAAATAAATAAGGTGGACATGTTTTCCAATCGATTATCTAAAATTCATGTACATAAGCTAAACAGCACTTCCAATTTGAAATTTCGAATGAACATCTCAAACACAAGCTTCTTCAAGGACAAGCCGTAACAATACAAACAAATTAGCTTTGCGCGATCCTCAGACTTCAGATGCAGACATTATGTAAATCTGGGAGATCTCACTCAAAATCTAATCTAATGTCATTGCGCCATCAAACAATCACCAAATATGTGATATGAGATTGGCGACATTGGTCTGGGACAAATTCAGCACATATTGTAGAAGCTCCATTGCAAATAAATGCCAGAGCTGCCAGGTAGATATATGATTGACAGAACAAAGACAACAACTCCATCAATTATATGCAGTCAGGCTCCTAAAAAAAGGTAGTCAGGGAGTTAGGATTTAGAGACTCCCTCTTTCAACTTTGAGGGGCCAGATTTAGTTCTACTGCTGTTCCGCTCTGCCTTAATGGATGCAATCACAGCATCAGCCCCAGGACCAAGACCTTTTCTGCCAACTAATTTCACACCCAGTTTTTCACAGAGGTAATGCAGCCTCATTTCATCACCTCCTCTAACCTCTCTTAGCTCCATAGCCTGCTGTCGTGATAGTAATGTGTAAACATATAGTTGCTGTTGCTGGTTAAAATGTGACTGGAGCTGCTGAAACAACAATTTGTTTGAGTGGTGCTGGTCTGTCTTTCCCCCTTCAGTTGCACCTTTCTTTCGAGGGCCGCCTAGTTCCACCTTCAGAATAGCTGGAGATTTCGGATCAGAAGCTTTTCCGCCAAAAATGATGGAGAAGCTCCCGAATTCCAAGTCTGGTTGCCTAAACAAGTCCACTAGAAGAGCCGCACAAGCCTGTGTGTTTGTCGATGGACTTTTTTCTACTTTAGTCTTTGTTGCTCGAGCGTTGGCATGGAGAGTGATGTTAGCAGCCTCCCGCAAACCACTAATAAAAGCACCATGCATTGTTGCCGGGTAACGCCTCGTTGTGGCCTCTCCAGCAAAAAACAGCCGACCATCTCCAACACTTTCGGCTAATATGTCATAGTCATCTCCAGATGCTCCAACAGCAACATGAGAATATGAACCTAGACTGAAAGAGTCTGTGCCCCATCTAGTACAGACACTCTGTAGAGGATCTGGGACCTCAATCCCTTGTGGTTCATATATACCTGTGAAACACAAGGCTCATCTTTTATACAGAAACCCAGGGTTTTAAGCGGTCAAATTCATTGATACAACATGAATAAATAACCACATATATTTCAGTGTGACTGCGGAGGTGAATGGAACAAAGAACTGTTGTGAGGCATTGATTACTACTTATGCAGATACTCGGTTATATAGCAATGTAAATTTTGATGATAGAAGTTAAAGTCTCACCCCTCAGTATCTGAAGAACTGAGCTGACGGCATCAGTTGGAGGTGTCGTTTCGAAGTTGTGGGCAGCTTCACCAGCAACCAATGCCATCAACAATGGACCACCAGCCACTGTTGCATAGCTATAGAACAGAAAGAACTCCCCTCGGCGACTTGGATCTTCAGTCAGATGTCCAAAGGTATCAAGGTCAGTGCTCCAGAAAACATGAGGAAACAACATTGCAACCTTGTTCAACAACCCAAAGCCTAGCCTCTTAATACCATCAAGCTTCCTCTGTGGCAGCTCAGGTACAAACTTGATAGCCCCATTTTTCAGAACCCCAAGCGGAACAGTGCACAGCACCATGTCCCCTTCATACACCTGCCCACCATTGACAACTACCTGCACCCCATCCCCTCCATACCGTACAGCATGCACTATCCTCTCGTACACGATTGGAACATTCTCTGCCAGGGCCTGCACAAGCCTCCCATTGCCGCCAGGCAAGAAGCAGTGATCTCCACCCATGTCATACGGATCATCCTGGTCCCAGAATGCAAGGCTCAGCCTTGACAACAATCCTGCATTGGCGTACTCGAGATTTGCTACATGCCAATTGAACAAGTTCATCTCCTCCTGTGTGGAGACACCCCCATCTGCCTGCCGTAATGTCTCAAGCGCCGCCCCAAGCGAGACATCCATTGCCACCTCCCCCATGGACGCCCGCAGGTAGCTGGCCTTATCAAGAAGTTTGTTAAATGTACTCTCCACTTTCTTATCCACCTCCGGATCAACTGGTGACCCGTCCGTCCGGTACAGTGGGCACTTGTCTCTTATCTTGTGCATCGGCAAGCCAAGCTGCTTCGCCACAACTCCCAGTGGGTTCCCAAATGTCCCGGTAAGCACACTGCCGCCAAGGTCAGCAGCAGCTGAGAGCCCACCCCCTTCCATCTTCTTCGTGTACACTCGGCCACCGCACCGCTTGCGGCCCTCCAATACGATCACTTTAAACCCGAACGCCACCAACTGCCGTGCCGCGGCGAGCCCGGCAAGGCCGGCGCCGACAACGATGACAGTGTTGGGCCTCGTCGGTTCCTTGGGGAGGCGCTCCTTGATGGCCGGGGCGACACCGAAGTTAACGTAGCCGTGGGAGACGAGGAAGGTGTAGGCGGAGGTCAGGAGGTGGTCGCAGTGGGGCGGGATGAGCGACGCGAAGGCATCCTTGGCGAGCCAGGAGTTGAAGGTCTCGCGCCACCTCGTGAGGAGGTGGTTGCGGATGAGGATGTAGTTGACCTGCTCGATGCCGCCCACGTCGGAGACCACCCCCGCCTCGATCTCCTCGTCGGTGAGGGAATCCGCCGGAAACCCGGCGGTGAGCGCGGTGACGGCCTCCGCGGTTGGTTCGCGGTTGATCACTATGATGTCGTCAGCGGCGGAGGCGGGGGTGGCGGGTGTGCGGCAGGGGACGCGGCGACCGGGGTGGCCGGGGAGCCGGAGGGAACTTTGCGGCGGAACCCGGTGCGCTTGCGCTTGCTGGTGAAGGCGGGGTTGGGGAGGACAAGGGTGGGGTGGGGTGGTTATGGGAATGGGGTTGGGGTAGGGTTATGATTTGGGGAAAGGGAGGAGATGAAGGGGAGGGGTGTGTAGGGCGGCGGTTGGTCCGACATGGTCGCCGGCGACGTGCGGGGCGCAGCGGCGGCGGCTAGAGCGGGTTCGCCTGTTCGATGAATCTGGGGTATCAAATGAAACAATAGGTGGAAGGTAAAAGAAAAGAGAGACTCAATAGGAAAAGAGGACCGAGTGGTAGAAGAATAAAAGTAGGGACAATACTCAACAAAAGAAACATCATGGGAAATGGGCATATGCCAAGCAGAGAGGTCATAACAACGATAGCCTTTATGTTTAAGACTATATCTAAGAAAAATACACTCAACAGACTAAGCTATTAACTTGGTGCACTCACGAGGCGAAAGCAGAACATAACAGGTACAACAGAAAACCTGAAGATGGTCATACCGCGGGGGAGTAGAAAACAAGAGCTCTCCAGAACACTTTTACCGCGGGGGAGTAGAAAACAAGAGCTCTCCAGAACACTTTCTCTGAAGACAAGAAGATGGCTGTATATTAATGAGATAGACAATTGTAGAAACAATCTCAGCTCAAAAATGTTACATAACATGAGATGCAAGTAAAAGAGTGCGAGCAGTCTCAATACGATGGTGTTTACGTTCAGCGACACCGTTCTAAGCATGAGCACTGAGATAGGAAATTTGAGGAAGAGTTCCCTCAACAGAGAGAAATTGACAAAAAGTATGCGATAGGTACCCCCCCTAAATCAGAACGAAAAGTCTGAATAGGAGTTGAAAACTGGGCGTGAACTATACGAGCAAAAAACTTGTAAATGGACAAGAGTTGAAAACGATGTTTCATAAAATAGACCCAAGTATATCGAGAATAATCATTAATAAAAATTGCATAATAGATATGATCATCTTTAGAAGCAAAGAGAGCAGGACCCCAAACATCAGAATGAACTAAGGCAAAAGGACGACTAGACCGAGATGTACTGGTATGATATGGGAGTTGCAACTATTTACCAAGCTTGCAACCTTTACAATCATAACTAGTATTGGTAATGACACGACCTAGGACACCCTAATGAGCTAAAGTAGAAAGATGAGAGCAACACAAGTGACCGAGCCAATGATGCCACTGAGGAAAACTAACAGAGGGCAATGCAAGAATTGAAGGCGCATGAGTGGAGGAAGATGGAAGACACAGACGATCGAGGAAGTAGAGACCCTGAGAATCTCTAAGGCGATGGCCAGTACCAATAAGAACTCATGTTCGATGATCCTACACATAGCAAGTAGAGTCATCAAATCCAACAAATTAGTGCATATCAGCAAGCTGACCAACAAACATAAGATTCAAAGAAAGTTGAAGTACGAATGACCCATTGGGAATAGTAAAATGAGAAGTAGAGAGAGTGCCCTGATGAGTAACTGAACTTGAGGTGCCATCAGCTGTCTGTACACATGAACCATCCATAACAGGTTAAGATGATGCAAGGTGAGACTTATCCGATGTCATATGAAAAGAAGCTTCAGAGTCTAAAACGCATGGAAAACTAGTACCTGACACTTAACAAGAGGATACAATAAAACTGGCAGACCCACTAGGAGCGACATTAGATGAAGAATGTTGTTGAACTAGAGTCCGAAGAGCCTGAAGCTAGGACTGAAGCTGACTCAACTGAGTGGCAAGAGCAGAATCCCCAACAGATGCAGAGTAGTGGCAGCAACCGCACCACGACGACGACGATGAGATGCAGGTCGCTGTTCTAGATGAAGTCGGTAGCACCTCTGAATAGGATGACCAAGATTCTCGCAGTGAGGACATATAACCTGGTTGGATGTAGCATCAGGAAGTGGAACAGGTTGATAAACCTCCTGACAGAAGGGCCACAAGAACAGACTGAGGTAGTGCTAATCTAATCATAGACTACGGTGGTGTCGATTTAAAGGACAAAGAGCAAAGTCGAGTCTCCTCAGCAATCAACGCAGCAAGGGCCTCCTCCATGGCTGGAAGAACAACACATTCCAGTGGTTGAGCTCAAATAGACTCAAACTTTGGGCGAAAGCACATAACAAATGTAAACATTAAATTCTGCATATCATGACTCACCTTGCCTAGACAGCCAGTACAACCAGCACAGGAAGTAGGAACCATGGAGGTCAGCTGTCGTGAAATGCGAGTGAAAGAACGTAGTAATTCTCAATAGACATATCCTCTTGACGTAAATCATGAAGAGTCTGTAGAAGAAAAAAAGCGACGGGCCACACTGGTCTGCTAATAGCGATGCTGAAGATACTCCCACATCTTGCAAGAACTTGGAAGATTAATGAAATCTATTCTGATGGAAATTTCACACTGTGACATAAAATACCCATAACACAATCATCAGCACTTCACCATGCAACAGCCTCCTTCGCATCAGTCTTCTCCGTCGAAGGCTCCGCTGTGATATATGAAAGAAGACCAATAGACCGAAGAAGCATATGAACCGACGACGACCACTCACAATAATTCTGGCTATCTAGCTTGATATCTGAGGCTAGAAGAGCATCTCCCATACCGAGAGAACTAGGAGAAGCAGAAACAACAGAGGTGGAAGCTATTACACCTACGAACAATCAGAGGCGCACAACAGATCACAAAGTCCCTCGTCGCAACCAATTCTCATCAAAACACACCTTGGTGCAACGACCTCACCAAATCACTCGACAGGCCAAGGCGAGTGCAAGGGAGACCAAATCACACCTCACGCGCAAACAACCTCACCAATTCACTCGACAAGCTGAGGCATGTGCGATGGAGGCTGGAGGCGACGGTGACGACGTTGTCGGTCGGAGAAGCCACGAGTAGCTCACCACACTAAAACAGCACCGCGCCGGTGAAGAGGAAGTGAGAGCGGCGGATGAAAGACCAAATCCAGCGCGAATCAACCTCGACGACGACAGGGGCGGTGCTGCGACTGCGCAAAATTCGACGATGGGAAGGCAAAGCAGCACCACGATGGTGAAGAGGACGTGAGCTCCCTAGTCGCTGAGAGAAGACGCCAGGAGGGTTAGGGAGGAGATGCCGACGGAGCAGCTGGCGTCACCGGCGGAGCAGCTTTGGCAACAGCGGTGGAGCAGATGTGGCCGACAGTGAAAATAGAGTTAAGGCCGGCTATTAGGCTCTGATACCATGATAGAAATTGAGCATCTCAACTCTATTAGATGAATACCAATGGTATATATAGTACAATATAACTCTAGAAGTAATGGACCAACAGGTCTAATGGCCAATATATACATAAAAGAAACAACAAAGTGCAAGTAATAGAATAGACACAGACAATTGGTGAAGTGCTGAATGCTAATGCTGCCTTATGAAACTCAGCGGAAGGGCTCTTGTATTTTGCATGTACCGCACATCGCCAGTGCATTACACATTTACACCGCTCGAATGAGCTGTACCCCTGCCAACCCACACTCTGCTTCTGCGAAGTTAGCTTCAACCCCATCATGATGAGCAGCCTATTTTCTTGTCCTGAGGCCATCCAAATTCTTCCAAGAATGACAATATCACACCGTTGGACCAACCAAAACCAGTCTGTGAAAAGACGTCCATGAACTCAAATTAGAATAAAAGGTAACAATTGGATGAATGATAGGCGATCATGGTTTTCTGGTTTCATTGGTAGTTATCATTGTATGAGAAAAAAAGGCTCACAATATTAGACCATCGGTAATTAGAACTTAGAAGATAGCAAAGTGTAAATTGTATAAGATTGCCATTTATCAAGGAGTAAAAACATGCTCATCATCATGGGTGAGCACAAGTGGAAAGGCTTTTACTTTGATTTATAAGTTTATAAATATAACCATACCTGGGGTTTGTATTCACCGCCTCCTCCAGATTTTCCACAGGTCTCCACGTCATACTTCTCATGCATCGTGCCAGTTGATTTGTAGGCAGCGTAGTTTGTTCTCACCCACCTCGTAGCAATGTTCTCAGCGAATTTCCTTGCCTCAGCCGAACCAGAATTCAACAATCCCTCAGCTATCAGATGCTGCAATGGGGCCCATCCATTTGGAAAATCCCTGTTCAATCATTAGCACACCTATTGTGAAAAAAAAGGGAAGATCAATAATATCTTGTACAAATTACACTAAGTAGAGTTTTATCATCGTTAGTGTCCATTTCAGGGAACTAACCATTGTTGCCCTGTATTTGATAAGGAAGTTGCTATTCCTGCAGAATGGAGCAATCCTGATGTCTGAAGGCTTCTCGTGACCCTCACTGATTTTGCATCATTGACAAATCGTGCCAAGCCTGGTTAAGTTTCAGACAATTATACTCAATGACATGCAATAAAAGGGTAAAAGATCAGAAAAGCAACAGTTTCAGATGTAATTGTTGTTGCTCTAGTACTAAGAACGGTTTGATAAGTTATGTCAAGGCAAGATTACTAGTTGAGGTAGAAGATGTCAGCTTATCTAACTGCCTGTAAGGCTGTAATGTGGTACTTGCACAAGAAAAATACCTCCGGTGCCCATATGTATTAAGAGTGCTCAGGAGATCTCTCCTAGATAACTTGCTTTCATTTGCTTTCCAGATCCAATGAAAGCAAATAATTGGTAGAAACCGAATCCGTACGTTATGAATTAGGACAAACATGTTGCTGGATGAAATATTTGCCTACAATGACCGTACAGTTTCTAATCCTTTGGTAGCTAAGTTCATTTCACGGAATACTCATATTAGTCCGCATAAAAAGAACTTCAGAGCAAGACATATGAGTTATGACAAACATGTAGCTAGATATTATAGTTTTTTCATACTCTCAGAATAAATCATTGCACCCCTAGGCATTAGAAAACAAACACAAAAGAGTACAGGACGCACCTGAATGATGTGCATTTAACCACAAAGGTATGAAGTTAGAAGCAAAGATGTTGTGGTTCTGTGAGTTAGATTTCCACTGGTAGACTCCCTGGAATAACAATATATATCAAGTTAATACCATCAGAAAGTGTTTACCACAATTGGATAGGATTATGAGAGATCAAGCTGCTATCCTTCATGAGCACCTGGTAGTTTCCATCAGTAGGAAGCCAGTAGTCAAGCCACTGTTCCATCTCAGAGTTCCACAAAATAGACTCAATTGCAATATGGCGTGCTTTTGAAGCCTCTGAAAATGTTTCTGCGGTTGCATTCTCTCCAATGAGTTTAGCAAAGACTGCTATGTCTCGTTCCATCTGCAATGTGTGTAAAGGTAAGGACTATGTCACATTTCCAAACATTATTGACTTGAACCAATTCAGAGCTTTGTCTCCCAACAAGCCTCCTAGCTATTGTGAACTATTGAACAAGTGAACTAAATACATTGCTGAACCTGACACATCCATATCATGCTAAATATATAGATCATTCAACTTTGGAATTCGAATATCATGGCAAGTTCCATTGCTTACCTTGAATATGAATGCGTTCAGATCCACAGGTATAATGAAAGTTGTTGTCAGCGTTGTCATGTCAGTAGAATCACTGCACAAAACAGTGAAATCATTAGAAACAACATGCTGTACACAATATACATTTCGTATCATTGGAGCTCCTAAAGTTTTCTTTTGGCAGTACATGTCTTAATCAAAGGAAGAACCAGCAATCATTTTTTTTATTGGTAACTCGTAAATTATTGAACATCCAACCTCATCCATCGAGAGCTAAAATCCCATCCTGATTCAGCCGTTGAAGCAATTTGGTGGTATAATTCTTCCTTAGCGGCTATAGAAGTAAGCTTTGAAGCCAGTTCATCATCCTAAAAACAGAACAGACTATAGTTAGTTCATCCATCCACTGCAATCAGCATAGTTAGAAACATAGCCAAAGTTAAAGACTTTACGATTGTTGCACTTTCAGGCCTAGGTTTGTTCCACATAGCCTGGTAACGGCTCAAATTATGTACCCGTCCATGATTGTCCATTATTGCCACATTGTGAACCTCTGCGTGACAGAATCATTGTAAAGGGAGATTGTATTTAATCATGTGAAAATGTAAAAAGAATGCTGAAAAATGGTTTTATCGTCTGCTACCTGACATCCAGAAGCTATGCTCTTTCAGCAGAGAGGGGAATGCTTTCCTCACAAAGCCCAAATCACCTGTTGCCGTGTATATATCTGAAACCATCGAGCTTAAAAGTGGTGGTTCGCTGCACAGAAAAGGCATGTATCAGATGACGATCGTACGGTAATATATAGCATGTACAAGTTATCGGTACTGCCTCGGTAGTATGTAGTATGACTCCAACAATCCATCTAGTTTTCATTAATCAAGGTCTGGTGACCTTCACATAAAGGTATGAACTTCCGTAGCAGCGGATAGACGATATGGTAGAAATGGTAGTTCGTGCTGTAGACACAAACCAAACAGCATGGTACTGCAGAGATAATTGTCACCTTCGATTAGTGTAATACGATCTTGCACCATTCAGCACAAAACCATACTTCTCCACAAGGTATACAAGATTAAGCACGATGTCTTTCGCCGTGTCGTACATTTTGCTCACCAGTAAGCCTCTGCATCAAGCCACCAAGCACACATACCATAAGAAACAAAAACAAGTACCTTTCATCTAAGGACGAAGTAGAATCGTAGAAATCAAGATCTGCAGCATTTGCTGTGCGAGTCACTGTAACATTGTCCTGTCCCACGAAAATCCTACGACAAGAACTGAACTCTGAGAACTGCAGCAATTTCCTCTAGAAGGAATCTAGGACGGATCAGCCTGGGCTTTGTGAACGGCATCATCGATCAACAACCCCGTTTTGGAATAAATTTAATTGCACGGCCGCCGCAGCGCCGGTCAGCAAAGCACCACCACGGCACCACCCATAGAAAATTCAGCCGCCCCCAGTGGCCCAGTGTGGACGTTGCCATAGATACGCGACAAGGCTGAACAGAACAAACATATGGAAAACGAAGCGTACGACGCAGGAACAGACAAGTGAACTTTGGGACGTTCCGACATTCGCCCGAAACCACGGGAACCGCTACCTAAGTGCAAGAACATGTGGTCTACAATTCGTGTAAGCCTGGATTCGTCAATTATATCTCCCAAAAAAAAAGATATATCAATTATACGTGATTTAGTACTGTTTGATGTCAGTGACGAGGAGTGTGCAACCAAATAATGAAGCAAAGCGGAAGGGAGCGGAGACGGAGGTGTACGGACCTGATGACCCAGTATGAGTCCCAGTAGTAGACCTCTCGGAACCTGGAGCCCGGCACGACCACCCTGCCGGGCAGAGGCAGCAACGTGTGCCTCTCCGGCCGCACCGCAACGGCCGGCGCCACGCGCCGCACCAAGTCCTTCCACAGCGCGTGCACCTCCAGCGCCCACGCCCGCACCTCGGCGTTCTCCACCTTGGGCAGGAACCCGCGCGGCTCGGCGTCGAAGTCCGGCAGGTCGGCCGCCATGAGGTCGGACCCGGCCGGCGCGAAGTACCGCGCAAGGAACGCCTCCAGATCTTCCCGCGACGGCTTCGGGCGCGGCAGCGCCGCGAGCGCGGCCGCCGCCGCGCCCTGGTCGGCGGCGAGCGGCAGGTCGACGTAGAGCTTGGGGTCGAAGTCGCGCGGCCCCAGCGAGCGCAGCGCCACCGACTGCACCTGCTGGAGTAGCCCGAGCAGAGCTTGGGCCCCCTCGTCGGAACCACCGCCGGCGGCGGAGGCTGTAGGCACCATATGGATCGCACAGAAGAAGGGGTGGAACAGAACGAGAAGGAGAAGGTGGTGATGGTACGGAAGAAGAAACATTTGATGAGGGTTTTATTGTCGAGTTGGTGGGGGTACGACGCTGCGTGACGTGCGGGGAGGGTTCGACGGTTACGGCGTAGAGGAAGACGACGATAGCGCGGCGCCTCTCCCCTCCCGCGGTTGGCTGCTGGAAACCGGTCGGGAAAAATATCAATGGCCCTGCTCTTTTCTCCTCAGTTGTACCCTTATGTAACCTTCGTATAAGTGGCACCTAGCAAATTTATTTTAGAATCTAGTATAAAACACATTAATTTTAATTTTAGCTCCTTAGTAACCACAGAAACAGCATGACGACACGTGTCATCTACTAAACTCCCACGGTATGATAGGTTCGACGCACCGCGGTGGTGAGCTCTAGCTCAATAGGTGATGAACGTGTGCGGCAGGTGAAGGCATACCACGCCGGGTAGGCTCGGATGCACCTACCGCACTGGCAGCCACAGCAAGAGGAAATTAATACATACTTACACTAATGCATGCTTAAGTTAAGTACTAATACTAATACATTAATGTATGCTTACACTAATGCATGCTTACGTTGAGTACTAATACTAATGCATGCTTATACTAATACATGCTTATGTTAAGTACTAATACTAATGCATGCTTAGGTCAATGCTGTGCTTACATCTTGCCAAGCACTACCACAGCTGCAACTAGCTATCGAGCTTGGCTAGCTTGGCAGGTGGTACCGCAGTGCTCCCAACCTGTGGCGACGTGGAAGCTCAACAGGTGATGTATGTCACCTGTCATTGTTTTCGCGGTTGTCGAGGGGGCAAAAATTAAAAATTGTGCGTTGGAGGCCAAATTTAGAGAGAAAAATGCTACATTGCCACATATTCAATTGATTCCCTCCCAGTAGATGCCACTTGTCTCCACCAATTTCAAAGCATCTCTAAGTCTTTCTTCTTCCCCAAATATGTTCCAATCTCATCCTTGCCGCCATTCCTCTGTAGCACCATCATTCTTGCTAGGCCCCCACATCCACGCCGTTGCTTATCATCGCCACCTCTAGGACATCATTGTGCCCGTGGCCATGCAGGACGAGAACGTAGTTGAGGAGCAGATGCACGAAGCCCAGCAAGCTCAAGTGTTGCATGGCTATCAATGGGCTTGCTATTGGACTTAGTGATGGCGGCAACCTGCTATTCAATCGCTAGTGGTTCCTGAAACAAACTAAAATTTTGCAAAATTTTGAATCTTCTTGAATTTCGATTGAATTCATTTTTCTTTCCCAATTCGGCAATTCCCAGCCATTTTCCACTTTCCTTTCTTGGCTTTGCACCTTCTTTGGCTGACGGAGACCTTCCACTTCCCACCATCTCCGCTGTTCCTTCCCTCCACCATGCCGAAGGCTAAATTCAGATCTTTTTCAGTTCATTAAAGCCGCACAAGTCCATAAATTTCTGAGTCAATCAACTTATTGCTTTGCTAGCAACGGTCCATCCTCTTGGATCGAGTGTGGTTCCTTTCTTTTTGCATGACCGCAGTCGCCACTCTTATCTTTGAGCCGCTGCAGATTGTAGAAGTTTTAAGGCCGTTGCTTCTCTCTGAGCCATCGTCCCGAGTTTTAAGGTCGCCGCACTTCCTTTTTGTGCCCGCCATCTTGGACTTCGATGGGCTACCACATGACCCTAGATGGAGATCTTTTGTGACTCGACACAATTTTTCAAGAACTGCACGCTACAGACGACATATTCAAGACTCGAACTTTGGATTTTACCTATTTTAGTGCCAACTCTTTCAAATACAATGCTATTGCATACACCTTGCATTTGATGGAGGTGTTAAGGATATAAGGGTATTGTGGTATTTTCTAGTTTCTAGGGTTTAACCTTATATGTCCCATGTACTCTCTATATATTGCACTTTGGGTTGAGATCAATATATCTAACATTTATGCGTTCATCCTTCCACGCATCTATCATTAGTGTCATCACAAAAGAATGGAATACTATCTAAATCTAACCAAAAGTCCCTTAGAGTAAATGGGATTTAAAGAATCTAAGAGCACCTATGGAAGCAGCTACATACTCAGCCTCAGCCATAACCACTTGTAGGACCAAATGGCAACAAATTGGGTGAAAAGTGCCTCACAGAAATTTCCTCAAGTACTCTCAAACTCTTCACTCTAGTAGCTACAAAGCTATGAGATCAAAGTTGAAAGCCAAACCCAAAGCAACAATATCAAGAACCAAAAAGAGAAAAACTTTAGCAGAGCGGTCTGACCGGTGGCAACACGGCGATCCCACCAGTGGTAGCACAACGGTCTGATTGACAGCAAGATTATGGTTTGACCGGCTAGCGGTATGACCGAACCAAGAAGCGGTATGACTGCTCTTCTGTTCTCAGAATAGAAGATCAACATGAATTCAAACCACTTTTAGTGCAACTCCACTTTTCGTGCAACTCCAAAAATTCAAACCACTTTTGATCCTACAGGCGCTACATTGTTGGTGGACAGCGCGCGATGCTGCAGAGTTCCAACCTCAGAATTCTGGCACATCCTTCTTGATAGTGAGAATTTGAGACGAGGTTTACCAACTACCTTTGTTGCAGATAAACATACTGCTGAAGCAAAAAAAAATGACAGCGATCCAGTGCTGAACACTAACACCGCATTCATATTTTCAACGAGCGATCCAGTGCTGAACAGCTTCAGAGCTCCCGTAACCAAGTTTGAAGAATCCATAGCTTAAAATGGCCAAAGGTCACCCCAAAGTGACCAAAGAATCCATAGCTTAAAATGGCCAAAGGTCACCCCAAAGTGACCTCCGGGCCTGAAGATGCATTGTAGGGTTCTTGCTTTGGGTGACCACTATACGCTCAAATGCGCCTTCAGATGCATCCCGTTTGGTGGCACGGCATACATCAAGCTGTACTTGCCTTCCTCTTCGAATGGGAGTGTATATAATCCGGCCCCAACCTCCTCCAAGATCAGCACGGATGGGTTGCTCTTCCTCCTCTCCGCTCTCGTGGAATAAACTTAATTCTTGTGCATCTGAAGCATATGGGACCAAACTGTCCTCAACGTCAGCAGGAGCCTCTTCATCTTCCTCACTTGGAAATTGTGCGTCTGAGAAAAAAGCAGCAAGCAGTAAACATGATTTTCAAAATCCTGATATAAGACAGGGCCGGAGGAATAGACATGAATAGATGATTACCATAGTCAATGATAAGATCTTCTGGGTTTCTCTTGGCATGACGTTCTTTAAGTGTCTCAAATTTCATGCCATCAAGCGGCCAAGCTTCCCTAGCTCAGAGATAAGGAGGAATTGTTATAAGTCAAACACATACTTGCAGGAGCATATGATAATCTAAAACAAGACGCACATGTGCAAATGAATGTACGGAGTGAGCGGTAATTGGATAAATATGAACTTCACAGTCACAAGCTCTTACTCTGGCCGCTTGCCCCTTCTTAAAGCAACATAGCAAAATTTTTCATCCTCAAAACCACGCAAAGGCACACCCTTTGACCTCTGCAGCAAACAACAGAAACAGGGAATTAAAAAGGCTAACGGCCAGTTTTTTTGTAAATCTTACCCAAATTAGCAAAAGGAAGTGCTACAATGATCTCCTCAAAAGTGAAATGCAAAGTTTTTAAAGCACACGAAAGTGGCAACCATCCACTACTAAAATACTGCTTTAAGATAAGCACAATTTTGAAAGAGCATAAAACTATTTTATATGGACAGCAATTAAAGAACAATCATGCAACCCATGTTCAGCATAACATTGTTTATCAGCGATTAATGAATAATTGTGATATTGTTGAATCCTTCTGAGTGCTTCAGATGTTGCTTCAGATGTATGACATGTAAAATTATTTTGAACTGTTTGAAAAGAGTGCATTCTAAAAAAAGGTATAGCATACAACACGAAAGAAAAGTAATAAGAGATGAAAAGATAAGGCACCTTATAGGCACGCTGTGATGACGTCCTCTCCAATCTCTGAACAAAGTGGCAGTATTTATCTGAATTCTCCAACGGACAGCGGCCATCATGGGGACACTGATATGGAGTATGAAATTAGTCTTACTCAAGAGCATAAACTAAGATTTGAGCATTTGCAGTTTGAACTCACCGGGGCAATCACAAAAGCACCATTTTTCAAGAAGGCTTCTTGAGCAACAATGCTCTTCATTTTACTTGGAGAACTACCTGTGAATTTTTCACTTTTGCGGCACTTCTGGAAAGCACAAATATTATGTAAATAAATTGCTATGTAGCCAGGACAATATATCAAATATCCAAATAGTGAAACATGTCGTGAGTAGAGCATACTCTCTTTTCCATCCAAAGGATATACGAGCGCATTTGGCTTATAATCTTTGCTCCTTGAGGAGTTCCAGGCTCTAACAAAACCTAAAAAATGAATAACTTTTCTTCAGGTACAAGAGTCACAAGAACATCCCCACAAGCACACACGCACAGAGAGAGAGAGAGAGAGGGGGGGTAATCATTATACCAAAACATCTTTGTTAGGTCCCAAAGCTGCCTCACTATTGTTATACGGTCGTTCAAAGAAGGAATCTCCCCAAGTGCATAAGACTACACATGGAGGGAAGACATTCAATATAGGTTGAAGCATCAGGAATTACAACAGACAACAAATTCAATAATAATGCAGCATGATCTGAAGTAGTTTCTCAAAATTACATTGCCCATTCAACCACCATCATGAAACACTACATGAGTAAAGAAATCAATAGAACTTACCGATATTACAAGATCGTGCCCTCGCTCATGTTTTTCAATGTTGCGGTTCAACTCTTGGATACTATCATAGCTGTGGATAAGTGGCAACCCCTTCAGATCTATAAACATTTGCAGAGTAAACAGCATAACTATCATTCATCAGCAAGTTGCTTTGATTGTAGAAAGTGGCAACCCATTCAAATCTACAGACATTTGCAGAGTAAACAGTATAATAAACATTTATCTCCAAGTATACAAATGAAAATAAAAAATCATGAACAAAGCAACCAACAGTTTTGAGTGTTACATTAAGTGTCACCATGGCCATGGTAAGCAAAGGCCACTAATGCAAGTTATCTAGACAAAAGCACAAGAATGAAATTTACATTACAAAGTTTAAAATAACTTTGTGGCATATGGTTGGTGACTCCATCATAAGGTTATGATATTATTTTGCATATCAAATTGTTATGTTAAACTTAACATTCTCACATACTTGCAAGTTGCAACTCAGACGCTACTCTGAAACCACCTAGTAATCAATCGCATCATCCAATATGCATCGCACAACGTAAGCAAAAGAAAGAGCTAAGCTTACTGTCAAGAAGGCTCTGTCCTGCTCTCTGCATCTCTTTGGAGGGCTCGACCAAGTTAACCCTCCCTATTGACTTCGGCCACACTGCCCTCATTGCCCTGCATTCTTATAGGTATATAAAGAAACTCTTAGAAATAGATATAAGTTAGACATACTCACCAAAGCGCTGAGCTCGGCCCCGCTCCGAAGTCCAACACCTTGGCAGGTGCAAAGTCCGGCAACCTCCGACGAACCTGCAAAATCCACAAGTCAGTCCATGAAACATTCCAGCAGACGACTTCAACTCATTAAGAACAAAAACAACAACAACGAGGGCTGGTGATTCTTGGACCTCGCGGAGCACGCGGTGGCATGCGGCGTAGATGGCTGGCATGCGGGAGGCAACATACGCAACCGTCTCGTCCTCGCGGTACCGAAGGCCGATATCACCGTAGGCGGACCGCACCTTCCATCGCGCGGCCCGCTGCTCGGCGCCTGCGGGTGCGCGGGGGTCATCGAGGAGCGCGCCACGGGTGGCGGCCGCGGTCAGCTCCGCGCCGGTTCCCTTGGCGCGCTCGAAGGAAGCCGAGAGCAGAAGCACCTTGCGGTTCATGTGCGCCTTGTCCTGGTCTGCGTGAGCATCGCGTTAGTCGTGCAAGTGTTAGTAGTGAGCAATTTGTCGAGCAGGTGGTGGGCGGACGGGGCGTTACCACGGAGGTAGCGCTTGATGGCGCGGCGGAGGGAGAGGGGGACGAGGTGGATGCCCTGCGACTGCTTGGCCGCCGTGCGTAGGGTCTCCGGTGTCAGCAGCCGCGGCGCCGTCTCCGGCAGCAGTGCGGCCGCCATGTCTCTCGCGGCGAAGTTCAGAGCTGACCGCTTCTGTGTGTCTGGGTGTATGGCAGCATCAGGATTCAGGAAATAGGGAGCTGTTAGCCAACGGTATACCTTTAGAAATAACTAGAAACATGAGCGCGGCGCCACGCCGCGCTAGCTACCGTGGACCAAAATAAAAGAGGCAAAATTGAGAAGGGTTTTTAAAAAATTAAGGATGGATACGTAATTTCAAAGGAACCGGAGGGTTTTTTTGCAAAAAAAACAGGGACCAAGGGCTCTTTAGCAAAAACCGAGGACTCAGACGTAAGCAACCGAGGACCCGTGCGGAAATTCGGATAACGCGGGGGGCCATTCCGCAAAAAACAGGGACCAAGGGCCTTTTTGCAAAAACCGAGGACCTGTACGTAAACAACCGAGGACCCGTGCGCAATTTTGGAAACCGCGGTGGCCATCCTGCAAAAGGAGAGGGGTTAAAAAAACCAAGGACCTATTCGCGAGAACTGAGGACCAGACGTAATTTGAAAAACTCGGTAGTTTTCAAAAACGGCCCCAACCGCATTTAGAATCGCTACTGGTAGTATTCTAACTTTATAGCAAAATTTTATGGTGTTTCAACATTCTACAGCAAGTTTTAATAAGTTTTATCAAGTTTCAAAAAATCCATAAAAAATATCTGAATAAGTTTCGAGTTTCAACGAATTTTGCATATTTCTAGAAGTTTCTAGAAGATTTTAGAAAATTTCAAAACCAAATTCCAACAAGTTTCAGATTTTGGAAATCAAGCTTTAAGTTTCAATCGAAAAGTTTTAAGAAGTTTCAGTAAGTTTCAATAGGTTTCTTCAAGTTTCAACCGAAGAATTTTAAGAAGTTTTAGAAAATTTCAACATATTTCATTAAGTTTCAACCGAAAAGTTTCAAAAGTTTTAACATATTTCATCAAGTTTCAATCGAAAAGTTTCAAGAAGTTACAACAAGGTTGACGAGTTTTGACAAGTTTCATTCAAAAAGTTTCAAAAAGTGGACAGTGCTACCTCACGCTATACCATTGAAATTGTTTCCAATAGTATATGCAAATTTCAACTGGTTTCAATGGGCTTCACCTGTATTTTGTGGTTTGGTTTCAAAAGAGTTTCACATAGGTTTTGTAAGGTTTCGGCGTGTTTCAATAAATTTAAATGGGTTTCAAATATATAAGTTTTATCTAGTTTCAAATATGAAATTCAATTAAAAACGAGTTTTAGAAGAATCTCAACTGAGTTTCAAAAAATAAACTTCAAAGTTTTTGAGCACATTTCTAAGGTTTCAGAAGAGTTTCAAATGAGTTTCCATATGGTTTCCGTGTGTTCCAACCAATATAGATAGCATGACAATCGTTACACAGATCTCACAAATGAATTAAATTGAATGAATTGTTTGATTAAGCACAATTGAGTGATTACAATTGAATCCAATGTTTCAACATCTAATTATCACCATCGCCGGGGTGGAACTCTGAGTCTTTTTATGACCTCTGCTAGCAAGAATTGGGAGAGGTTTTCACGAATTTCGATGAATTTATCAAGATCATATGCACTTTTGTCGAAGTCCACTCGCTGCCGCTAGGACCACGTACGCCCAGTATTTAATAGCGCAAATTATCCCAGACGGTTCCAACCACAAACGGTCTGTGATACCAATATATCACAGATCGTTCGTATTAATAACCGTCTGTGATAATTCACAGACAGTTATTTATACAAATCGTCTTTGATATCCGCAATATCACAGACGGTTCAAGTTAAAAACCGTCTGTCATGTCCAGAATATCAGAGACGGTTTTTTATATGAACCGTCTGTCATGTCCAGAATATCAGAGACGGTTTTTTATATGAACCGTCTGTGATGCCCTAAACTTTCACAGACGGCTCTTAACTTGAACTGTCTATGATATCCCACTTATCACAGACGGTTCGTGTTAAGAACCGTCTGTGAAAGTTCACAGACGGTTATTAACATGAATCATCTATGATGTCTCAATTATCACAGACGGTTTGTGTTAATAACCTCCTGTAAAATTATCACAGATGGTTGCTAGTATAAATCGTCTGTGATAGTTTAAGCACAGACGGTTTCGTATGAACCGTCTATGATGTAGCCGTTCAGTATAGCCTCTTTTGTAACGATGAACCACCGCGCACCATTCCGACACATGACGGGACGGTGGTTTTGGGATCATTTTACTTTGGAGAATCATCCGGAGAGTCAATCAATAAGAACACCACGAAGCTAATGGAAGCACCATTGTCGAGATACCAAAGATTTGACTCCACCATCTCTTCTCCAGCTTTCAGTAGTTTCGGCTGAACATGCTCTTCATTTAGCATCATAAGTTGTGTGCTTTTTCCTTCATAGATGGACATCAGAAGTGCTGGCTCCTGCTCTGTTTTGGCTTGAACCAAATTTGCCTCCTCCTTCTTTTTCTTGTAATGGCAATCAACAATATAGTGGCCAAACTTTTGGCACTTATTGCACTTGATATGATTTTGTAGACTCCAACATAATGGTCTTCTTTGCCATTGGTAAAATATTTTACTTTTGGCTTGCCTTGGTTGTAAGAGGACTCACTTACATTGCTTTCTCTCATGACCAGTTGTAAAGCCAAAGCCTCCTCGACCAAAACCATGACCACCTAGTCCACGACCGCGTCCACGCCAATTGCCAGATCCATGGCCTCCTCCTTGGCTTGAATTTGATTCCTGCCAAGTTTTATTTTCAACATTTGCTTCGCTTTTACTAGCAATGCTTGATCAGTCCTAGCCTTGCACCCTTTGAGCAATCCCTCATGCGTTTTGAGAGATCATGTTACTTTTTCTATTTTCATGTGTTGGAGGTCACTTGAATATAGAAGAGTTGTGACCACTAGTATGAACCTCTCGGGTAGAACACATAAATACTTCTCGACCACCGTAGTTTCCTCCAAAGTACCTCCAAGAGATCGAATTTTATTGACCACAACAGTTAATTTTTCTGCAAACTTATCTACTGATTGAGTTTCACCCATATGTAGTGCCTCATATTCTCCTTGGAGAGTTTGTAGTTGAACCTTCTTCACACAATCCACACCTTCGTGCATAGTCCGAAGAGCAATCCAAATTTCTTGTGTTGTATCTTTTCTGACAAGTTGACTGAACATCGAGTCGGGTATGGCAGCGTAGATGAGCGCCAAAGCAGTTTGATCGGTCTTCATGTCGACTTCTCTTGCCTTTCCTTTTGGATTGACCTTTCCACTGGCATTGACCGGATCAGCCACTACGTCCCAGACCCCTTGGGCACGCATATTCACTCGTATTTTCATTGATCATGTTGGATAGTTATCTGAGTTGAGAACTAGATACGGAAGAGAATGTGGTCCTTCCTTCAAGTGGTTACAACCCACAATTACACGACCACTCAAGCGATGAAGATTACAACCACGTTGTAATTGTGGGTTGCGACTACTTGAAGTTTTACGACCACGTTGAGTCGTTATGACCACTCAGTGAGAAATATGACCACTGCCTTCTGGTTATGTCCACGTTGCATGTAGACGATTCTGCTCGTGGACGTCTTCGACTTCCTTCACTATGGTACTCGTAAGCCACGAGTGATACAGTACTCGTAGACCTCGAGTATTCCTTCGTGTACTTGAGTCTCTTCTGCTTTTCGACGACGCAAAACAATTTAGCGATAAAATAGACAACTTTTTTTGTGGTGCTCCAATTGCGCATATTTTCCTTGGTTTTCTCCACTATTTAAACCCAGCTTTACAAATTAGACTCGGATACACAAACCGATTCTGAAATATAAAATTCTAATTCTAAACTGACTCGGACTCGATATAGACTTTAAAACGAATTCGGTAGGATTATTTCCAACATTCTCATTGCCATCATCTTTAGCGAGGGAGGACATTTAAAAAAGGCTAAAATTTAACTCTAAGGCTACATTTTGTTTAGGGTTAAAACAACCGGGTTAACTAACCTTAACCCAACTAGTTTAGTTTAACCTAAATTTTATACTTGATAACAAACCTTGTTAATGTAAATTACTATTTGTCTATATTAGATGGGTTAGCATTAGAAAAACAAATTTTAGGATGGTTAGTTGTGTTGGGTTAATTTATTCTACTAATTTAGTAGGTTAACTTAATCAGGAGTTAGGGGGTTAAAATGTTTTGACTAGGTTAAGTTAATTCTCCCTAACTTAATGTTATTTGACGAAACTCTTAATACATCTCTTAACTCTAAACCAAACGGACTGGCTCTGTTCATATTGGCTTCTAAAAGCTACTTTTCTACAGTACCTAGCATTCAAATATGATGTCCTTTCAAGGCGGTATCTACTAGTCAATTGCAGTAGACATTGTAATAGCTTTATTTATATCAACCAAAATTACACATGGATTTCTCTCTGTTCTATGGTTTCTTTATAAATTGTTTTTATTTATAAATTTAACTTAAAAACCACCGATAAAAATCAATATAAATACTCCTAACTTAAAAACTACACGTACTTTCCGTCTTCCTCTTCAACACCCGCACACCTCCGCCACCAAACAACCCTTTTTGTGTGGGTGGTGGGGTGGGAGCCAAGAAAAAGACGGAGTTTCTTTGAAGTCTAGTCAGCACTCAGCAAAACAAAAAAAAGTGAGGTGATTCAAGTCCAAGGTAAGAAATTATTTTGTGTGACCGCCTGACCGGTACGGACCTTCTACTTTCAATTCTTCTCATATTAACAGCTGTGACCAGGAATATAAATACTGATGCACAGCACTAGAGTGGTGTGAAGGGATTCGTATCGATTCTTGACAAAAACTCCATTCTTATTCGTTAACCCTAAGGTACATTTTTTTTGACTTCAGCTTTTGATTTCTGTTTTATTTTTTACTATTTCTAAATTTCATCTTTGTTTGTTTTTTTGGTTTTTTGAGCTTTTTTTCTGGTTCTTTTTTCCCGTATTCATTTCCATTGTATGTGATGGGTTAATATATTTTTTCTATTTTAAAATTTTTAAAATTTAATTACACCAAATAAACCACCATCAGCTATAGTGTAATTTCAGCAGCTACAGTACAGTTTTACCCATAAACCATATTTTTTCAGCCGAACTGAGCAGGCTGTAAGTTGTTTTAGAAGACCTTAAGTCCTTAACTCTAGTCCAGAAAACAAAAGAACTTCTAATGTCTGGGTTTTATAAAGTCTAGTAACGAAAACAAAATAGTCACATGGTGATTCCAGTCCACGGAAAAGAAGGGGATTTTCAATTACCTGAGCTTCTACCGCACTTATTTCTTTTTTTTCTCGAATAAGCAAGAAGTGTTTCATTCAATTAAGAGGGAACCAAATACAAAGCACTGAGCACAGAACAGAAAGAGAGAATTAGCAAGCTCCGAGGCCAGCTAGTGACGAAAAGAAGGAAGAAGGAAAGAAAAAGAAAAAGAGCCGAGGGGAGCGCTAAAGCAGGTCACCGTCAGGCGACTGCAGCTCATTGATCGGCAGTAAGGAACCTAAAGTGACATCTCCCGCCAAAGCCCAAACTTGCCATTCCTGCTAGATGGCGTTCAGAAGGATGTCCAAGTCAAAGGTTGCGCCTCTAAACCATAAATTGTTATGCTCTTTCCTGATCAACCACGGAATGAGCAGGCACAGACTGTCTATTCCTTTCCTAGCATGAAGCCAGCGGTCAGCCAGTCCGCCGGTAGTGGTGAAGAAGCCAGCCGGGAAATAGCGAATCCATTTAAAAATACTGAACCAAACGATCTTGGTTGAGACGTAATCTAGCAGGAGGTGGTGGTCAATAGTCTCTGGGTGCTGGTCAGAGAAGGCAAGTTTCCGGTGCTTGAATGCTGTGCCTGCGAAGTCTAGAGAAGGTCCAGCAACGACGGTGCAAGACAAGCCATACGAAGAATTTCACCTTCAGCGCCCAACTTTTCCATAGCCGTTCCGCGGCAGGGAAAGAACGGTGTCATGGAAGAGGGCCAAGTAAGCTGAGCGAGCCGAATAAACACCAAGTCATCACGTCATCTTGCTCAGGTCGAAGTCGAATTGCGGCCAGCATGTCAGATAGCCGGAAGATGTCGTGTACAGACCGTAAGCCGAATGGGGGAGTTAAATCCTTGATCCAGGCGTGGTTAGGCAAAGTTGAGACTGCACTCATCTTCAAATTAACAGTTGTGGCTGACTGACTAGAAACATGCAAGTATATACTTATGTATGGTGATGTGAGGGGTTCATTTTGTTTCTTGACAAAACTTCAGTCTTATTCTTTATTACCCCCAAAGCACCTTTCTCTTCCTTTAGTTATTTTAGGAGACATTGACTCTACCAACGACATATAAACAAACAAAAGTTGCACAACCGATGGTTGAGAAGAGTAGACGAAACGGGACCCAACCTACCATTCTCCTCTAGAAGATCATGTTACTGTAGCCATGACTTGTGAGTTGTGCCTAGGTTTATTCAGTAGGTAGGTAATGCAAGATCCTACAATTGAAGGTGTGTGTATAGATGAGGTGACCCTGTTACACCTCAACCTACAAAGAACAACTCCAAGGAAGACAGCAGCAGGTGTGCGAGTGCGACGGCCCTGTTGCCAGGACGCCCGCAGACACCAAATCAGCCTCCCAAAGCCCCAAGAAAGATGGGCGCAGTCCCAGTTTACAGCATCACAAGGGCAGAGATCGATGAGTTCTGGAGGAGAAAGGAGATGGAAGAAGAGGAGCAGCTCCTTACTGCCGAGAAGGAGGCTGCAAGAATCAAAGCCAAGACACTTAAGGTCAGTCCTTGTTATTGATCAAGTATATTCATTCGTTGTCCATCAATTTTTCACTTCCAATCTCAGCTCAACCTCAGTGCAGTGCTTACTCTAGCAAATAAATTATCAAAGACATCGAAAGTTTTGTTATAGCAGACAAATCATCAGTGCAGTATCTTACGATCGTGTAACTTGGAGTGACTGAATTGCTTGGATAGCAGATAGAAGATTACATGCTTTTCGATCAAATGATAAGGGACATTCTTGAGGAGGGAAACGAAGGAGACAGGACAAGGAAGATGGAGAGAGACATCACCAAGAACAGCAGGATGATGGCAGCTGCCACTAATAACACTGAGGCACGTATTGGCATCAAACATTGGTAAGCTTTTTTTAATTATGTTGTATGTTATTTCCGCACCTTTCTGAAGTTGCATTGGCACCGAGAGTGCGTCCCTTTCTAAATACGTAGAATGTGGAAAATTATCTGTATCCCACTTCATCTAAACCCAATTCCTTAGTTGGATGTCCTGTCGCAATGCCATAGAACTTATGGTAAAGAAGTATCCAATAAAACTGTGAGAACTGAAAGAAGAAGCAACATAGGTCATACTACAAACATACATACGTAAAAATTGCTTCTGGCCAACATGGCTATTTTCAAACGCAGATAATAGTTCCATACTTTTATTCTGCTGCAATGAACATCCTTGGAGAAGCCTTATGAATTATTTGAAGTACATGTGGGATATGACATTCCACCATCTTCTCCCACTGGATGCAGGTGGAAAAGAAGTGCTTATGCTTATCTAAATGAACCAGCACTGACATCCATGGATGAGAGTGGCAGACGCAAACACACCATCACACATCTTCCACGAGGGAGATGTATCGAAATCCGCTTATCAACTCCACGCCAAGCAAACAGCAGTAATTCTGTGATCTTCAAGGTGTTTATGCCAAGGATAAGCTGAGACATGTGAGCAAAGCAGAAAATATGAATGTTGTTTATGCATCAGTTATGGTTTGGGTAAAATAAATTACAATATTTGACATTAATTAAGTGTGCAACAGTATAGGTATGTTCAGACGACGCTTATGAAATGATGTATTGGATAATCTGGTTCCTTTTCATAGTGTTGAGTATGGTAATTTATATCTTAATTTTTTTAAGATTTAGATATGTGTGCTATAAAAAGTCCTACTTTCTTTTAGAATAAGACTGCTACTCTACTTTAAAGGAAGACTAGGGAGACTATATAAAGCATGAGGGGTAGCCATAGAGAATCCAAGCAACTAAGTAATAAAGTAAAGAATCCACTCATCTAAATGTATAGGTGAGGTGCACGAGAGGATTAGAGACTATGTTATTTTTTAGCACTAGATTTTAATATAAGGCAAAGATTCGAGAGGGTTGTGTGAGAGTAACAATTTCTTGTACTCTTTTGAGATTATATTTAAGAAATTTGTTGTTGGCTTTACCAAATATTTTCTCTTGTCTTAGTTGCTTTAACGCCGTTATTTTGATTCTCTCTACGAAATTCATCTTCTTTATTTTTGATACCGTACATGTTTATATCATATCTCATCAAACTTTGATCCAATTTAGAGGTTGTTGTGCACAAGAAATGGTATCAGAGTATAACACATAGTATAAAAAGCAGGCTATTTTTACTTATGACTAATCTTCGAAACATTTTTGCTTCGTGTTTCTTATATCACCATCAGAAGCTATTGCCGATGCTTTGTAATTGTGCCAGCAGTTCATAGACTCTGCATTTGCATATTCTAACTCGTGGTTTTGTTTGCAGATACGTATGGTATTAGGAATCATATAATTAAAAAACTAAAAGTACTCATAACAATGTTCTAACTTATGAATCCTGTCTGCTTGAATTAATATACTTGAAAATATTTTTTATATTCATCAACTATGTGTTCAAATCCTCAAAATCTGATCTGCTTGAACTAGTGTCTAAGTATAAACAAGTCTGTGAACATGAGGAATCAAATGAATAAACAGAAGTAAAGTAAATCGATGAAAATGACCCTACAACTCTGAATTAAATGTGTTTAACAAAAGCACCTTTTAAGGAGAGGAAAATTTATGTAGGTAAGAATACAGCACTATCAGTAAGGACAGTTCTTGATGTTAACACCAACCAAAAATTCCAGCTCGGTAATTGGGCTAGGCTTAGCTATATGATGGTCTAAACTCAAATGTCCCATCACAAGCCTTGCCTTTGGTGTTTGCATTGTTTATAAAAGTTACCCCTTTGGTGTTCCACTATACTAGGATTAGTAGCAGGATGAACTCGCAAAGATGGAAATTCGACAATACAGTGGAGTTAATCAGCAGGCGTCTCCACGTATTATAGATTACATTCAACACACAAAACTCACCTGGAGCATACCGTAGACGCTGCAAGGACTCCCTGTAAAGAGTTTCGCTACGTGTGCGCCCCAAATCCACGAACTGAATCGTAGACGGACTCTGAGGCCCTGAGTTTTGTATGTTAGGCGCCGGAATGTCGGCTGCGGCGGCCGGCCGGCCGGCGGCGATAGGCTCGGCCGGTTCGATCGGATTTTCCAACTTCCGTGCGCCGCTATTAGCCCGTGAAGATTTTAGATGAGCTAAGAAGGTCTGCGATGTTGGGCTTTTATGGGCTCACGAAGAGGTTGTCCAGTAAAGCATAGAGGAGGAGTTTGGCCCGGCCTATTCTGTCGCAGTCCGGAAGCTCTGGTGGGCCCCTCGGCCGCTCTATCCGCTGGGCCGGCCAACTCCCATGCATATGACAATCCATGGTCGGTTACTTCTTTTTCAGATGATCATCCCACAAGTCACAAAAACATGACATGCAAAACACACTCGTCCGGTCGGATCACTGGATCAAAAGGCAAGGAGCCAACGTCCACAGTAGCAACCAGCAAACGAACCAAGGTGTCCGTATTAACTTTTACAATAATTTTTAGCTGTGTCTTATAATTTTGGTTAAAAATAAATAGTAATAACTAAAAGAAGTGATTTTTAGAAGGAGGGGAAATGGTGGAAAAAGAAAAAAGATATGTGCGTTTGATGGGAGCGAGAAGAGTGGAGTATGTGATATACCATGATCCTTTGACTTATCCCTGGAGCGAAACAATAGCAAAAGAAGAAATCGGGTATTTATATTAGCTTTATAAGTAGAAATAGAACCTCAAACGCACGTGAGGGTCTGGGATGCACCTCAAAAGCGCCCCAAAAAAGGTCGCGAGGCACACCCAAAACACCACTGCTAACCGCCCACTGGAGTTCACGACGATCGCGCAGTAGCCCTAACTTAGGGTCTGTTTGGCAACGGCTGTGGCTTATGGTTTTTGGCTGAAATTTTTGAATTTTGGCTGTTTACGGTACAGATTACGGAGAGGGAGATACTCACTTACGATTTTGGATGGTTCAGATATTGGACTTTTAACGTGTACATCGTTTAACTTGTAGACCCCGTCTTGAGAAAATACTTCATTTGAAAGTTAGGTACTGTAGCAAAAGCCAAAAGCCATCAGCTTCGGAGAAAAAGAAGAGGCCCTTATTTTGCCCTCCGTTGGTTGAGGAGAGCATTTCATTGCGTGCCAGCCACGTCTCCGGCGCATGCCCGCCGTTCCGCCTAGGGCTGTGCATTCAGTTAGTTTGGTAAAATCGGTTCGGTATATACGGTAAATACGGTATTGTTAGTTCGGTAGTATACGGTATTTTTAAAAATATAGTTCGGTATCGGTAAATCCCAATTTATTTCGGTGTGGTATCGGTAAATACCATATTTACCAAAGTTGACGTAAATTACAAACGATATAGTGACTAGCGAGACGAGTAGATGCAACAATGGAGCTCACGAGCGGTCCACCATTAATTGTCACTATTGTTGGACAGTGGACCTGTCTCCGAATAAACGGTATTAGGTGATATAGCATCTAGCACAATGACATTATGCATGGTCTATCTTAGGGAAAAAATCTAAAGCCAAAACAAAAAAATAAATACAATACAGTATAGATTATGTATTTTTCGCGATAGTTGACCAAGAGGTTAACCCTCGATCTAGACCTGGGTGTGACTGAATTTTACTAGATACTAACGCAACAGTACCATATATATTGCTTACAGTTACCAGTATTAAGATCGGCAGTTGTATCTAGGACAGTAGGGCACCAATGCAATTGCGGTTTACATTGATCTGAACACTGTATAATGGTGGACCACTGTCTGTATACGCATATGCAGGCATACAGTTATATGCATATGCAGGCATACTCCGGCCCCAACGGGCAAACAGAAGCCATGTGGAGAACGGCCCCAAAGAGGTCACAAGGAATTAATCCTGCATGGGACCAATTATTACTGGGGTTTTCAGATCAGTGCTTGCATGCATAACCGGTTTTTTCCGAAAAATCGAACACCGAAAACATCTAAAATGTAGAAACCGAATCGAATACCGAAAACCGATCAAACCGACTTAAACGGTTCAGTTCGATGTTTTCGGTACGGTATTTTCGGTTTGGTTGAGATGTGCACAGTCCTGGACTTCCACCGTATATACAGCCAAGCGAGGCTCCCTCGCTCACGTAAACGCCCATTGCTACCCGGTCCCGGCCGACGCTTGCGCCGCTCTCCCCGCCGAGCCAAAAGCTTCGGCTTTTTGCTCGCCCCGACCGCGACATAACATTTTTCGCCGCAGGTGCATGCACGCGTGCGTCCGTGTCGCGCCGTGAGGCTCGCGTTGCACGAACGTACGCTCCCCGCCCCGCGGGATGCGCGTGTCCGAAGGCGGCCTAAGCGTCCGCCCCTGTCTCCCGCCCATGTGCGCGTTCCACGCCGAGTCTCCCCGTCGATAACCAGCGAGCCAGCCCGTTTCGGAGTCGACGATTAGCTTGCCGGGCTCTCTCTGCCCCGCGCGATGGATCTGCCGCCAAAGCGCAGCATCAAGTCGTACGGGTCGGACAAATCGTCGCGGTCGGGCTCGTTCGACTTCGACCAGGACAAGGACCGCGACGGCGACCGCCGGGAGGTCGTCGTCAAGATCGATGATGACGGCCAAGCCTCATTTGGCCTCCACGCGGCCGGCGGCATTGCCAAAGTGTCTGGGCATAACTCCAACTACAGCTCGACCGTGAACACGCCGCGGGCTGCGGGCGCGGCGGGCCTGGTTCCGGGGTCCGGGTCGGGGTCGAGCGCCTCGACCTCGCCCGGGAACGACGTGGGCCTCGACGGCGAGTCGTTCAGCTTCAAGAACCGACCGCCGCAGTCACCTGCGTCGACGGCGCTGAGCGCAGGTGGGGAGAGCAGCGACGATCCACCGAGCCGCCTCATTGGCAGCTTCCTACGCAAGCAGGCGGCGGCAGGCGGCGAGTTGTCGCTCGACCCCGACCTGGAGATGGAGGAGCTGAGGAGACCGCCGCGCGCGCCCGCGTCCATCTCCGCCTCCCGGGAGCTGCGCGTCTCATTCCAAGACCCCCACAAGCGGTTCTCCCCGTCGTCGTCGTCGGCCTCCTCCTGCTCCTCCGACGCTGTTGACAATCGAAAACAGGCTGCCAGCGCAGGGGACGCCGCCGAGGTGATACGCTGCACGTCGACGTCCACCGGGGCCGGCCTATTGCCGCGCAGCAAGACGCGCTCCCGACTAATGGATCCCCCGCCGCCGTCGAGTGGCCCCGCCGCCGAGGCGGAGCGCTGCGAGCGCAAGTCGTTTTTCAACAAGGGGGCGCCGCCCAAGTCCGGGCAGCTCCGGTCGGGCATTATCGGCATGTCAGGGCTTATTGGTAAGTCAGGTCCCGTCGGCAAGTCAGGCGCCTTCGACGACGAGGACGACGACCCGTTCATGGACGAGGGCCTCACCTCCGACTTCAAGCGCGAGACGGTCGACTGCCTCATCATCCTGGAATGGGCTGGTCTGGTGGTCATCGTGGCCGCGTTGGTTTGCAGCCTCACCATACGCAGTCTGTCCAACAAGAAACTCTCGGGGCTCCATCTCTGGAAGTGGGAGCTCCTCGTCTTCGTGCTCATTTGCGGCCGCCTCGTCTCCGGTTGGGTCATCCGCATCTCCGTCTTCTTCATCGAGCGCAACTTCTTGCTGCGGAAGAAGGTGCTCTACTTCGTCTACGGGGTGCGACGAGCCGTGCGCAACGTGCTCTGGCTGGGCCTCGCGCTCGTCTCCTGGCACCTGCTGTTCGACAAGGACTCCAAACGGGAGACGCACGAGCTGGTGCTGCCCTACGTCACAAAGGTGCTGTGCTGCCTGCTCGTCGCCACGGTGATCCGTCTCATCAAGACGCTGCTGCTCAAGGTGCTCGCCTCGTCCTTCCACGTCTCGACCTACTTCGACAGGATTCAGGACGCACTCTTCAACCAGTATGTCATCGAGACCCTCTCTGGGCCGCCGTTGGTCGACGAAAGCCGCATGCTTGCCGAGGTTCAGAGGCTGCAGAGCGCAGGGGCAGCCATCCCGAATGAGCTCCAAGCAGCGGCGATGCCTAGAAATTCTGGGCCTGTGCCGAAGAGCGGACTCCTCACGACGGCGGCATCTAGGCGAGGAGGCGGGGTCAGCAAGCAGCTGCAGAGGCAGAAAACCGAGCGGCATTTTGATGAAGGTATCACGATTGACCAGCTTCACAGGCTCAGCCAGAAGAACATCTCAGCGTGGAGCATGAAGAGGTTGATGAAGATTGTTCGGTATGGGGCGCTGACAACGATGGACGAGCAGATCAAGCATGCGACAGGCGAGGAGGACGAGCTGGCGACACAGATACACAGTGAGTACGAGGCCAAGGTTGCTGCCAAGAGGATTTTCCACAACGTCGCCAAACCTGGATCCAAGTAAGTCTCTTGT
The DNA here is from genome assembly GCA_036346245.1 of Bonia amplexicaulis. Taxonomy (NCBI): domain Eukaryota; kingdom Viridiplantae; phylum Streptophyta; class Magnoliopsida; order Poales; family Poaceae; genus Bonia; species Bonia amplexicaulis. The sequence continues at coordinate 23,108,750 of CM070744.1, forward strand.
TTTACACTCCTCTTGGATCCATATTTAAAATGTTGTTTGAAATGTCATAGCAATACGCTGATCCAATTCTGAATTGTGAACGTGCTGCAGGCATATATACTTGTCAGATTTGATGCGTTTCATGAGGCAGGAGGAAGCTTTCAAAGCAATGGATCTTTTCGAAGGAGCGCAGGAGCACAACAGAGTCAGCAAGAGGTCACTCAAGAACTGGGTGGTAATGATCTTGACACAGATCCTCCTCTATCTTAGCAAGAAATTATGCGATGCTTACTCGTGATCTCCTGCCACTGTCATGTGGTTCTGTAGGTAAGCGCATTCAGAGAGCGCAAAGCTCTTGCCCTAACGCTCAACGACACGAAAACTGCAGTGAACAAGCTCCACCAGATGGCTAATGTTGTCGTTGGGCTTGTTGTGTTTGCACTCTGGCTTCTCATTCTAGAGATAGCAACGACACGCTTCTTTGTCTTCCTCAGCTCGCAGCTTCTTGTGGCAGTTTTCATGTTTGGCAACACTCTTAAGACGATCTTCGAGGCGATCGTGTTCTTATTTGTGATGCATCCTTTTGATGTTGGTGATCGTTGCGAAGTTGATGGAATGCAGGTCACAACTTTTTCTCGTTGCGTTGTCTACATTGAAGCATTGCTTCACACCAATTGACCTGGTTCCAAACTAACTGTTCAAATTTCAGCTGGTCGTCGAGGAAATGAACATCATGACAACAATCTTCCTCCGATACGACAACCTGAAAGTTTATTATCCCAACAGTCAGCTTGCCATCTTACCCATTATGAATTACTACAGGAGTCCTGATATGGGAGAAGCAATTGACTTTTCTGTTCACGTCGCTACACCGGTGGAGAAACTGGCCCTCATGAAGGAAAGGCTACTGCAGTACGTATCGTTACTCTTACCCCAGTTTTTTCATGTCCAAGTCACTTCGTTCTCAGCAATCCGATCACGCAGAAGAATGTCGACATATTTAATTTTTCTGACAATCTGAACGTGCTACACTTACCAATCGTCAATTCAATTTTTCAGTTACCTTGACAACAAGAAAGAACACTGGTATCCTGGTTCCATGGTCGTCCTCCGTGACGTCGATGACACGAACAGGCTAAAGGTATCCATATGGTGCCGTCACACGATCAACTTTCACGACATGGGGGTGAGGTTCCAGAGGAGGGAGCTAGTGCTCCAAGAGATGATCAAGATCTTGAAAGACCTAGACATGGAATACCGCATGTTGCCACTCGACGTCAATGTTCGGAATGCGCCTAGTATCCAGTCTACAAGGATGCCGACAACATGGACAACGTATTCTTGAAATTTGCTACCATGCCTGATCGGTCCGTTTGAAAGTTAGGTATTGTAGCAAAAGTCAAAAATCGTCCGACTTATCTAGTGTCAAACAGGCCTGTGGATTGAAGTTGCTAGGTAGCGAGTAGTGTTTTTTGAGGCGGTGGGAAGGTGTGTCCTAGTCCTTAATTTCCTCCGTCTTTGCAAAGGCTGAGTGATTTGAGCTGTGGCAACTTGCTAACGAGGAGCAAGGGGTGTTACTGTTCCTGCAGCCATCACTTGTGCTTTCCTGTAATTATGGTAATCTGGTCCGTACTTTGGTGTTTTTGATGAGAGGTTAGCATCTTGCTACGTACTGTAATAATTTTGATGATTTAAGGCATCAAAAAGATGGATGCACGAATTTTTGCCCGCAAATACCAGTGTATTCTAAGTTTGCTTGCTGAACTTTTAAGTAGTGTAGATCTCGTTTTGCCTGGAACTTACGTTCCACTGGATAAGCTTGAGCAGACATTAATTTGCCTGGAATTTACATTCCCCTGAATAAGTTTCGGCAGGAATTGGCGCTTGCATTTACAAAATGGACATGCACATTTTGTCAAAAGCCAGTTGAATGCCAACAGTAATGGAGAAGAAGACTTGCAGCAAAACCAACGCACAACACAACAAGAAACACAAAGATCAAACTAGATATCTGATTAATCTTCGCACATCGCACGGTATAAGCCTCGACGTTAATGTCACGGTCACGTGAGAAGGTTTATGGTTTTGTTACGGTGAACCATTGCCATTTGAGAGATGTGAAAATTTGGAATTTACAAATTTACATATTTTCTAGATAATTTGTAGAAATAAATGATTTTAGGAATTTGAATTATAGGATGATTTGGTTTGACATAGGTCAGTGCATATATAGGCATGATGCATGTTTAAGCTAATGCGAATTAAATTATGAAGAACTTATGCCCAAAAATAATTTCTTGGTCTTTGGATGTGCAAGTGCACTTGGAGTCAACTATGGACAACAGTGCGGATCGGGACTGCATTCATGAAGGAGCCGAGGCTCAGAACGATCAAGGATGTCGTATAAGATGATTTAGCACAAGCATGACATGAGAAATAAGAGAAATATTATTGGAAAGTTCAAGCAACGAGTTTCACCATGTGACTTGGTCGGTCCAAGTAAGGCATGGCTTAGTGGAACCAGAATGGGATAGACTTACCGATGTGTGGTTAACTAGTGGTGCACCTACACGTAGCAAGTATGACGATTACTTACAATGGAGGATGGAGATCGGATAAAAAAGGTATTTTAGTAAGTTGACAAAATACCAAAACTACCTTGCATCAAAATCGTGGCGCTTGGGTGGCGATTGAGAGAACGGTTTAGGTCAAGAAACTAAAAAGATCAAGATGAATCAAGACTAAGTAATTAGTGGATTCGAGGTTATACGTTTTGAAAAACATGTATAATAGTAGTGTGCAAGTTAAATCCCATATGTGTGGAGTTATCGGAGTTTTCTCATTATGTTAAGTAGATAGTGTCCACTAAATGTTAGATGAGATTGGCTAGCCCATCTATTTAATGGATTGGGGTGGAGCCTTGCTAGTTAACCATTCTCTTAATGAGACCAAGTGTTCTAGGGTTAGGCTTAGAGAGAAGTTGAGTATTGTGGTGTACTTTCTTGTCTTCGGGTGGAATGGCTGTAAAATATTCATTCTTAAGTAGCAATATATTAATTTTTGTCCATCTCCCATGGATTCATCTTGTGTTGATTAATTTACTCTTGATTTAGTTGATTTTACTCTTCTTTCTTCCCTTGATCTTGTTGTCCCAAAGATACGTAAGAGATGGAGATGACCTCGGATATCAACTTTCACCCATCTATACACTTGGTTGGCAAGTTCATGAATAAATTTGGTTTATGCTCTTTTGGACTCTCCGAGTGATTTCTTGATCCAACTATTTCTATATCAATTTATTTGGTGTTCTAACTTGTTGTAATATGTGAAAATATATCTACACTCATCTTGGTCATTATTCACCCACGAGCAAGTCATATTCACCATTTTTTGTTTTTTGATCGGTTTTGGTGCAACCTTTCCTCAAACAAAAATGGTCAAAATTTTGGTAATGATTTTCTTGGTCATTGATTGAAATAGGTTTCTAACATTCTAGAAAAGGTGCATACTAAATTTTAAGTGATTTATAGTTTTGATTTGAGAGTTAGCTCAAGTTTAGTTTTTGGCCCGGTTTTAGTGTAGCAGAGCTTCACAGATCAAAAATTCTAATTTTCTTAAGTTCTTTCAAGATTATTGATTGTGATAGGTTCTTACGATTATGATCCAACCTTTATTCAAATTTCAAGTCTTTTGGATCTACGGATCAAAAGTTTTATGGTTTTTTGAATTTGAAAGTGTTGTTTTTTACTTATTAGATGATGAAATTATTGCAGCACTGAGATTTTTTGGATTTTTGGTTTCTTGATCTTCATAGCTTCTCATAATTATTGAAGTAAAAATTAGACGAGTACTTAAGAAAATTTAAAAGCAAGGCATGTTTTTTCCTCCGGCGGTTTTGGCTTTTGCTATAGTATCTAACTTTGAAACGGAGTATTTTCTCAAGACGGGTGTACAAGTTAAACGATGTACACGTTAAAAGCCCAACATCTGTATTATCTAAAATCGTAAGTGAGTATCTCTCTCCGTAAGGAAAAAACTTCAAAAATTCAACCAAAAGTCATAAGCCGTAGTCGTTGCCAAACAGGCCCAGTATTCACCCTCTCTGTTGCAATACCTACACACCTATTGGCCCTTGGACATGTAGAGCAGCTGCCGGCAGTGGCGGAGAGAAACTGGCCTCCCGCTCCCATGGGCCCCAACTGAACGAAGGCCCATATCCCAAATAGGATGCAATGTCGATGCATGATTCTTCAGTTGCCTGTTAGTTCCAGTGTTCCACCGCAAGATTCAGAGTATTCCCAGTCTTCTCGGCTTCTCCTTTTTTCTTGATGGTATGTGTTGATCTTTTCTCTGATTTGGTTAACTCTTTCTTCTCCTGTTTCTTGTGGCGTTGGCCTCCTCACATGATGTTCTTCATGGCTGCCTTTGCTGCAAGATTGCCTTTTTGCAGAGCGTGCCCTTTATGAAATGATTATGATTTCATCTTTTCTTGATAGCTTTCTCACCCAATTTGCCTTCTATTTCTTCAGAGATTGGGCCTGGTAAATCCATCTCAGGGAATTCGGTGGCTTCCTCTTTTGCTTCGGTGGTTCTAGGATGACAGTTTCTTGATGCATTCAGTTTCTGGTTTTTTTTTGTGGGGGTGTGTGTGTGTGGTGGGGGGCTCATCAAAGGACGCACTTTTCTCTTTCTGGATTGATCAGTGATACATAACCGATGAAGTATGCAAGCAATTAATGCGGTAGGACCAAATTTAAGTTAATAGAAATGTAATTTTTTTGTATTTGGCAAACAAGAAAGCATAGTACTATATTTGTTAGTTGTCATAGTCATGTTAAAGTTTAAAGATATTGTTATGTGCACTTTGCTTTTTTAATTGTCTATACTTGGTCTCTTCATATTTAATTCCTAGCTACTGGCCTTCTGTTCAATTCCTGGTTCCACCACTGGCTACTTTGTGTGCACGTGCATCTACAGCTGCACAAGCACCTTCATGCACCTGATGGCGATGTCCACCGGCTTCTGCATGTACCAACCCTGCTCAAACGCCTGCATCTTCACTTGGCTCCTCAAGGTGCGGAACCATCTAGGGTACAAATGAAGTGGATAATTTTGTCTCACCAACCAACCGAAGCTTTACAGATCGAATATGGAAGTGACAAATAGATATCCGGTACTATCTATGTCCGACTCTGAGAAAAAAATAAAGAATAGGATATGTGATGCGATGTTTGCCCGTATGTATCCGAATGTCATGTGGTATGAGAAAAATTGTTGTGACTTCACTTAGGAATAGGATAAAAGATAGACGGATTGTTGTATCTGAGTATGCAGGGAATACAAAGTACTCTTTTTTAACATCTCATCGATTAGTCTCTTCATGTTCGCTCTGACTACATCCCTATTGTTCAATGAACTGTGTAGGGGTGCAAAAGAAGCAGATATTTTTGTCCGACTAATCGAAGACTTACAGAGTGAATACGGAATGGAGAAATGGATATCTAAGTACTATCTGTATATCTAATTCTAACTCAAAAAAATGAAGAATAGAAAACAGGATAAATGATATCATGTCTGTATTTATTTCAATTGCACCTCTACTCGCTGAGTATTAAATAATCTATAATAATTAGCTTGATATTTACGGTAGCTGTTGGAACAAAGTTCAGCCCTCAAGTGTACCCCATAGTTAGAGGAGTATATGTCTATTTTACCCTAGGCATTAATTAATCACCTACGAGTCGGAGAGTTCAAGAGCAACATTGGACCCACTTTACCCGATTGATAGATGAGCTTATCACGTGTGGAAGATGCGGAAACGTGTGTTGTGATGTCCTTTACATAACCGCCTGGCTCCTCTCACATTTCACTGACAAGAACTGTCCAAGGAACCGTCTTGTGGCTATATCCGAAAGGTGAATTCTTGGTAGCAATCATCCTCATGTGTGCTAATTCCTGAAAGCGATAAGGCCCTCTCCATCGGATACAACTGCCACCCTTAAACCCTATTTAAGGCTAAGTTGAGCGGCAGCACACAACACCGATCATCTAATCCATTAATACATTTGGTTTCTCTCTGTGTAGCCAAGATCATAGTCTTGCCTCTTTTACTTCTTAAGATCAACAACTAAATCTTTGACAATTCTGAATATCATTGGAGAGCCGCCTAAAGTTTTTAAGCGGACAAGAGCAGAGCGGCGGCAAGGCAACGTGCGTACCAGGTGGCCGCGGAAGCAGGCCTGGATGGTGGCGGCCGCGACTTGCTCTCTGGAGAACTCACACGATCAACAGCTCGGCCGCCTTCTTCTTCATCGACCTGCACGGCCATCGCGGTAGTAATCGTTTGAAGCCCCGGTTCGACGACCCTGGCGCCGTCAGCCACGGCCGTCAGGCCGCACGGGGGGGATCGGGCGAAGGCACGGTTCATCCCACGCATCCACCGGCGCGGCGTAGGCATCTTGAGCTGCGCAGCAATGGTGCTGTGACTAAACCACGCGGCGCAGCACGCTCATGTGGCGCCTAAGAAGGCCTTATTGGCCTCGTCCTCACCGCTGCCATCAGGAGGCACTGCCGAACATGGAGGCGCTGCAGTTTTTGAGCCGGAAGAACGTGGCGGGATGAAATGGAGCGATGAGCTGCCTTGCATGTCGACCCTGATCTTTTCTTGTGCAGAGTTTAGTATTGGAAGAAAATTTGACAAACTCATATCTTATCAGTATATTCGTCATTTTCCACTGACACACCGATTCGTACAGACGTTTCAGGTACTGAGGTACGCAAATACAAGGCCTGTCATAATAGAGCAGCTGCAGAAACGACACCACCTAGTGAAGACCAAGCCACGCCGGTGACCGCGTCAGGCGACTAGGAGAGGCAGCGCAGCGAATGCAGGGAAGCGGTGGTGTCCATGGACGCGGCGTCGAACATGCCACACCGTCCATTCGCCTCGATGCCGTAGTCCATGAGCGGCCGGTGCTCGAGCTCGTCGTCGTGCCGGCGCACCAACTCAGGAACATCCAGCTCCCCCTTCCGCATGTGCGCCCACAGGAACTCCAAGCGGCTCACGTACCTCAGCTTGGCATACAACCTTCAACAAACAAACCAATCGCTCGTAAATCTCGCGCCAACTAATTGCAGGGTCAAGAAGGATCAATGTACCCTGAGCTGAAGAGGAACCGTCCAAAGGCGGCCAAGAAGAGCCGGGACTGGAGTCCGGGGTGCACGAAGTACACGGCGTGCAGCCTCCCCCTCACCTCGACCGGCAGGGACTCGTACGCCGCCCGGACCGCCCCGACGCCGGGGAAGTTCTCGCCGCGGTCCACGCTCGAGTGCATGTACACGACCACGAACTCCGCGTCCCCGAGCGCCGGCAGCACGTGCCTCTGGACGTACCCCTTGAGCACCGCCTCCGCCTCCCTGCCCAGGGTCCGAGCTGCGACTCAGAAACAAGCCACCGCTTCAGTTACGAACGGAGCATGCATCAACAATAGAGATATGGTGAGTTTTTGGTTACCAGGGAAGTTCTTGCCGACGATGCGGACGATGGGCCGGCCGGACTTGTCACGGCCCTGCAGGCTGATCGCCTGCTTCTTCTTCAGTACCAGCTCCTGATCGGTCATCACGTCCGTGAGATGTTGGAAAATCCGCCTCCGAGTTCTGAGATTTGTAGCTTGTGTACGTGTTCCGGGTCTTGTAGGAGTTAAATAGGCCCGCGCCGCGGTGGTCCGAGGGCCGAGGCGGCCGAGTGGTTGATCTGGGCAGTTGGTTTAGGATGGAGACGAGCGATGGGCGGTCAGGATGGGGTGCGGTGTTGGGAACGCGTGCCGGGGTTTGGGGCCGCGGGATCCCGCCGAATATTCGGAGGATCGTTTCGGCTGCGGCGGGGTTGCCGTATTCCGCGGGTGCCTGCCCACGTCGGCCGAGCTAGTCTTGGGCTTTCGTGCACAAAATTGGGCGTTTGTCTCGAGGAGTCGTCGCTGCTGAGTTCAGTCTGATAATTTTTTTTATAAAATATATGATCAAACATATATATATAAATAATAGATGGAAAATATAAGTCGTAGGGAAAAGAACTCATGTTCTTTTCTTTATTATTTTCTTATTCACGTGTACACAAAATAGCCAATAAGACCTCTTATATATAGCCTACTAGTGAGGTGCCCACCATAGGCCAAGACTTCAGACCAAGGCCTAGATTTCCTAACACTCTCCCTTGGGCATCCACCCGACACATCATGCCTCATCAAAACTCCACAAAAATCCAGTGCAAAAAATTAAAACAAGAGTACATGATATATGTTATGCTATGATGCACGAATTGCCTCATTAAAAACCTTGGTCGAAAAACTTTCAGCAAAATTCGTTAAGGGAAAAGAGTACAATCCACTCAATTTCATTTAATCTACAAGATTTATCTTTGAGTACTCGATCTTCGTGATAAGTTTTAATAAGGAGCTTGAGAAAAATCTCTCTCTGAATTATGCACCTCTCTAAATCTCATCATTCCAATTCCCCGTACGTATCTTTCAAAACTTGATGCTAAGAGTACTTAGTGAATAAATCTACAAGATTTTCACATGACTTACTATGCAGTACCTTAATTTCGCCTATCTTTTGCAATTCATGAGCATCGAAGAACTTGGGGTTAATATGCTTTGTGAGATGACTCTTCACGTAGACCGTCTGCACTTGTGCAACACAAGGTGTATTATCTTCATAGATAATTGTGAGAGCTTGCATGATATTCAACCTACATGACTGCTGGATATGGTGAATTATTCGTCAGAGCCAAGCACATTCTCGTGCGGCTTCGTACAACGCTATGATTCCCGAGTAGTTTGTCGAAGTCGCTACAAGACTTTGCTTAGACAATTTTCACGAAATTGCAGTTCCACCACACAGGAATACATAGCTTGTTTGTGACTTTGCGGTATGCGGGTTCGACATGTACCTTGTGTCTGCATAGCCAGTTATATTCAAATCTTGGTTCTTTCTGTAAAATAGCCTAACGTCCTTGCTTCCTTGGAGGTATTGAAAGATGTCCCTTTATTCCCTACCAATGCCTTTTGGTAGGTTCTGCACTATGCATTGCTAATAGGTTTACGGCAAATGCAATATGTGGTCTAGTGCAGTTTGCTAGATACATAAGTGCTCCTACTGTACTCAAGTATGGGAATTCTGGTCCCAGGATTTCCTCCCCCTCTTCCCTAGGTCGGTACGGATCCTTGTCTTACTGTAAAGATCTCCCGATCATCGGTACTTTCGATGGGTATGTCTTCTCAAAGCCGAACCTTTCTAACACCTTCTAGGTGTAGGCTGACTGATGCACTAATATCTTTTCCGGGATGCTCGAGTTGCAAGCCTAAGCAATATTTGGTTTTACCCAAATCTTTCATTTTAAATTCTGATTCTAGGTAAGAACTTGCTTCATTTATGTCTTCAATGGTCGCGATGATATTCAGATCATCTACATATACTGAAATTATACAAAATCTATTCTGGGATCGTTATATAAATACAGAGATATTCTTTATTGTTCGTGTAGCCCTTCTTGCATAGAAAATCGCTTAAGCTATTATACCATATCATGTCTGATTGTTTAAGTCTGTACAGTGATTTCCTGAGTTTCACACCATACATATTTCTATTTCCTCTGTCTTGGCTCGGGACAGGGATACCTTCAGACACCTTCATATAAATATCTAAATCCAAGTTTCCACAAAGGTATGCAGTTAACACATCCATCAATTTCATTTGTAAGTTCAAGTTCGTTGCAATTGAGATTAAGTATCTAAAGGTAATACCACTCATGACCGGGGAATAGATTTCTTCATAATCAACTTCTGTACGTTGAGTGAAACCTTGTGCAACAAGCCTTCCTTTATATCTTACAACTTCTTTATATCTTACAACTTCTTTTCTTTCATTTCTTTCGAACAAATACCCACTTATTGTTGTAAATATTGCGGTATAAGCATATTTTCTATTTTAATTCCAATAATAATTATGATAATAGTAATCACCCAAGCATGGCATAAGAATGACTTAAACAACATATTGACATATGAATCAATCAAGTCATTGCAGAATGAGTGAAAACTCAACATGAACATCATATATGAATTCAACATTAGCATGGCATTCATAACATTAATGTATTTGCATGCTACTCTTATTGAAAGATTAACATATATGATCAATACATGAAGAAATACATATTTATAACATGCTGCCATTAAGTATAGTCTAGCACAAAAGACTGAAAACAGCATAAGACCAACATATTTTTGAGATTTGAGTGCTCTCAGAACAGAGTCGCACAAGTTAAAATAACTTGGCCTTCTCATGTCAATGTTGAATATCTTTAACAAAGATCTAAAAGCTAATAATTAAGACTTGAGCTCTATTTTATTTTCTCACTGTCACAACTCAAATGTTCAGAGAACAACAGATCTAGACTTTCTGAATCAAAGCTTCCAGTCAAAGAATACATTAGCAGTATCAATGCAATAGATCAAAGCAGCAGTCTCAAATAGACAAGCATAATAAGATTAGATACTTCTAAACCAAATTACTAAAGACCATCTATAGCACATATATCAATATTTACTACTATTGTCAATCTTGATTAGAAGAAAGTATAAACTTCAGTCCAGACAGTGAAAGCAATATTATAGAGCTCAATCCCAATTCAATTAGTTAGATCAATCTCAATATTCACCTAGTTCATCACAGAGCATACGAGTTCAGCCACAAACATTCACAGCAGCCCTCAATAACTTGATTAAACTTGCAGATCAAGATATACTGCTATAAATGAGAAAGAACTGAGTATACTCACAAAGCGATGAGTCAAAACTGTCCAGAAGCAATCAAGCACAAGATCACAATTGAAATGGCAAGGCACGAAGAATTCGCTGACCCAGAAAATCTATCAACCCGCTGTTGCAAGCAAGTAGATGACTCACGGAGATACAATGCCGCACTCCTCCTTTTAGCCGAACACCAAAGAAGAAGCCGAGGTTCGGGTATGCCGCACAAGACCACAAACTGCTCTGGCCAAGAGCAATCACACACAGCAGGGAGATGCGCCGCCGCCTTGTTCTTCCTTAGTTAGACCCCTCAAAATCCCGGGATGCACAAACCCAGATTAGGGTTCACACACGGGACCGATGCAGGCCGTCGATCGGAGATGGCCCGAAAGCCGAATCTCCGCCAAACCGAAGAACAAAGAGGAGGATCAAACACGAGAGGCAACCAGAATGAGGAGAAGAGTTGAAGCCTACCGTCGGAGCTGCCCGGCTTAAATAGAGAGGGCTAGGGTTAGATGCGGGGTGGCGTGAGCGGCCGGCTCCGAGGAACCCGGGCCAGCCCACGCCTCCGCCGCCTCCCATCCGCTCGCCACCTCTCTAGAAGCCACATGTCCCGTATCTAGCTCATGAGTGTTTAAAGAAGTATACCCTTATCTTCCTTTGATTGCGACATCACAATCACACTCACGTAGGTGAACCCTTCTAGGAGTCCTGTAGGAGAAGCGAAACGGCCGCAGGCGCACGGCTCAGTCCACGCACAGGACGCGCTCGGGGATAGCAACGGACGCAGCCGGGGAGGAGACGGAGTCTCCCCTCCTTTACCTCTTCGCGCGGCTCACCGACAGTTGGGCCCGTCTTCATTTCCCCTTCTCATATGGGAAATTCCCATTCTGCCCTCAGTGGCTAACACTTATGCCCTACAGGGTGCACATAGGGAGACGTGCGGCTTACAGATCAAAACACCTCTTTTTTGTTCAGAGATAATAATTCAGTTTTTATTGCCTTTTTTTAATCTTCCTAATCTGATCTTTTCTTACATTGAGTGAGCGATGCGGGCTCCGGATCAGGATCGATGATTGTAGCGATTTCCTTTGTAAAATAGATATCAACATCGGCTGTTGTCCTATTCATGGATTCTCTCATGTGCACATAGTTTATATCTATTTCATCACGAGTTGATTCTTCTTGTTCTTCTACCTGCTCACTGCTCCTTTCAGTTGCAGTGGCAATTCCCTTTAGTTTTTTAGCTCTGATGTGTGCGTACACATCCATGCTGATTTTTTTCTTCCATGGGAATATTCAGATCCGATATACGCTTTTCTGAAGGTGTCATACCGGTGCTAGGTCTCAACTGGCTCCCCTTCTAGTTCTGGGGAACATTGGTGATTGGCTGTGTCAAATCCTTTTTATCCTTTTTCATCAGGCGTCCCCGGAGTTCTCGTCCTTTTATTCGGAGGCATCTTGACGGGATTAGGGATACCTTCAACTTTCTTTGGTATTTCAACCCCCTTCGGTGCATTGCGTGCAGGCACATGCGACTTGGTCACGCTCTTTAAATCACTAAAGTGGTCAAGCAGTTGGTTTTCTAATGCTTGCAAATTTATGATCTTCTGGACTTATGTATTTGCTTCACTAGTGCGTGGGTCATGTGCATGGATTCCCGTGGCTTACCACGTAATTTTTCGATATTTTTCATTAAGGAGTTGATTTCCTCCCGTTAATGTTGGGAAACTATCCTCATCAAATATACAGTCAGCAAAACGGACAGTATGCAAATCTCCTGTCATGGGGTCTAAATATCTGATTATGGATGATGTCTCATAACCAATATATATCTTAGTCTTTCAGAGAGGACCCATTGCAGTGCGCTGTGGAGGGTGTATAGGTACATAAGCCTTGCATCCAAACCTACGGAGATGAGAAATTTTCGGAGCTGACCCTTGCACTAGTTACATAGGTGAATGTATGTTATATACCGATGGTCTAAAGTGGATGAGAGGTGCTGCATGTAGGACTGCGTGTCCCCAACATGTAGTTGGTAAATTAGAATTTTGGAAAAGCGGTCGGGCAAGTCCATTCTGGGTGTGAGTATGCGGTACATAATGCTCAACTATAATTCCCATCGCCATGCAATAATCATCAAATACTTTTGAAGTAAATTCTCGTGTGTTGTCCATTCTGATGTACTTTATGTGATGACCAGGGAAAATATTTCTAATGCGAATTATCTGTGAGATCAGTTTTGCGAAAGTATGGTTCCTCGTAGATAATAAACATACACGCGACCAATTCGAGGAAGCATTGATGAGCACCATGAAATACTTAAATGGCCCTGATGGACCGTAAATATATACTTGGATGCGCTCCAGCAATGCAGTGACTTTATCCTTCACTTTCAGAGTAGAAGGTCTACTAATTAATTTCCCGGTGGCACATGCAGGGCACACAAAATCTTCATAATTCGGAAAATTCTTTACATTAATATTATGTCCCTGTGAATTGTTAATTATATTTCTCATCATCCTAAGACCTGGGTGGCATAATCTGTCATGCTAAAGATATAAACGTTCAAGCTTCTAAATATTGTTTTCAAGGCAGTATAGGCTACGGGTGCCTTCATATGAGTCTAGTATAGCCCTGTTTCAAGTGAATGAAGTTTTTATAATACCATTTTCCCATTTACTTCACACTTCGGAATGAGTAGGTATTCCTTACCATACTCTTCTTCAGTCTTAACATGGAAAATGTTGGCACGAATATCATTGAAACTTAGGAGAGTTCTAGTCAATTATGCGTATAATAAGGCTTCTTGAATGAACAAAGTTGTGTCCATTGGGAGTATAATTGTGGTTCTTTCTGAACCTATTATACATGTATCGCTACCGGCAATTGTTGTAAGGCTGCCAGCATTCTTGCTAATCGACTGAAAGAATTCTGTCTCTCGCAAGACGGTATTTGTTGTGCCGCTATCAGCTATGCACACTTCCTCCATAGGGCGTCACACGCATTCTAATATAAAGTACTTTATTATATGTAGTAGAAGGCAATCAACACATAAATAAAATACTTCGATATCAAAACATATCATGCCTTTATAAAACTGGATAAATGAATGAATTATTCAATATAATCTAATCATACCATCCATGCAAATTCTAACTTATTCCTTCCACACATAAAATAAATGACAATTAAAATCTAAATGCATTATGTGCATTAGACTGAATCTACTAAGAAATCAGAGACTTCAGCTGTTATCTTCACAGGGGCGATATGCTCTTGTAGAGAAATCATGACGGTGGCAGTTGCAATGTAAAAAGGGGGTGCTGCTGTCGGAGTGGAGTTAACCTCCATCGGCGCAGGCAGCTACTCAGAACTCTCCCCCTCAACAAAAGTAAAGTGGGTTACATGCTACCCTTTTTACCCTTCTTCTTCTTGGCCTGGAAGGCATCGATGACATGTTGCGGCTCTTTACAGATCTGCGACCAGTGCCCCCACTTGCCACACTTGTCGGGACCCCGGATTTCCGAATCCGAACCCTCTGTGTATTACTGTGCTAGTCCCAGATCAAAGCTAGTGCACACAGTAAAACAGTGATGATTACATAACCAACAATGCTTTATAACAATAATAGATAGTACATACCATATGGCCTCTTTATTACAACTGTGATTTGAGAACTTTTCAAACTCACAAAACACAGCAGAAGCAAAAGAAATTCCGATGAAGACCTATCAATCCGCTACAGGCAATTGACTGGGGAAGCGCAACCTAGAACTCTGGAAAGCTTTCGTCGTATCCACACGCGAATTAGTCATAATCTCCTTCTTGAGCTTCATAATCCTCTTAGATTTGTTTTGAGTGCAGCATGTGAGTACATAAAGTACTCCGCATGTCTTGAAAAAAATGCAGTAGATGCAGGTCTTAACAAAGAAAGGATAATATGGTTCTTTTGTACAAAACAATATTTTATTTCAAATACCACTAAATATTTTCGAAGACATTAATTTAATAAAGTATTTGCTTTAACAGAAACTATCAAGAATCGTCTAGTGAAGATTCCATCCACCTACACTAGTTGACCGGCTCTAACCACCAAGGTTCACGACTACGGGTTCCATCCACCCGCACTGGCTCCTTCCACCAGAACACACTTCCGAGAGTTCCATCCACTTTCGTGTTTCCAAAACTTTTACTTTAAAACCAAAACCAAAACAAAAGTTTAAAACCAGAACTATGTGAAAGCGCACCTTGCCTGCCATTGACCGTGGGCACGGCTATTCGAATAACTCTTACACTCTACAAATGTTGTATAGCTTTACCCACAAGAGATAAGTCATCTTAATAACTAACATGCTTCCTTAGGTTTGAGACCTAGATAATTTATCACAAAACCTTTACCTTACTCCGATCTAGCTAGACACCACCACAGTCGAAAGCCTCCTCTTGTGTCGTATGAGTACAGCAAATCCCTGTGACTCACTTTGAGTAAACCAGTACCCTCTGGCACCCACTTAGCACTGGTGATATCTGAACTAAACCTTTACAAGTTAATCAGCTAGGTCGTACCTATATAGACTTGTGATTGTACGGTAGTGCTCAGTTTGGACAATCACAAGCGTCGCTCCTTAAATGACTAGGGCGGAACATTCACAATACAAGTTCTCGTGCTAAATCCGCACCAATACAATATTACCATCCACCCAAATCTAAAACAATTTTCACCATTTTATTTTAGTTTAAAAACAACAACAATACTTATTGCCACTAAATTACTTAAATAAAAAGATAAAATCATACATATCAATTTTCCACCCGAAGGGTTATACTGACCGGCTAGCTTGTTTAAGCAATTACTACTGTTCAAAAAATAAAAATCTCATAATAATCTCAATACTGAGACAAGAGAAACCTAGGGTGACAAAAGTACATGGTTCTCAATGTCAAGTGAGGGCATAACAATTATCGGTTTAACTATTATCCTTAAAACAGAGATTATCATTTTATGTAACATAGTTATGCATTTAAATTTAAAATAATAAAATAATTTTGGTAAATATGGGTTCAAGATGATCAAGGGAGACTTGCCTTCTTGCACGTTGTCTGGACCTTCTTGCTGCTGCTCAGAATATTCTTCGGCGACATCGAGTTCTATGCTTGAAATGATAAATATAAATAATAAATAAATACAAATAAAATCATAAAAATAAAAAATATATACTGGAAGAAAGGTTAAGATTTTAGATGAATTTAGGAGAAAGAATCAACGGATTCAAAGTTCGTATGAGGGAGGACGAATATCTGAAAATTTTGGATATCACATGAAATGATGAAAAATCCAGGAATTACGGTTGGAGAGCAAAATAATTTTTGTGTGTAATGAGCAGAGCAGCAAGGTGGCTGGCGAACAGGCAAAATGGAACCCCGATGACGAGGCGAAGGTGGTGACATGGCACGTCATTGAGGAATGGTGGCAATCACTGGCGGTGAGGGAAAACGACAGTGACGACGTGGTAACGACAACGACAGGTTGGAGAGAGATAATACCCAGGTATGGAACGTGAAGATGTAGGGAGAGCATGGGATAGAACATGGTATGATGATGTTAGAAAAATTATTGGCTAAGCTGAAAATTCATTGGAGACAACACAATCGACGTTTGAACGACGACGGTAGAGAAAAAAAGGAAAAACTTGATACCTTGGTGCTCAGTGAAGCGAATCTAAAATCACTTAGAAGGTAGCTACCTGGGATAGTTTGGCACATTTAGACATGAAGGGATTGGTGAAAACATCATTGGTTAGATGGGAACACGAGATACCCTAGACGGCCATGGCTAGGTGTCGGAGGCAAAAATTTGTGTGTGGCTTTTAGAGGAAAGGAGGAAAGCATAGTGTATAAAGCGGTAAGAGAAGTCTTACAGAGGTGACAGCAAAGGCTAAAACTGAACGGAGGAGATGAATCGACGTCGGAAAGTCAAAAACGGCCATTTCCGCGGAAAGCTCAAGTTTTGACAATTGGCTCCATGAAAAATTAAATAAAAATAGTAGATAAATTTTTTGGAGACTAGTACACGATATGATATGAACAAAAATCAAATAGCTCACCGAAAAAGTGGTGTACGCGCAGGCACGGTTTTAACGTCGTGGCTCGACAAGGTCGCGAGGACTCAGGGATCTTCAGGTGATGGCGACGGAAGCACGACGTAGAACGTGTCGAGGCGAACTAAATGGTATAAATGGCTTGTCCAAAGGACATCGGATGGTGGCAGACGACGGTGGAGAAGACCTTCGGTGACCGGTGGGTTGACGTCGGCATTCCGGGCAAACGGAAAGGAGTTAGCGGGTGACGTTTGCGGTGAAACAAAGAGGGGAACATGGGGAACTCGATACTCACCTCAGTTGTGCTAGAACAAGCACGGTCGGGCGACGGCGATGAGAGACACGACGGCGTGATTTAGCCACGGTGCTCCAGCGAAGCTCCGGCGAAGGCGAGGGAGGCACCGCGTAGAACACACGAAGGCGAAGCCGGTGGTGTGGTCAAAAGTGGTGGAACTCCACTTTAGGCGGCGCAAACGGCCGAGGAATGGCATTCGGTTGGTGAGAGAAAACGCCGATTGCGGAGAGGAGGAAGGGAGAAAGGACTTGAGATTTTTGGGGATGACTGAGGATGAGAAGGGGCACCCAGTGCTCCCTTTTATAGGGGCGGAGGTGGATCAAATGATGATGTTAATTCGGGCGGCGGTTTCATTTTCGTGTAAATGCACATGAAGGAGGAGAGCAACGGTTGAGAATGGAGGAGTCTTGAAGAGAGGAAATGAATGCACTTGATTTCACAAAACATCATGAAGGAAATCATGAGTTTTAAGAGCTTCAAATAGCCGACGATGGCGGCTGCAGCTCTGGACGTAACGTTTTGAAGAAGATGAAGAAACAGAGGAGAGAGAAAGAAAGAAAAGAGAGAGAAGGAAAAGAAAAGAAAAGAATAGGTCAAGAAAAATTAGAATGGGTCCAGAAAAATAAAACAGACATTTTTCTGGTGATTTGGAATTTTGGAGATTTGATTTTGAAATTGGATATTCGAAATTTTAGCGGGAGAATGGAAATTGGAATTTTGAGATTTCTTCCAACACTTCACAAATAATCCAAGTAAAATCCAATTAAAATCTCAAAAATTTTAAATAATTAATTGGAATTAGTTTTCAAAGGAAATACATTTTTGGGATGTTACAATACTTGTAGCAGATTTTGTCTTGCTGACCATAGGGCTTGTCATCCCGCTTTGTTTTGCTGGTATTATTCTCACGTGGAGCATCTGACTTGTTTTTCTGGACTATGGCCTTACCCTTTCTTCCCCTTTTCTTCATTGTAGGCTTCGCTCCTTGTAGCTCCCAGCGTTGGTCTCACAGCCAGTAGAGCTCCTAGGTGGCTGTGTGACAAAGTTCTTGCGGAGAACTTTGTCCTGAGCCTCTACAACCTGCATAATATCAATCAATTCAGCATACTCCTTGTAGCCGTCTTGACGATAGTTGTGCGCAGACTGCACTGCATTGGGGTGGAAGGTGGATAGAGTCTTCTCAATCTTCTGCTCATCCGTGATCTGCTTGCCACAAAGTTGAAGATTGATATACATTTTGTGCAGAATAGAGTTGTACTCCCCAACCGTTTTGAAATCAGTAAACCTCAGTCGGATTCACTCTTACTCTGTCTGGGGAAGAATGGCTAGTGCGCTCTTCTCTGCCATGTACTCATTCTTGAGAGTGGCGGCGGCGGCGGGCTCGAGGCGAGCGGCGGCGACGCCTCATGCGGAGGCGGTTGTGGCGTCACAGACGGCGTCGCGGGCGGCGGCGATTCAGGCAGCAGGCGCTCACGTCGTGATCGTCGTGGGTCGATGGCGTGTGATTTTTTTTCCCTTTTTTCTTCTTTCTTTCTTTTTTCTATCTACAATGCAATCAATATCTACTCTTTCATGCAATCTATCGATTGACATGATGCCAGCAACTTCAAGTCTACTCGCGGTAGATTAGAGCGGATTTGCATCGTATAAAATAATCTAAAAAGCGAAATCTGCGGAATTTAAAGCGATGTAGATAGGCAATTCAATCTATGAGTGCTTCGATAATTACTTTCATTCCACAGAACAATTCGTGCAGATAACGTGTTGAGAAACCGTCGATGACGAGTCTAGTCCAATCGATTTCTCCTATGCAAAAGAAATGATGATGCAAATAGTATATTAAAAACACAAGAGGTGGAGGAAGAACTCATGTTCTTTTCTTTATTACTTTCTCTTTTACATGTATATAAAATAAGCAATAAAGCTGTCTATATATATATATATATATATATATATATATATATATATATATATATATATAGTAAATATCTATTATGACCTAAAATTTCAGATCTAGGCCCGGATTTCCTAAACAGTTTGGACGCGAGCGGAGTCCGGTTTCGGTTGGGGGGAATCGGTGCCTTGGTCGTGTGCCGGCCGAGTCGACTGGGCAGCGGCACATGACGATAAGTATCCACTCGCCTGCTTCTGATCTGGTGGCCGACCGACGGGACCTTCGAGCTGCAGCAACCGTGCCGAAAGGCATGCCGCGCTGGACTGGAGGCACCTATTCCCTTATCACATCTGTTCTCCCATCAATCCTTGCCCGTGGCGCCGTACCGTTGTTAATTTCTTCGCTGGGTTACGGCGCCTTTCCTGTGTAGCGTCTCCACCACGACACTCATGTTGTCGTATTGTTGCATGGTAGCAACGGCGGAGCACGAAAATAGATATCGGAGGAGCCGGACAGGTACGACAAATCTTTTCATACTAGGCAACGTAAGTATGATTTTTAAAAGACACATATAGTTTGGTTACAGTTTAGATTGATAGTTTATGTTACTGTTTATATCGTACAAATAGTAGGATAATCTAACTAAATTCTACGTGACATATAATTCACACCTTTATTGTGAAATATTATAACGAGCTAGTTATGACCCATTACTATAATATTTGCAATATTATGTTATTAAAAAAAGGCTAAAGGGAGCAATTGGCCATGCTAGGTACTGTTGCCACGCTCGAGACACAGAGGTTTATATGCTCAAACCAAAAGCAAGGACTAATACGATCAAGCAAGAAATATTAGTCTCTATAAGTATCGGTCGTGGTCGAAGGCGGGCCGTGGTCGAAGGGCCAGTCGTGGTCGAAGGAGGGCTGGCCGTGGTCGAAGGTGGGTCGCCATGGTCGAAGAAGGGCCAGTCCTGGTTAAAGGAGAGCCAGCCGTGGTCAAAGGAGGGCCGTGATCGAAGGAGGGCCGTGATCGAAGTGTTGGCTATGTTCGAAGGAGGGTCGACCGTGGTCGAAGGGCCCTGTGGTCGAAACCAATGTCATGATCGAAGGACGGGCAACATCGTGGTCAAGGTCGAGGTTGGTCGGGCGCCGATGTTCGGTGAAGGAGGGGTCGGCCATGGTTGACGTGAAAGTCGTGGTCGAGGTCGAAGGCGTGGTCGAAGGGGGTTGTGGTCGAGGTTGAGGGCACGATCAACGGGAGTCGTGTTCATAGTCGACATCGTGGTCAAAGGGGCCGTGTTCGATGGTCAACGCTAAGGTTGTGGTCCGTGGTCGAAGTGGAGGCCGTAGTCGAAGGACGCTATTGTCGAAATCGACGCCAAGGCCGTGGTCTAAGGGCGTTGTGGTCGTGGCCGTAGTCGAAGGGCGTTGTAGTCGATGTCAGCGTGGATGAAGTCAAAGTTGTGGTCGAGGTCGAGGTTGAAGGGGCGTTGTGGTCCGTGGTCGAAATCGAGGCCGTGGTCGAAGGGCGATGTGGTCGATGTCGACACCATGGTCAAAGTCGACGTGGGCGACGTCGACGCCGTGGTCGAGGTTGAGGCCATGACATAGTTGAAGGGTCGTGGTCAAGGTCGAGGTCATGGTCGTGGTTGAATGTCTATGGTCGATGTCGATGTTGTGGCCGAATTCGATGCCATAGTCTAAGGGTCGTGGTTGAAGGACCAGATCGAAGCCGAAGCCTTCATCTAAGTGGAGGAGGTCGACTGGTGGAGGCAGAGCAAGGTCTTTTCGAGAACCTCCAACGGAAACCGGAAGGCACACGGAGAAGGAAAGGGGAGAAGGTCGACCGGCGGAGGTGGAGCAACCGACACCGGTGGAGAGTTGTAGGAGTAGATCTGGGGGAGGGACTGAGATGACGACCGTTGCGAGGGAATCAGGAGAAGAGATATGGCACGGGCCTGGGACATGCGGATGGAAGGACGGATCTATTCGATGGAAGACACCTAAGGAGGAAAGGTAGCTGGATCGGCGAAGGTGGAGCAAGCAATGCTGGTGGAGAGCGGGAGGAGTAGATCTAGGGGCAGGGAGTGAGCTGATGGGCGCTGTGGAGAAACTAGCTGCGGTGTACCATCCTGTCTATAGTCAACGTTTTCTGAAGTAGAAAATCGGGGCTGTAAAAAGTTTTATTGCATGCTTGCTGGGGGAGCCATGGCGCCCGCTGGTTGCGGTACGGAGAGTTTTTTCTAAGTACAACGCGCGCGCGCGCGTACCACGCTCGCTCACACGCACCGGTGTGTTCTCTGCACATACTTCAAACTTATTGGAGGCACATGATCTTATGAGTGTAGACACGCGTTTTTCTCACCGAACGTGCACTCATGTGTACTCGTAGAAACGGTGAACACAAAATCTGAGATTTGAATTCTAATACGAGTTTGGGCTTGAAGCTACCTAATTGGTTCGGTCACCACTGGCCCTGCTGCCTGGCTCTAACATTAGGCCGAGCTGGACCATCCGGTCAGCCAGTTTTGCCATGCTCAGGGTACTACAACGTCTGAATATGCATCTCAGGACCGCCGCCGCCGCCGCCGCCAGTACCCTTCCACCATGCTGCTGACGGCGGACCACGACGACCGCGTCGTGCCGTCGCACACACTGAAATTCCTAGCAGTACGCTCCTTGTGCTCCTTACCTTTTGTGCCTTCTTCTAAGCTGAGCCGGAAGGGAACTCGCCGTGTTTCTCATCGACACCTGGTTCGCTTGATGTGTCATTTGGCAGACGATGCAGCACGTCCTCTGCACGAGCTTGGAGGGCAGCCCACAGACGAACCCCATCATCGCTCGGATCGACCGCAAGAGCGGGCACGGATGCGGCCGCTCCATGCAGAAAATCGTAGGCGCTCGTGCCATGCTCGTTGTTGTTCTCTCCACGTGCCGCCATTTTCTAATCCTTTTAACTGCATCGCTCCGTTCTGTGGGTGGCAGATTGACGAAGCCGCGGATAGATACGCATTCGCGGCAAAGATGATGGGAATCTCTTGGATCGGTTGAGAGTTGAGACCTCCGCGCGGTTGGCAGGAGTCGGTCTGATTCGTATTGGATGTGGGCGATTTTTAACTACTGTCTACGGGTAGCTACTGTAGTGCTTGCATTGTAACCCGCCGGGTTGCCACGGTGGCATGGTATGCACATACGACTCTTGGTACTTCATCACTGTTCCGGGTCAGGGACTATGATAAATAGTACCTCTTTTTTAATGGTTTCTAAAAGCGATTTTTGGTTTTACTACAGTACCTAACTTTTAAACATAGTATTTTCTTAAAACGAGATCTACAAGTTAATTGTAGTACAAATTAAAAGCCCAACATCTGTATGAACCAAAATCACAAGCGAATAGTATCTCTCTCCGTAATTTCTGTCGTAAACAGTTAAAATTCAAAAATTTCAACCAAAAATCATAAGCTGCAGCCATATCAAACAGACCCAATGAAAGTAGTAGGAGCTTCTATTCCTCTTTTGTGCAAGTTCAGTTGCAGGGGATTGGAATTCTACACGACGGTTCCTGCTTCCACAGTTCCATTTGACTTGCACTTTGCTACGAGTTTTTTTCAGCATGACTCGGCCAATGCCATTGTTGGAGCCGTACGATGAAGTTCATCGTGCTTAGTTGTCAGAATCTACAAATTCCAGAGTGATCCTGTTTGTGTTGGGCAATTAGCACATGCCTACATTCAACTTTTCAGCGTGCATCTAGAAATTGGCTGAAATCAGGTCCAATAACAGCGTAAACTAGCAGCAAAATGGACGGCTCGTCGTAATGCTTGGTCCAATACAAGAGTAAAACACACCACAACAACTTGTCAGGTACAAAAGAGATCCAGCGGTACATCAACCTCAAACGAGTCACCATGTCTTGTTTTGTATATTGTTGTATCGCTTAAACAAAATAAGTAACATAAACAAGCAAATTTATAGTTATCTAAACTATTTACACCCACCTTACAAATTATTATACATAGTGTATTTTACTCCCAATACAATCCCTTATGTTTATACATCCTCTAACCGTTTTTGAGGGGTGTCCGTGGGGCATACGGTGGACAGCCCACACTGGCCCGCTCTAGCCATATACTGTTTATGCGGACTTTATTTGTATTAGTTTCTAAAAGCTACTTTTCTACGATATCTTTTCAAGACAGGATCTATTAATCGATTGTAGTGTATACTTTAGTAACTTCATTTATATCGGTCAAAATCAAACGCAAATATCTCTCTATAAATTTCTCTACAAACTTTTACCTTTCATAAACTAAAGCCAATATAAATGGGCTCAGTGGGTTTGGGGCAGACAAGCCCACTTAAACGGGCTGGCCGTCCGCTCGTTTGGTAGCAGTTGGTGGGTTTTGTTGATCTATGGTTTCGGCTCCTTCAGAACGTGTGAACCCCCAAACCATGTAAGTACAAAGTAATCAACACCTCCAAAAACAAGCAAGAAAAATACCAACATCACATCCCGGAAATGTCATGTCCAGCTGCAATTTAGTCGAAGCTCAACTGTAATCTAGCGATCACCTCAGAAGTTTACTCTAAATCAAATGGGTTTACTTTCAGTTTACTGCAGCATTTAGTAATCCGCTGCCATCCTACCAATCAACCACTTCCAGTTTACAGCAGCATGCCAATTTCAATAACAGCATCATTACTAAAAAAACCATTTAGTAAAAGGATAGGGTCTTGAGGTGTTTCAAATCAAAGAGTTGGGAGCTGAACTTGGCATCCGGAACACACTTCAGGAAATTTGACCAATGCTGATAAAAGGAATGTCTGCAGAGGATGAGATCAATGAATTAGGAGATGTTTATATTCTCATCACTAAATAGTAGTAATCAAGAAGCTCTATTTTGCTATCTGATTCAGATTGAAATGACTGATATCTTTAACTCCCAAAACTACCAGAATGCTGTAATGCACACAAGAGAGCATATATATCAGGTTCTTAAACAGCCTGCATTGACGGAAAAAAGGTACAAGATGGTAGAATTAAGCATAAAAAGGATCTTCTATGAATTATGAACGAGCAAACAAAGTTTTTGGATTGCCCTTGGTACCTTCTCAGCTACAAGTTCTACTACGGTGTTGAGGTACAAAATTGATACTATCAATTTAACTACTGCATATTGCAACCAGAAAATGTACAGAATGAGTG
Source organism: Bonia amplexicaulis (assembly GCA_036346245.1). Classification (NCBI taxonomy): domain Eukaryota; kingdom Viridiplantae; phylum Streptophyta; class Magnoliopsida; order Poales; family Poaceae; genus Bonia; species Bonia amplexicaulis. The sequence continues at coordinate 23,133,038 of CM070744.1, forward strand.
TGGCATATTTTTCTTCCTTTTTTCGAACTATTAACCAACTAGATGACCATCAATGTAGTATAGATTATTGTTGTCTCAACCATGTCATCATCCAAAGTCCAAACTATCAACCACTGATTGTGCACATAATTTTGACAATGCATTCATGCCAGCTCCGGCAACATTCTGTACTGAGGCAACATCCAAGTACATTCTGTACTGAGGTAACATTACATTTCTTTGTGGGCATGCAGGTTGATAAGTTGCTCGAGAAAGTTGACAACCGGTTGATAAATACCAACTCCAAGTATCTAACTCCACATAAATATAGCTAAAGAAATCTAAATATCATATGCTAGCTATTGAAAAAATGACTAAACGAAATAGCTACAAACAAAGCTATTAACTACAAGGACCAAACTATTAACTCTTTGACTGGAGTAAAAGAAGCATATGAAGCTAGCTTTTAACCAAAAAAGTGCCTAGTTCTACAAACTAATGCAAGCTCTATGTTGCTATATGATTCACATTGAACTATGACTGGTATTAGCTCCCAAAACAGATCACGAAATGCATATATTTCTAAATCCACATAAATATTTATGTGGAGCTACTGAGTTTGAACAAATAACTAGTGATAGCTACTGAAAAATGGATATGTCTTCTTCCTCTTCGCTTCCTCCCTGAGACGGCGCTCCTCCTCCAGCTTCTCCTTCCTCTTCTCCACCTTCCTGGCTCTTGACCCAGCAAGCACGAGGCAACCACGAATCAGAAAATTTTCGAACAAAAGTTGAAGCCAAGAAAGCAAGAGGGAAGGAGAGAGGCACACTTCTTGGAGAGTCGCAGCTCATCGCGGCCTTCCAGCTGCTGCTGCTGCTCCCCATTGCCTGCAGAGAGCCCCACAATATTCTCCGCGAGGGCCGCCGCGCCCGGCGATGAGACCTCACCGACCGCCATGGAGGGCAAGTCGGGGCTCCTCGAGTCCTCGGTAGTCAGTTTTGGTGCAGCGCAGGCGGCGGCGAGGTGGGGGCGAGCGGGGGAGGCGGCGAATCGACGAGGGATTGCGTGGCCGAGCGGGGGAGGAGGCGGCGGCTGACGAGCAAGTAGGAGGGCTGCAAACCGAGCATATAATAATTTCCGTCAAAGCCCCGTGAAATGAATAAAAGGGGACAAATGAGTATATATGACAGTGACACTATTTATGTCTTTGTATATGACCATTTCATATACAACGAGTAATATTCATCCGTATATATCTATATCTCAAATGATATAAGAAATGTTACTGTTACTTTACTTAGAAACAAGATAATAACATCTAGATTACCGTATCTAAATAGATAGAGAATATTGAGTGATCTTTCTTCGATATCTCGATGATTAATCTCTTTATGTTCATTTTGATTATACTTTTACTGTCCAATGTCCTATATAGGAGCGTAAAAGAAGCGATAATTTTTGTCCGACCGATCGTTTGAAGCCTTATGGAACGATATAGAATGGAGAAATAGGTATCCGACACTATTTCTATCTGACTTTGATTTTGAAAAAATACGAAATAGAATACAAGACAAACGATATTCGCTCCGATTACACCTCTAGAAACTAGGGCTATGCGGTTTTCGTAGCTCTTTGTGGGCTATGTAGGTTGGTCCATTTAAGCCACTTAACTGCTACAGTGTGCCGTAACAGCTACATGATTGTTTTTTTTCGCGGGCGAACTAAGCGGCCTCGCAGGCCAACCGCCATCACTTAGGGTCCGTTCATATTGGTTTTTGCTGATAGATTTTTGACTTTAGCTTATAAATAATAACAACTGTAGAGAATCGTACAGAGAAAGAGAAACTCGCATGCGATTTTGGCTGATATAAATGAAGTTACTATAGTATATATTACAATTGACTAGTAGATCCAGTTTTAAAAAGACATCATATTTGAAAACTAGATACTGTAGAAAAACTATTTATGGTAGAAAACAATTTTTAGAAGTTAATGTGAGTAGAGTCAATCCTATATTTAAGCACAATCTGCAAAAAGGTCTGTTTGATATGGCTGCGACTTGTGACTTTTGGTTGAAATATTTGAATTTTAGCTGTTTGCGACAAAGATTACGGAGAGAAAGATACTCGTTTACGATTTTAGCTGATAGAGATGTTGGGCTTTTAACGTGTACTATAATTAACTTGGAGACTCAGTCTTGAGAAAATTTTTCGCTTAAAAGTTAGATATTGTAGCAAAAAGCTAAAAGTCGTTTTTAGAAGCCGTTAAAAATCAGGCCAAAAAAAAAGTCTTTTAAGGGCAAAAAGGCGAACGTGCATCTATGTGAAAAGCAGCACGTGTACAGAATAAGGCAATAAGCTTCCAGCACGCGTACCCAACCTGGACACGGTCCCTGGCCTGCCAATTGACACCCCTCGGCCTCGCGACCCAGGAATCCTCCCACAAATCCCGTTCCAGAGCTGCAATTCCCCCCCAACCCCGCAGCCCAAACCCACGCCGCGCCACCGGCCACCGCACGCGCGACGCGATGCCGAAGAAGATGGGCGTCAACTCCAAGGCGGAGGCTGCCCGCGAGCGCCGCTCCGTCGCGGAGGCCGACCGCCGCGACCGCGTGGAGCGCGCCAAGGAGGAGCAGTATTGGCGCGAGGCCGAGGGCCCCAAGTCCCGCGCCGTGCGCCGCCGGGAGGAGGACGCCGAGAAGCGCGCCGAGGCTGCCGCCCGCAAGGCCGAGAACCGCCGCATCGCCGAGGAGGAGGCCGCCTCCGCCTCGGCCCCGTCCAAGACCGCCGCCCGCAAGGCCGCCCGCGTCGGCGCCCCAGCGCCCAAGGTCACCGAGGCCGACCTCGCGCGCCGCCGCGAGGAGGAGCAGCTCCGCCTCGAGCGCGAGGCCGAGGCAGCCAAGAAGCGCGCCGCGCGCACCGCCGCCGAGGAGGAGTACGAGCGCGTCGTCCTCGTTGCCAACACCAACAGGGACGACTCCATCATCGAGGCGAGGTCCGTCGACGAGGCCATCGCGCGGATGTCGCTCGTTGACTCGGAGGCGGCCCTGCCTGCCGACAAGCACCCCGAGCGTCGCCTCAAAGCATCTTTCAAGGTACAACTGACCAAAAGTTGGGAAAGTTGGGATTGTTAACTGAATTGCTTCCTAAATGTGTGAAATTTTGTTGAATTATACTATGGTTATAAAGAAAATAGATGTCTGTGCTACTGTACTATAATTGTAGGAACAATATGTTTGCCGATTGGATGTGACCTGTAAGAAAATGCGAGGATTAGATAACTTGTTGTCGTAACACAATGATATGCATCTATATAGTCTGCCTGTTCCTTTTTTAATATTCTCATGAATGTGATTAATTAATTTTGAATAATTTCTGTAGAGATAAGAGGGATTAGTTGATATCAGATCAGATTGACTAATTTATAGACTAGCAGACTCTGTGAACACAATGAATGGAGAACCATGCATGGTAATTATCGGTTGTAGACCTGTAGTTTGCACTGTTAGTGTTAAGTCATAACTGATGAAAGTGACACTATTTGAGGGTTGAGATCTGTTTACATGAAGATGTAACAAAAAAATGAACTAATACTATGAGCCCATGGCTATCAGGCTATGTCATGTGTTCCCCTTCCCCCTCTACTGTATTGTTTCCATGTCTTGGTGTATGCACATGTATGAAATAAAGCATTGCAATCCAATTGCTGGACTCAACATGGTATCACAGTAGATGAAATGTAATGATAGTCAATGGCGGATGGTCCACTATGTACCATTGACTTTTGACTTGCAATAATCTTTTGTTTGATGTGGTTCAAACACAATCTAACAGAATTCTTGGTAGATTAGATTATTATTTGATTGTTTCACTTGCTAGGGTGTACTGTTCTGTATAATCATGTTAAATTTGCAAAAGTAAATGTTGCTTGTGAAGTTGTGATACATCAAAAGGCATTTAGTTGTACTGTTGATTTTTTTCTAATACATCACTATAACATTGGGTGCTTGAATACATTTGGAATAATATCTGTGACAGGCATTTGAAGAGGCAGAACTCCCTAAGTTAAAGGAAGAAAAGCCAGGCCTAACACTGAAGCAGTACAAAGACATGATATGGAAGCTATGGAAGAAGTCTCCAGACAACCCTCTTAACCAGGTTTGCTTGCATAAAGATATTTACTATCGGCTGTCCATGCTAACAGACTACTGAGCAGTTGAAGATATTCACGGCCTAGGTTACATTTGGTCTATATGAATCTGAGAGCTGTAGCATAAAGACATCTATTTGAAATTGTGTCACCTAAATGTTTTCCCCAAAAAACATGGTGGTGATTTATCCATCACATCTACAGAAGAATAGAAGCAAGCCTTGAGACATACGCAACTCTGGAAAACATCACATCGAAATAATATCCTTCATTGGCAACTACTTTACTTAAGCAATAATTTTTGACACATGTTATAGACTTGTAGTTTGATTTAGGAAAGCAGAAGTGTTTAGCATGTGATAGTATGTACTGTTTAGAATACTGTATTGCCAGATCTCTGATAAATAATTATGTGCAGGCTGCTGAGTAATGATGCTTTCCTAATTCCTACTGTATCATATACTTCCCTAAGGTAAATTTTCATGGCTTAAATGGGCATTTTTATTGCTGCCAATTTTCTTGAACAGTAATATAATATACCTTTCTTTCTTGTGCAGACCTCCAACCGGGACTGAACTGCATCGGTATCTTTGTTCTTGAACTGAATGGCTTGCAGATCTTGAACCAGAGATTCCAGTTTCTCAGCTAATAATTAACAATTGCTGCAGTGTATAAATTGAGAGCTCTTTTTATTAGAGATGTTGCGCGGCTTTGGTACTTAAATATGGTTGGGGCATGTTAGTAAATCGAATTTTCACTTTTGAACTATTGATATCGTGGCTGGACCAAGATAGCTATGCCTTTTGAGTGAAACTCTTTATCTTTCGTGGGAGTGCTTTCATTTGCTCATTACGTTTCAAAGATGCAGGGGAGAAGAATGATTCAGTTTCTTTTGGGAAAATCCACAATATAAAAAAGCATGATGTTTGTATTTTGCTTCCTTTTTTTCACTTATGATTTGTGACTTATGCTACAGTAATTAGCTTTCAAATGATACGTTTTTTTAAGACGAAATCAACAGAGAGATTGTAGTAAACAATATACTGAATTCGGCTGTACTGGTCAAAATTATATGACTATTTTTCTCTACATACTATCACTCGTGAACAAGCAGAATTTAAAATTTTAAGCCGTAAGTCATAGCTTAGAAAACATATCCTTTATTTTGGAGAGTACCAGTATCAATATCAATGTAGATGATTGCTCGGTACAACAGCAGCAGACAACGTTACAATGCATTAGGCAACATCTGTGTTATCATTTTCTCGTTACAACAATATTAAGTAACGTTGTGGCCGAATGAAATCAAATCGACGATGTTCTCTGCAGCATGAACAAATATGCAGCTCAGCAAAGTGCATTTTACGACAGTAAACATGATATACCTCCAATAACTAGCAATATTAACGGACCAAGGGTCAAAGATATCAGGAAGGCAGCAGCATTAGTATATTACTGCAGGAAGTCCATCTTAACGTCAGTGACGTCGAGTTGCAATATCTCAGCTCTGCAACTTAACATCGCACCAATACTGCAATAGCAAGGGAAGTGCAAAGAAGCCTATTAGGAATTATAACTGTACAGCAAGGTCGTGAATTCAGTTTGAAACCATCTTTTCCTAGCGAAAGGTGAATAAAGTTCGTGGATGATGGAATGATCGGCAAATAACTAAATACGCATTACATGATTTTTTTTTGGAGGGGGCGTAAATATAGACAAGGATACCTTGGGTGCGTGCGTCCAAGATCGCCGTGCACAAACTCCTTAATGTATGTTCCAGCCTGTAAACACACAACAGAACATGAATGTAATAGTTGATGCATTCCCCCAAGCGATATTCACATAAGCATCCAACAAATGCAACATTTTCTCACCAACATACATAACCAGAATATAGAATGACAGATAGCCTAACAAAATTGGCGACATAGCTACAATGCTTACCTGAGTGCATAGATGCAACAAGTAATAGTTTGAGCTACCTGCAACTTTCTCAATCTCCATCCTGATTGACATATGAATTGCTTTTTCTCAGATGAATGAAATATAAAACAATGGATTACATAAGCCAGAATCAGTCTCACCAATGTATAATCCGTTTCCGCTCTAATGGGCTTCTACGATGAAGGACTCTTATTGGGGTCTTCTGTACGATCTCCTACAGAGCAGGCAATAGAATATGCCATCATGTATGCTACATAGAGCATAGAGAATGCTGACTTAGTTTGCAAATAGCAGCATATGAATACCAAAGAAAATTGGTAAGCTTAGCTAGGATATCAACCAATGTCTCCCAAATATACTTGTGGCAAAGCAGCAACTTGTGGAAATGCATGCATTCACTGAGAAAGAGAACATCTATACTGGCACTGAAAAGAAACAAGTCCGGGCATACTTCTCACATCACCAGTAGCTAACTGACAAACATGTAACAATGAAGATCTGAGAAAATTCCTATATAAGATATGTATGCTTGAGAAGATCTTCTACAAAAGTTTAATGCATACTCAAGGTCATGACCGCAAGAACCGCTGACAGTTTAAAGCTATACAAGGATACAAACAAGAATCATCAGATGATGAGAGTCTATGATTGACTACCCACACTTTTCTTTACAGTAGAGACCAGGCTTATTCTGCAATCTGTACTACCTGTGTTCTGGTAGTAACTTAATCAGACCTCAGTAATCCAGAGCACATGGCAACACATTGTCCATGTTAAAACCTAACTTATCCAACAAAACAATCAAATAACAACATCAATCAACATTGATAGGTTCCTAGTGGTTAGCAAATCTGGCATACCATATCTTTCATAAGAGAAATATTATGCAGGTCATCGTCCGTCAGTGGGCGAGAAGTCCATATGAGGGCAGCATACTGCTTCTGCACGCAGAAAGCACAATTAAGCTTTCATAATCAGCAAAGGTTATCAACAAGGCAATGTATAGCTTCAGGCAATAATCCAATTTGTGACAAAGCTATGTATTGCTTCAGGCAATAATGCAATGTGACAGACAAAATGAAAATAAGAACAAAATTTAACAGTATCATTTCGGCAAAATGATGTTGTCCTCAACTGGATAGAGTACCTGCTTCTCTGCTTCTCCTTCACGCATCATGGTCCATATTTCACTGCCTACCAACTTGAGATTTCTAACTCTGACCTACAAAATGCTGAGACATAAGCACATCATATGCAATGTAAGTACAATTTCAGCTTTTCATAATCTTTAGAATGCTGATTCAGTGTCAATTTCAGTTCTTACATATTTCTTTTCAGAACTGTTAATCGTCTCTGCAATTTGTTGAACTTCAACTGCAGATGGAATAGATCGCGCATTCAGGACTTCAACTAGAAATGGACGACCAGATCCAAGCATCCGTACCTGCATATATGATACATTTAGCATTAGCAGATACCAGTAGCAGTAGCACAGTTTCCACAGTTTTAAACCATAACATTACATCAATATCTTCTCTTCCAGCAGCATGGAACTTGTAGCCATCACCTCTGCAGATGGTACGAACATCCTCCCCGATTATTTCCTACAGAAGGGTATGGTGAAGTTCAGATGCACTGCCTTTTCTTTGGTTGAGAGACGAGAGGGAGAGACGGAGAGAGGGGAATGTGTTTTACCTCAACTGATGCTTCCCCCATTCGTTCATCATCAATTATCCAACATGACTGACTGACATTCCTTGAAAGCTGATAATGAGGAATAGTAACATTAGGGAAACATAACCTATTTGAATATCACAGCATCAAGTTTGATGCAAGTGCAACACGCAAACACACCTGTAGTTTGTTTATGTGTATTAAGTAAACGGAAACACATACCAAGTGGCATATTGCATAATTGATATGGAGGTGCAAACGGCACCATTCTTTTAATTATTTTCTGAAATAAAATTTATTTTTACATGCAACAAAAATATTGTTGTATTTTTCATAATAGCTAAGAGTTGGGCATTTGTACTACCATCAACAAGTTTGGCCCATGATTTATACAGACTACATAATTATCAGCCAAGTCATCCTTCAAGATAGCAGCAGCTAAATTTTTTTTTTCAGAAGTATGCAGTTAGAGGATTAGGAATAACAAAAAGGTGTATTATGTACTATTATTGACCTTCAGTTAATGAATTATTGACCTTCTGTTAATGCTAATGAATTACGCAAGTTAAAACCAAGGTTAATTGAACATGCATACCTTTAAGTATCTTCCACCAATATATATGGGCGATCTTAGGCAAGATATCAGAAGATGGCAAGGTTTTAACACCTGAAGGGTGAATCAAATGAGTTGGTCTAAAAATTAGTAAAATACGAAGAACTCCTTTAACAAATCAACATAATAATAGAAGATTGGGCACCTTTTCAGGTGGCATTTGGAATAAACTACAGAACTCTTGATCTTGAATGCCATCAAGGGTCTTCTGGATGTTTGAATCTGATTCTATCTGCTTATCGTCGACTGTTGAATTCCTTTTGCGAGGCTCACCAAAAGTATCAGTTCCATCTCTTGACTCTGTTAACACACCAGGCATATCATCATACAGATGACAAATACGATGCATCCAAAAGCAGGAATGAACTAGCATGTTAAGGAAAGCGTTCATAAGCAACTCGATCTATTTTTTCAGTGAGGTCCATAGTCGATACCTGTTTTTCGTTTACGACCACGGTCATTTGGCAATAAACATTGAAGCTTTTGTGAAGCATCATCATGAGTATATGTTAAGCGAATTCGAAATGAATTGCTACTGTGTTTAACATTCTGCACAAAATTAGTCCACCACATTGAGATAATTAGACAAGCAATTGCTGGCTTTAGGAGATATTATTGTCAGCACTCCAGAAAATAATATACAGTCACAAAAGCACTTCACCATTTTTTTCTCGAGTGATGGTACTATCAATAGCCTCAAGGCCTCCTTCACTGGCATGGTTTCTTGAGAAAATATCTTTTCCTTGAACCAACTCTCACTGCCATATTTTTGTTTCATATACAGCCTATTAAGGCAAAAGTCAACACATTATGGACACATTTCTTTTTTTATATGATTAATGTAGTGCTGTCTTCATGAACTATCAATCGACGATGGTGCAGAAAAACTGAGATAAAGATTCTTAAGTAGATATGTTTACCTAATTGCGCGTTCATTAGCCGCTATAACTGGTGGCAGAGAAATTTCTAGAGAAAACTCATCAACTTGGTAATTCTCCCTTTCTACAACTTGAGATACCATCAAAGTGATGTTATCAATAGGAGAAACACCATGGGTTGGTTCTCTGCCTTCATCTTGATGGCAGGAGGGCAGCAATACTCCAAAGCAAATAGAACAGTATGCCTCATCCGTTGACAAACATGAACAAGATCCACTTTTTATGGAATCATCACGCTCTTCCAGAAATGAATGCAAAACTGATGCCGCAAGAGATGTGCATGAGCAGGCATAGCTAAAGGCTCCAGACAGGCGAAGAATGCATGGCACACAAACCTGCAATAACAAACATAAGTTATGTTGACCATTTTTCTCCACTTACGAATATAAGAAATTAAGCAGAAACGCATTGGGTGAAAAATACATTTTGAATTTGAAAAAAAAAACACAAGACAACTAAATAATGTGAACAATCAACCTCCCAAAGCATGCTTCCTAGGCGTCAAGCAACAAAGTGTTTCTCACTACTTCACTTTCTCCTAAACAAATAACCAGAGCTTTCTCTTACAGTTTCCAATTGTTGTTGGAAAGAAAAAAATCACAAGTAATATCAAAAGAGGCCACATCACTGACAAAACCTCCATTCCTTCTTCACTACATATTGCAATCCAGAAACCAATGTGCTAATGAATCGCATAGAGCCCATAGATTTAAATCTAAGAGAAGACACAAATTTCTGAATCCAGTCCTCACCCACCCTACAATCCTACAAGCAACCTAAAGCTTCCTACGAAAGCATAGTTGCTGAAACATTGGACCCCATCAGTGGGTAATGCTCACTAAGGACAAGGAAGCAATTGTTTCCAACTAATATAATGCCAAAGACAGACGCAGAAGAACACTAGTAACATCAAGCATATGAATGATAGTTCATTCTAAGTTTGCTATCTCAAATTTCTCACACATTCTGGAATTTTCAGCATGATGTGAGAGGCTGAGAGCATCAGGAGGCCACCGCACGAATCCGGGGCTTGTCTCAGCACAAATCTAAACTCTAAAGTTCCAAAGAGTTCGTGCATAGGTGAAACCGAATTGGGGGAAAACAGGTCGCGGGTAGGACTGGGGAGGGAGGAGCCGAACCCCGACGGAGAGGAGGTGGTGGATGGCGTGGAGCGGCGGGAAGGAGGCCGCGGCGGCGCGTTCGAGTACGCTCCTCGCCTCCGCCTCCGCCGCGGCGTTTGTGGTCGTCATGGAGGCGTGCGGAAGCTTGAGATTGTCGCGGTGTGTTACGGGTTAAACCCTAGCTAGTACCCCCAAGGATGGGAAGAAAATTCAACGGCGGGAGGGCGTCAAGTGAGGTCGTATCTGCCGCTCGAGATGATCAATCTTGATGATCAATTTTATCCAATGACTGGTTAGAAGGGTCTCACTTGAGGCTCTCGTAGAATTCGTTTCCCAAGGATGCCGACTAGTAACTGGTTTTTCTGGAACCTCGCCGGTTAAGGTGATGTTCTTTATGATTATGGTTTATAATTTTGACTGTTTATATGAGAAAATATAAAGTAAAAAAATTACAAATAATTTTAATCGATATAAATAAAGTTAATATAATATATAATACAATTAATTTATAGACTTTATTTTAAAATAGATATTTCATTTGAAAGTTAATTACTATAGAAAAATTAAAAAATTATTTTTGGAAACGGAAAAGAAAAGCCTCGTAGCCCTGAGTTCTACCTGTTGTACTGCGTGCATGCATACTCCCAAAAATTAACCCCGAAGCCCTTTTGTTTTACTGCGTGTGTACGAACTATTAAAACCCGCCCTTTTTCTTACTGTGGAGTATTGTACGGTAAGAAGTTGATTCCACTGAATACTTGAGAACGCTCAAATTGCTCGTTGCTGGTAGAGACAACAGGGATACAAGATGCAATCATATCAGTTGGCACAAACCGTGTGTATACTCCGCAAGTCTTGTTTGGAACAAACCTAACAAACGGTAGAAATCAAGATAAACTTGACGAATGGCATAAATCAAAACATATACGAATCTCGAATAACAAGCACACCGACGTCCGATACCTGTCGACGTTCATAGCCATCTTTAATTTGCCACACCAGTAATCCCACACCACTACTTATTACAAGTATAAGGTATTAAAACCTTGTTTAGAATAGCTTTTTGGCCTCTACAAGTCGGAAACAATTTTAAATGTTTGTGCTTCTTGACAGCTATTTTTTTTTTTTCTCCTTTGTATTGTCCGTGTAGATATAATGGATCTGTTAGCTTTATTTCAGGAGAAAATACACACATCGCAAATAAACTGAGAGAACACGGAAAATTTTTAAATTTATCTATTTTCTTACTTGCTCCCCTTTATTAAACTGGTTATAAGTCTTCTCAATATATAGGCTAATACTCTTCTACTAGCACACGTATTCGGACTTTAAGTTGGACAGAACTTCAATTTGAGTTACACACGGAGACGGACTCTACTACATCTTAGACTCGAAGTTAAGATTATTTCTAACAATCCACCCTAATCTTGACTTGACATACTCTAGTTTTAGTCTCAATGTATTATGAACTACCAGTCACACCTCCACATGAAGCGTTCTACATGCAAGCTATATGTAGGGACTCAACTCAACCGGTACGATCATCCAGATGCAAAAGATTCTAAAACATTGAGCGAGTCAGTCTCAACTATGACTTACTAAACTTATAATTGATACAGAACGGTGACACATCTCCTCAACGTTCCGATTTCTTTTCACCTTACTTGAGTTTGGACGACGGCACATCTTCTCAACGTCCCTGACTCAACTCATCATCAGAGTAGTGTCGATTCATCATCGCTGAGCGCTTTAGCAAGAAACACTTTCTTATCCTCGGCTTAGGGCATTCTAAAGCAAAGTGTCTATAATTGTTACAATTATAACACCTCACTTTTGCTTTATCAAACTTTCGATTCTGACGGCCTTGGCCACCACTGCTGGAAGTGTTCTTGCCTTCACGCTTCGATGATCGGATCTCTCACCTAGCGCGGGTCAACAAGATCTGTCTGTCGCTGTTATTACTATTGTCATGAATACGTTCCTCATTCGTCTTAAGACAATCGATGACCTCCTCTATGTTCATTATCTGCAGGTCTCTAAATTGCTCTATGACCGAAACAATTGGGAGAAACTGTGAGTGAATAACACGAAGAAATTTCTTCACTACGTACAATTCTTCCAACTTCACGCCAAGGGCATGTATCTTGTTGACGATAATCGTTAATCGGACAGCGAAGCCACTGATCGACTATGTTTCCTTCATACACAACACCTCAAAATCGGTCTTGAGAGTTTGTACCTTTGCTTCCTTCACACGATCGGCACCAAGATGCATCGTCTTCAACGCCTCCCACGCGGCTTTGGCCATCTCTTTTTCGGCCAGTAAGAAGAGCGTCTCCTCAGGGATGCCCTGATAGATGGCCGTCAAAGCCATATGATCCTTGCGCATATCGATGTTGCCGTTCTCGATCGTGTCCCATACTTCTTGAGCCATCATGTACACCTTCATCTTGATTGCTCATGCTGCATAATTGCTCATCGTGAGCATCGGATAATGCAACGAGACAGGCGGAACTCTCCTTCGCTATCATACTGGATGATGCTTCATCACCGGTGACACCACTTCCCGGAGAATGCGACATGATCTTAAGCACGGATCAAGAACTCGGGCTACTTTGAAGTGGCTCTTGGACCGGGAGAACCTGAGAAAAAATATGCGTTGTAACCCTGTGCTGCTGCGCTTTGCCTTGTGCAGAACAAGAATCGAAGAGCTGCTCGTCGGCTTTTTCTTCGCGAACTGGCGAAAGAATTTGAAGCCGCTTTGCCTCGCGCGCTCTATTGCCGTGATTGCCGCTTGTCCCGAGCTCTCCGCGTGGCTTTCTTTTGTTGCTACATCGGGACGTGACTTCGCCTCGGAGATGACACTGCAGCCGACTCGGTCACGATCTACCACAATTGAGATTTTCGTGTGGTCGTCGACGAAAAAAACGAACTGCACGATGGCATTTGCACAGCTGGAAGCCACCCCATGCGAGGCTGCATCATGCCGTCATCATGAATTGTGCTTTGCTATCTCTCAAACGCCTGCTCTGACATGCTCGCTTTCTCGTGTTGTGCGCTGGGTCTTTGCCTCAGGAGAGCTACGTGAAGACGGGTCGAGATCGAGTGATGTGCGCCTCAGGAGCGCTGCGCGAGACGAGCGTGAAACGGAATCGCCGAGATGAATTTTTCAGCCACTCGATTCTCGCATAGGCTCTGATACCACTTATTAGCTTTGTTCGAGAAAACACACACATCGCAAATGAACTAAAAGAACACAGGAGAATTTCTGAATTTCTCTATTCTCTTACTTGCTCACCCTTTATTAAACTGAATACAAGTATTCTTAATATATAGGCTAATACTTTCCTACTAGTATACGTACTCGGACTTCAAGTTGGACACAACTTCAACTTGAGTTACACATGGAGACGGACTCTACTACGTGTTGAACTCGAAGTCAAGATTATTTCTAACATGATCTTTTATTTTTCCTTCATTTTTTGATTAAATGACTCATCCAAAAACTATCAACAATAACAGTATTTATTTCAACCATTATTTCAACCAAAAGCCGTCAGAAAAAGCTTTTTTGAACCACTACGGTATCGCAGAGGCATGTAAGTAGGCGTAATACGTAGCCCGGCGGCCGGAGAGCTCTTTTTTTTTTGTGTGTGTGTGTGTTACTTCCGCAGCGCCGCGAGCTGCTGCACGTTGATCGGGTGGACGAAAAGCCCGTCGTCGCTGAAAAGCATGCCCGCGGCGAACCCCGACGCGGCGTCAGTAGGGTGGAAAGCGTCCCAGAAGAGGTAGCTGATGCGGTTCTGGCACAGCGTCGCCGTGTAGTTGCACCCGTCCGCCCCGAACGGTCCTGAGCCGCAGCACGCCGCCGTCAAGTCTGCCAAAAAAAAATGGAGAATTATCATCAGAATTCTGATACGTTACTGCATGACAGGAGATTATCCACTTGTCTGTTCATTGATACGGGAGGGCGCTGCGTAATTACTCATGCCAAGCGCGACGGTGCCGTTGAGGACGGGTTCGATCATCCTGATCGAATCCCCGAGGGAGTAGCTCATGCCGGGCAGCTCGGGGATGAGGTCGTGCAGCATCGAGGCTACCATTGGGTACAGCAGCCTGGAGAGGTTGTTCGCGGAGCCGAAGCAGCCGAACCGGTCGACGTCGTTGTTCATGTGCGCTACCACCCTCTGCGACGGGCAGCACCCCACCAGCGACGGGCTCACGACGCTGAACTTTCTCGCCCCGGCTCCATACAACTCCTGCAACCCATTTTTCAGGGGGTTCATATACGTACGCAGCACAAAGAATTCTGGCACGGCTCGTGCCTACAAGAATTGCAGAGCGTCAGATAAGAAGTCGGACCTTCAGATAGCTCGTGTAAGAGGCGGTGAGGTTTTGCAAGAGTTCTGTGTCGTTGCGGTTATCAGTATCGGCGTACTCGAACAGGTCGTTGCTTCCGGCGCTGATGAAGATGAGAGAATTGGAGATGAGATCGGCCGTTCCGTTCCCCATCTTCCGCACAATCGACGAGAAGCTCTGGACTTGGGCGCTCATGTTGAACACTTGCCCACAGTGCTGAAAGAAAGTCGAGTCAGCGATACCCATTGTTTATTTAGCGCAAACAGAGTCAGGTACTCAGGTCAGTGTTCGTACCACTGATCCAGTTTTATCCTGCAGTCCTGACCCTCCTGATGCAAAGTTGATGCCGCTCTTCTTCATCTGTGGAATGATGCGCTCGTCCGGCAGGGAGAGGAAAGCTGGTGGGCTCTCGTTGAAGCCAAGATGCTGAGCTGCTCGCCGGAACAATACATATGGCAGCAAAAGCGGTCATTCACATTGTCCTGCAGGCTGCACTCTTACTTGATGATAAATGAATAAACCACCAAAAAATTAGAATTTCCTCTCCGAACCTCGCACCAATGGTTTTACAATGTTGAATTATGTTCTGTGAAATGATTTCATGTAAGTTGCTCAGTAGTAGGAGTCATCACAGGGCATGGGAAATGCGATGGATCAGTTAACCATGCAATGTGCCGGGTTGGATTGGATCTGGCGGCGGCGGCTGGGACAAATGGAGAGGCGAATTTGAGGTGCTTATTTCCATTTGGTGGTGTTCCGAGGGCACTTGAATATTTTTGTAGTTCAGAGCACTTATATTTTTTAAAGGGTGTATACATAGGAGAAAGGAGATTGAGGTCTGTTCTTTTTGCAAGTGTGGTTTTGTTGTTTGTTACGAGAGTGGTTTTGCCACTAAAGTATGTACACAACTAGTAGACATTATCTTGAAAAATACTCCATTTAAAAGTTAGTTCTTGAGAAAGCAAAAACTTTTAGAAGTGAAAAGAACAGGGCGTGTTTTGTGGTTCGAGCACTACATTTTTGAGTGAGCAAGAGAGCATTCAAGTATTTTTTATGGTTTGGAGCACTCGTATTTTTTAGAAAGGGTGCAT
Source organism: Bonia amplexicaulis (assembly GCA_036346245.1). Lineage (NCBI taxonomy): Eukaryota > Viridiplantae > Streptophyta > Magnoliopsida > Poales > Poaceae > Bonia > Bonia amplexicaulis. The sequence goes on from CM070744.1 coordinate 23,148,906, forward strand.
ATATGGAAGAAGAGAGATTTAAATATTTTTTATGGTTCGAAGTACTCATATTTTTTTAGAATAAGTATATATATAATAGAAAAATCTAAGTACCATGAGTCTCAAAAACACTTAAATACTATTTAGCACTTCCCTTTTCATTTTCCAACAGTGTGCGTGAGCCACGGTCACCGTCTGACTGTCCGCTTGTTTTGGCTTCAGCTTCTGGCTTCTGACTTATTTTTCAGTATTCATAAATTTTGTCTTTTTCAGAACTTTTGGCTTTTTTGAGCTTTTTTTCCGGTTCTTTTTTTCCCGTATTTGTTTGCGATGTCCGTGATGAGCTAGTATATTTTTTCTATTTTTAAAATTTTTTAAATTTAATTACACCAAATAAATCATCTTAGCTACAGTAAAATTTCAGTCATAAATCATAACTTTTCTGCCCAACCGAACGGGAGAAAAGGTGGCGTGTGAGAGCAACTGTTCGCGTGTTGTCTACTCTAGTCATACTCAAGGGCCCTCTTTCGTTCCAAGAAAGAGAAAAAAGTATATGCAGTTCGAGTAAGCTCTCTTCAATTGAAGTTTAACTAGCGGATTTAATGATGTAATTATATGATTAGATATTATAATATAATTATCTTGATATACAACTCTATTATCTATAATTAAAATATAATTATATTTACTATACAACTCTAATATACATATATAATTAATATGTACTGTTATAATCTAACTCACTAAAATAAATAGTGAAGATGCTTCTCATTAATGTGAGAATTGCTATGATTTTTTCTTTTAGGATTATTGTGAAATTTTCTTGTTCAGAAAACGAAAAAGATGTCCTGAATCTCATCAGTTATTTTTATTCATATAAACGTGTTGTAGTAAGAGTGTCCTCGCGTTGTCATTCAGGTGATAACATAGATTTTTCATGTGTTTAATCAGTGCATTGAACTCCTCTAACAAATAGCAAAAACTAGTAACCTTTGTAAAATTGTAGTGTTAACTTTTTCGAGGCAGAGGTACGCGCCACATACATACCTATCTGGTCCGCCAAGTTGTATCTGTTGCTGAACCGGCCGGTCGGCGACTGGTGCGGGTAGTCGACGCCGTAGTGCGGGTGGTTCGCTGTGCAATTGACGTTGCAACCCTTCAGGAAGTCGTTGTTGCCGACGTCCACCGTCGAGTCCCCGAACACGAACATGGCCGGCACGAGGGACTCGGCGGCGCCCTGCAGCGCGAGATCGAACAAGCACAGGGCAACGAGCGCGAATGGCGCCCCGCAGCTGCCGGCCATTGGAGCCTCCTCCGCGTCTCTCGCACTCCGCCTCCCGGCTCTCTGCTTCTTCAGTGCTTATTCTGGCACACATCAGAAGGCGCCATCGACGTGTGTATATATATAGACTTGCGCCCCGAAGGCCATGGCGAGATTGTCTCGGCAATGAACTGGGCCTAGACTGTAGAATAAACTACGTCGCTGTCTTCGAATCCCTCGCCGCAGTAAACAATCCAAAGGATATGCTGTTTGTTCTGTAATGTACAGGCGGTTAACCTCTCGGCCTTGTGTTTCTCGATCACGCCGATCATACCATTGGCTGTGAGGGACGTTGGACTGAACTGAAACGCCGTATGCCAACGTATGGCAGTTTGGAACTTTGGATTGCTTGCGAGTGAAACAAGAAGAGAAATTAAGGTTTGGATCTTCAGTCTGTTTGCAGCCGCAAGCCGGTGGCCTATGGTTCAGAAGAGGCGTACATACAAAACAGAGACGCGACGTCCCGATACAAAGCTGGCATTGTGAAGCATAGAATAAATCAGCGCAGAACGGGACAGGGTCGGCGAGCCTGGCCGCTTGACACGTCGCGCCATACGCCTATGTTCAGTAGCGTGGTATGAAACAACTGATGTGACTGCTTTCGTCAGGAATTCTGCATGACGGCTTGGGCATAAACAATTAGCTGGGAATCTCGCACGTATATTTAACGGTTCGTAGTAGCTGACGGGGCAAAACTGCGTCGCGTGTGTTCAATCTCGAGCATAAGAGCATTGCTTCTAAAGTTATATAACGCTCAATTATTACTATCTATCTTTAATCAAAAGTCGTCAGCTGCAGCCAAACGACATCAGCCATAGACAATACAAATGCCAATATATATGATGAATGACTATTTACATGCATTAGTGAGAATAGCACTTGTATGGACCGCCAAGTCACTTACTAGCGTTGGTGACACCGAGTCACCAATACGATGAATGGCTATTAGCATGCATAGTGAGAATAGCACTTGTATTGACCGCCAAGTCACTTGCTAGCGTCGGTGGCACCGAGTCGCCAACTAGCAGCGGCACAGGAACTGGTCCTAAGGCCACAAGACGCATGCTGGCCCGTGAGGCCGCGATGCTACCGGCTTACAAGCGCCTACTCGCCGTTCAGGCGTTCAAGCCTTCGAAGGCCGCGGCGCGAAGTGCGCTCTGCGTCACTTCTCAGAGTCCCCCGACGCTACACAACAGGAGCCACATTTTTCAGATATTGGTATTTTGGACGGTGCATGCGGCCATGTTTGCCCGGGCCTGACGGGAAAAAATAGTTTTATCCTTAGTGGGAGTGCTCCATCATCATTTGATTGTGGCAGCAACTTGCGTGGAATCGATCCTACGATAGCTTTATCTGGTCTGATCTATTTGTGCTTTCGATTTTAACATATAATAATCAAGCCAAGCTAGGCTATGTCGTTCCTTTTTCAATCTAGACTGTTTTTGTTTGGGAACATATCATGGGAAGATGATTTTAATGTTGAAAACGATGTGTAGGTTAGGACCGAAAAAGCAAAAATACCTAGTCATTTTTGTGGTACCCAGTCCTAGCCTGCATAAACAAATTGTACATTTGTGTCCGTGTAAGTAGCATTGTAGGTGCTGCATGTTGTAATTCGGTTTGTCTCAAAATATTTTTTGTGTGCTCGAGAATAGAGATGTTCTATAGTATTGATATCATTAAGAGCAGCAGAAGGTTGTATATTGATGAGACATGTAATCGTAAAATAGCCCGATCTAGAACTGTGGTGCAACATGAGAGGCAAGGAGGAGAGTGCGGGCAAACTCAATCAGATAACGATGTTTATGCTTAGCAACCTCATTCTGAGCATGGACACCAAGATAAGAAGATTGGTAAAAATGGTCCTGCTCAGAAAGAAACTATCTAAAAACACTAGAGCAGTATTCGACAACGCAGAATCGTAGTGAAAAATATGAATAAAAGACTTCAACTGAGTACGAATCATCGTTGCAAAGCTACGATAGGTCGTAAAAAACTGACCACGATTATATATAGGGAAAAACTATGTGAAACGAGAATAATCATTAATTAAAATCACATAGAATTTATTCTAGCCTTTAGAAATATTAGGAGCAGCTACCCACACATCTGAATGAACTAAATCAAAAGGACGATAAAACAATGACTCACTAGAATGATAAGTAAGTTATAACTGCTTATCCAGCTTACAACCCTGATAAAATATGGTCATGTCAATAGTAACACTCCAAGAACATCGTGACAAACTAATGAAGAAAGACAAGATACACATAAGTGACATAAACAGTGATGCCACTGCGCAAAAGCTTTAGATGCGATAGCAGCAGTGGTGGTGGAGGTAGATGTAGAGGTGATAGGAGCAACTGAGGTGGACGAAAGGTGGAGACAGTCAAGGATGTAGAGACCCTGATGATCCCTGTGACGCCAATCAGTCCCAAGTACTATCTCTGTTTATTGATCCTGAATGAAACAAGTGTGAGAGTCAAAACTAACCCTACAGCCGAGATCGATGAGCTGACCTAGTGAGAGAAGCTATATGGTAAACTAGGGAACATGGAAAATAACTGGAATAGAAAAGTCAGTGGACAAAAGAGCGCCCTAAAAACTGACAGACGAAGAAGTGCCATTAGCTATTTGAATAGGTATAAGAAAAACATGAGGTCTTACTGAAGTGAGAGATATAGAATCTGGTGCAATGTGGAAAGAGGCAACAAATCCAAAACTCATGAGATACCCGGAGGAGACATCTAAGCTAGATTAGCAGAACCTATTGAGCTATGAAAGAGCTATTGAAGTAGAGCCTGACAGAGCTGCCGAACAAAATCACCTTGTTGAGAACCTGACGTGCCAGTTTATCCTCCTATTGAGGAAGGGCCTCCCTGCCCCCCTTAGATCGTCCATCCCCACACACATTGTTTTCATTTTTTTGCACCGCACAACTCTAGTAGTCATGCATAAGTTCTTGCAATAAATACACCGAACTCTAGTTGGTGCAAGTTAACATACACCTGAGGAGGAACTTGTAACGCCCTAGGGTCCAAACCGACTTAGGCCTAATCCCATTCTGGATAGGCCACGCACACGTAGCAACCCGCTTGCACTTTTATCCTCGCTTTGTGCAAAACGGTTAACCGGAGGTGTTACCATTGGAACTCCTAGGCTTATATGTAAGGGCTTCTCAAGGTAAGCTAGAAAGGTGGGACTAACCCAGAAATTTATGTGCACACACACATGGACCAACATGGGCCAGGGTGTCACATACACCCCCCTCAAAGGACCCAACGTTCTCGTCGGACCAACATACCCACACCGGGGAAAATGATAAGGATCTCCCCTCTTGGTACATGTCCGTGCGTTTAGTGCCAGCACATATGCCATGCCATGTGTCCACTCCGGGCCCACACGCGTCATGCGCCATATGCCCACGTCCCTGACCCGCACGTGCCCATATAACCGCGAGTCGGCTCGATATTATACTTTCGTAGTCGAGCGAAGCCGTACCATTGTACTCGAAGAAGAAGCGCTTCAAGGTAACATAGCAAGGTGGAACTAACAAATTAGTGCACACATATGGGTCGGTATTAACCCAGGTGTAGTCGAAACTCTTGTGTTGTTAACCCGTGAAACTCCTCGAAAATGTCGAAAGAGCCTTGGTGACAGTCGATCGAGGCAAGTGGCTCAATAGTTGAGCCCTGACAGACTCAAACTCTAGGTAATATGACGGATGAAGTCATAAAGGTGAAGACGATCACAATCCACCTTCTACACTTTATGACACTCTTGGTAAAGAGGAGATTTCAGCTCATCCAGCTGGTGCCAAAGACTGGCTAGGGCTTGGAAGAAGTCATCGATAGAGGAGTCCTCCTAGCGAAGCTTCTCCAACTCACGCTGAAGTGAAAAGAATCGAGCATCGTTGCTGTGTTGGTATCGCTTGCACAAATACTCCCAGATCTTACGAGTGAAACACGACCAACAATATCTGGTTGGATGGAGTCGTCAATGCTAATCGCTAGGATGGCTCGAACACGGGTCTTATCAACACACTAGCACTTGAAAGTATTAATGGCATACTGAAAAATCTTATCAGCAACGTCAATAGCAGTGGTGGCAGCCTCTGCCTCCTTCTTGACGGCCTCATCTTTTGCAGGATGTGCAGACATAGGCTGCTTGGGAGGTGGTTGAACCGATAGTGACAAACAAGTTCGTGCGCTAGTGATATATCCCTAAAGGTGAAAACGATCGAGTGTGATCTCCACGAGCGTAGACCACAACTTGTAGTTCGTCTCATGGAGTTTTGTTCCCGAGAAAGGGATTGTAGTTGATGGAACGGAAGCTATCGATAGGTAGTGCTGGACGATGCAGCGACCAAGGCAATGAAATCTAACAAAAGGCGTTGGACGGCGCGGTGGTTATGTCAGTATTTTTTTATTTTTTACATGAAGACTCGGTTTTGTTTTCTACTTTATGGAAACCGTATTTGGAACGATGGTGAGGAAGTGGCATCGACGACAATGGAAGCGGCTCCTCGATGGTGGCTCCTGACGGCGTCGGAGGCAGGTGTTGTCAGCCTGAGTGACGACGAGCGGGGCGAGGTTCGGGTTCGGCACCGATGCAAGCTTGGCGGTGCGGGAGGCCGACGGAGGTGGTGGTCGGGCGGCGATGTCCGAGATAGCCTAATCCGGCCGAGGCGGCGGTGGCCGCAGCGACAGCGGCGGTGGCCGCAGCGACAGCGGCTGTGGTTTGGGACTAGGAGGCGGTGGCGGCGACAAGATGGCAGCGAAAGGTGCTAGGTTAGTGTCTTAGGCTTTGATATCATGTTATGAATATTATATGTATATTTATAAGGCCCAATAGATAGTATATATAAGGTGTATATGGAGATATTACAAGAGAACTAGTAGATTTACTCACATAATTGCGCAGCTAGATATTATGATACAATTATCTTTGATATACAACTCTACTTTCTATAATTGAAATACAATTGTATTAGTTATATAACTCTAATATCTATATAAGATTAATCTGCACCGTTATAATCTAGCCCCACCAATATATGTGGTGGAGGTACTTCACCTTTTCTTTTGATTAATGTGAGGATTTCTAGTTTTTTTTTTAGAATTATTATGTGATTTTTTGCTTAAAAAGAAGAAGATGATTTGAATATCATCATTTATTTTTATTTATATAGATATATCATATACAAACAAGAAAATACAAAGGTATATATGAAAATACATACAATGAATTTCTATTCTAACACCAACATCCACCGTCGAGTCACCGAACACGCAGATGGCCGCACCGGTGCCTGAAACTTCCAGCACTAGCTCCAGAAAGCAGAGAGCGAGGAATGGAGAAATTCTGTAAATGCCGGCCATTGGAGCTCTCTGTGTCCTTGAGAAGACGAGGGATCAGCATTCAGAACAAGGTACATTTATATACGTAGGTGCCTTGGTGGCTTGGATCGTAGCACTGGACTGTGACACACTGCATCAAGGTTAAACTTGTTCTTCGACTCTCTCGCCGTGAGTACTAGTACTACTAATCGAGAAGGTTCCAACAAACACGCAGTTGTGCAATTGCTCTCCGTAACACCTGGATTCTCGAATACAGCTGAACCATTTGTTTTGCACTAATAGAAACCGTAACATGCTTTTAGACTTCATGACAATTGCGTTTGCCGAATCTGTCCGTTATTAAAACAAGCTTGTGGCGGTACAGGTAGCAGGAAGCCAGGGATGAAGACTAAAAAAAAAGGACACACGGGACTCGCATCTAGTCGTGCCAAACCAGCGGCTTGGGTATTCAGTCCGCTGCTAGGTCGATTGAGACGGGGAGACGTGAAACCGCGAAGCCGACAAGACTAGGTAGAGAAAAAAACACGGAGCTGGCATTTGATTTGTGCATCTGGAGTTTGGACTGCAGTGCTTGCTGCAGACGCAGCAGCTGGCGCAATATGAGATAGCTCAGCTTTCTGATGAATCCATACAGAAACCAGCACTAGCGGACAGATGCAGTGCGTGTGAGCATCCAGAGAATCGATTTCAACCGTGCCACTGTGCCAAGAATCCTCTGATAAACCGCCTGAAGAGTTACCATCAGGCATAGTTGGGCAGAATAATTAACACCATGGCGTATGACGCCATTTTAGAGCTGGCATTCGACTAGAAGGCTGAGTTTCTTTCTTTGTTTTTTGAAAGATCAACTAGAAGGCTGAAATCATCAACAGTGCCCGCGATGAGGGCGTTAAGGGTATGTTCTTTACCTCACAAACCAACGGCTTTTAGCTTTTGCTACAGTACCCAACTTTCAAACGAAGTATTTTCTTAAGACGAGGTCTACAAGTTAAACGATCTACACGTTAAAAGTTTAACATTTGTACTAGCCAAAATCGCAAGTGAGTATCTGTCTCTCCATAATCTGTACCGTAAACAGCCAAAATTCAAAAATTTCAACCAAAATCTAAAAGCCGCAGCCGAAAAGAACAGACCCTAACTCTCATAGAACTTCCTGATCATTCGGATATTAGATGTCACCTAAAAAAAACGTTTATGGCCCGCTCGTTTGGTGGCTTCTGGGTTATTTTTCACTATTCAACAATTTCATCTTTTTCTGATTTTTTGGCTTTTTTTTAGCTTTTTTGTCGGTTCTATTTTTTCCGTATTCGTTTGTACTGTCCGTGAGGGGCAACATGTTTGTTTTCTATTTTTAAATTTAATTACACCAAATAAGCCACCGTCATGTATAATATTTTTTCAGCCAGTTACAGTGATTTTTAGCCAAAATCCACTCAAAATAAGCCCTTTTGAGCAGGGCCAACGTTTTACATTGGTCCTAGCTATGCTAGCAGAATTTAGTTATGTAAACGGCATATTTATAAAGAAAGCTGACTTACTACCAAATAGTTAGACGTGCGAGTGTGCACCCAGCTCACTAAGGTTCAAGTCCTAGACTTGACGCTAATGTCCACCATTTTTAGAAGTACATACGTGTACATTGAAAAAAGCGTGTCTGTGTCCCATAAGGTTTAGAGGATGTGCACATGTATGTGTGAGTGGGTGATGTTTAAGTGTGTGGTTTGCTTTGTACTCTCTAAAAAACTATATATTTATAGCGTTGGATCATCATCATCCAACACCTTAAATCTGACTAATTTTATCTTAAAAATAGTCTAATGTTGTATAGACACTCATATTTATAAACAAAACTGATATCGCACGGTGCTATGACCCATAATAAACCCAGGAATAACCCACACGTATCAAATATCATAGATTACACTTGTTTACACCGAGGCCATTGAGGCCTAAAACTTGGGCTCCATAGCTAAACCACACCTAACCAGCCAAGCTGGCATTCGACTCGCACACCACACTGCTAAAACTTTGATTGATAACACTCTCGTACACTGGATCATCCCCGGGTGGTATAGCTGCACGCTCGCTCTAGCTCAGGGGGCGCGGTAGCGTGCCGACCCTCGGCAGCTGGTTAGTACTGCGAGAGGGGGAGGCGGCTGCTGTTGGTAGCACGGCCGCAGAGGAGCGCGTCGGTCGGGATGGGGAACTCGTCGCGGACCGAGTGCGACGGCGTGTACACCCGGAGGTAGAACTGCTGGCCCAGGTACCTGCGCGACCAAACCTCCGACCTCAAGTTCCACATGCCCGCGTTGTCCAGCGCGATGAAAACTGCCGTCCACGCTCTCGGATACACCTGCACAACGCAACAAGTTAACAGCCTGCGCTGCATCGAGTGAAAAATGCAACTATGCAAGTGTGTCTTAGAGCTTATTATGTTTGGCTGAAGTTTATAATTTTTGACTATGTTTTGTGATTTTGGGTTATTTGTACGAGAGATTACAGAGTAACAGAAACTCACATACGATTTTTGCCGATATAAATGAGGTTGGTATAGTATGTACTATAATTAACTAGTAGATTCTATCTTAAAAAGATATTTTGTTTAAAAGGTAGTTACTGTAAAAAACAAAAAAACAGTTTTAAAAACTGAAAAGGACATAGTCTTACTTGGACCGTGCACCGCGCAACTGCATCCACAAGGTTGTAACCTTGCCTGCTCTGCTCGCTCCACACTCCCTTGTCCATCCTACGAGAGTTAACACGCGAAGGCCACCAAATATTAGGGAGCAGATCAGACCAAAGATGCATGGTGTACCAGAGTATGGCATCCCTCGAAGCACGCGCATGACGTACCCAACGACGAACACGCTGTAGCCATCGAGGTGCCAGCTCTGGACGCTGTCCTCGCTGTTCTCGAACACGACCTCGACGAAGGAGCGGTGGTCAGAGTCCATGACGGCCGTCTCGTTCCGCACCGCCGCGCCGGCTGCCGGCGCGTCCGGGATGCCGCCGAGCCGGAACACGCCGCTGATGTTGTAGTAGTCGGCCAGCTTGATCGGCGTGTCGGCGTCCACGAACGACACGCCGTTCACGGCGTACCGCAGCTTGCCCGCGACCCGCCCCGCCGAGTTGGCGAGCCGGATGGTGCGTGTCACGTTGATCGAGCCGTAGTGGTACGAGCCCTGCGGGTTCGGCCGCGGCCCGCTCGCCGTCAGGTTCGTCCTGGCGGTCACGACACGGCAAGTTGTTGGTTCAGAATTCAGAAGCGCTCGCTGATAGCCGTCCATCTGTAAAATCGGACGGTCAAGATGAGGGGATGTGTACCTGATCGAGCGAGCCTGGTCGAGGGAAAAGTCGAAGTCGTCGGCAGGCCCAGCCGGTGGCGGCCCGGAGACAGGGAGGCTCGAGCCGGTGTAGCGCAGCACCGCGGTCGAGCTGAGGGCGCGCCTGGTAAAGCGGGTGGAAACGGCGATGTGGTAGTCGCCGGCCGGGCGGTTGGCGGTGACGAGCACGGAGAGCGACTGGCCGGCGTGGACTTCGAGGGAGGTGTAGGTGTTCTGCACCGTGTGGGTACCCTCCACCTCGACCAGCGTCATGTTGTGGTCTTGGATCATAAAGTTGAGCGTGTTCAGCAGGCCAGCGTTGGAGATGCGCAGCCTGTACGTCTTTCCTGCGAGTAGAGATAAAGAAAAACAAGATGGTAAAAGTGTTGTTCATATTGGGCCGCAATAAACCGTAACAAGTTGATCTGGGTCGTTTTGCCAATTTGGATCCGGACCATGCGCACCAAAGTTCACACGAAATTTACCAGACACACGTTTGATCCAGTGGTTAGAGACGAGTAAATCACCTTGCTCAACCGTGAGGTTTGCGCCATTTGGACCCTTGCCGTTAATCAGGATGCCATCAGGGAAAGGCAGCTGCTTTCCACTGTCCAGCATAGCTTGCAGAGCCTGACCAGCAAAACACGGAACGCTCTAGGGTCAGTTCTAACATCTAGCACAGGCCGACGGTGTGTAGCTGCGATGCATGTCATGCCATACCTTGTGGCTGGTCTTGTACCAGTCGCCGATGAGCACGGTGTACTCGTCGGCCGGCGGGGGGAAGGGGACGGGGATCTGCGGGCGGCTGTGGATGCGGATGGCGCCGAAGCCGCCGGCGGCCTTGTGGAAGGCGAGAGAAGGGAAGTAGAAGAAGCTGCCGATCTGGTCCTTGGCCTGCATGTGGTAGGTGAAGTTCTGGCCCGGCGGGATCGGGCAGTTGGTGCCGGACACGCCGTCCTGCCACGAGTTCTTCCTGTGCTGCAACCCGTCCCTGTCGCACCATGCAACATCAGCATCTCCGTTGGCACGTTACTGTTGCGTCGCACTAAGTGCCAACAGCTAAAGATGCATCCTTAGATTCATTCCAGTGCAAGTAACTTCTTTGTAATGACTAGAAGAGAGAGATCCGAAAACAGTAGCAGATCTATCTTAGAACAAGTTTCACATATTTAAATGATGAGGCAGCAGAAAATACCGGAAACGTACGCAAACCCAGAAGTAACAGAAAGACGTTATCTCTAAGTTTGTATATTAGACATCAACTTAAGTAATCGCGACGAAAATGCGGTTTCTTGCAAGTAGTAGTACTGTTCATTAAAATGCAGGGTTCATCCTAGAAATCGGTCAAAATCAACAAGATTACAAGAGTGCGTATTGAATTGGTGCAACACGTCAGAAGGGTTCATCCTAGAAACTTGCCATGACAGAAGGAACGGCTCCGACAGGCGGTTGTGCACACTGATGATCAGATTGTCATTGGTCTGGCACTCGATCTCCGGCCCCGGAAACTGCCCGTTGATCAAGATACCCTAGAGAAAAAAACAAACAAGTAATGCATGGTAAGCCGTTTCTGGATGCAAAAAATTAAAAGGTAAATGTAGCACACGCTCCATATATAACTTGGCAGATTTAACGGAGCTAGAGAGCATATGTATCTCCATCTCCATACCTGTTGCCGAACACCCAGGGGATTGATGTTGCCATAGGTGATTTCCCAGTCGAAGAATCTGTACGGCGTTTCTGCCTGCGCGGAGACGATGAGCGAGCAGATGCACGCGAGAACAACGAGGGCTCCCTTGTTTCCTGACATCTCGACCTCGATCTGGGCGAGTTCTTTGCTTGTTTGGTAGAGGAGGAGATGGCCAGGTGCGGCCAGGCGGGTATAGTACGTAGCTTCTCGCCCTTACTATGGCGGTATATATGGCCTTCAACCTGTGGCGTACTTAGTATTTATAGACGAGAAGAGACACCCGTATGCCTGGTCGAGGGAAAAGTCGAAGTCGTCGGCAGGCCCAGCCGGTGGCGGCCCGGAGACAGGGAGGCTCGAGCCGGTGTAGCGCAGCACCGCGGTCGAGCTGAGGGCGCGCCTGGTGAAGCGGGTGGAAACGGCGATGTGGTAGTCGCCGGCCGGGCGGTTGGCGGTGACGAGCACGGATAGCGACTGGCCGGCGTGGACTTCGAGGGAGGTGTAGGTGTTCTGCACCGTGTGGGTACCCTCCACCTCGACCAGCGTCATGTTGTGGTCTTGGATCATAAAGTTGAGCGTGTTCAGCAGGCCAGCGTTGGAGATGCGCAGCCTGTACGTCTTTCCTGCGAGTAGAGATAAAGATAAACAAAAAAGATGGTAAAAGTGCTTGTTTCGATCTCTTAAGCAGCTCAGACTATAAACAAGATGGTAAAAGTGTTGTTCATATTGGGCCGAAATAAACCGTAACAAGTTGATCTGGGTCGTTTTGCCAATTGGATCCGGACCACGCACACCAAAGTTCACGTGAAATTTACCAGACACACGTTCCAGTGGTTAGAGACGAGTAAATCACCTTGCTCAACCGTGAGGTTTGCGCCATTTGGACCCTTGCCGTTAATCAGTATGCCATCAGGGAAAGGCAGCTGCTTTCCACTGTCCAGCATAGCTTGCAGAGCCTGACCAGCAAAACGCGGAACGCTCTAGGATCAGTTCTAACATATCGCACAAGCCGACGGTGTGTAGCTGCGATGCATGTCATGCCATACCTTGTGGCTGGTCTTGTACCAGTCGCCGATGAGCACGGTGTACTCGTCGGCCGGCGGGGGGAAGGGGACGGGGATCTGCGGGCGGCTGTGGATGCGGATGGCGCCGAAGCCGCCGGCGGCCTTGTGGAAGGCGAGAGAAGGGAAGTAGAAGAAGCTGCCGATCTGGTCCTTGGCCTGCATGTGGTAGGTGAAGTTCTGGTCCGGCGGGATCGGGCAGTTGGTGCCGGACACGCCGTCCTGCCACGAGTTCTTCCTGTGCTGCAACCCGTCCCTGTCGCACCATGCAACATCAGCATCTACGTTAGCACGTTACTGTTGCGTTGCACTAAGTGCCAACAACAGCTAAAGATGCATCCTTAGATTCATTCCAGTGCAAGTAACTTCTTTGTAATGACTAGAAGAGAGAGATCCGAAAACAGTAGCAGATCTATCTTAGAACAAGTTTCACATATTTAAATGATGAGGCAGCAGAAAATACCGGAAACGTACGCAAACCCAGAAGTAACAGAAAGACGTTATCTCTAAGTTTGTATATTAGACATTGAGACCACAGAGATGGACGTACTTCATGTGCCTAAACAACCCGTACTACACGCAAATTGCATTGCAAACAAACTTCCCCTTTTATCCGCTTTTTTTTTATCTGGATGATGCATGCATCAACTTAAGTAATCGCGATGAAAATGCGGTTTCTTGCAAGTAGTAGTACTGTTCATTAAAATGAAGGGTTCATCCTAGAAATCGGTCAAAATCAACAAGATTACAGGAGTGCGTATTGAATTGGTGCAACACATCAGAAGGGTTCATCCTAGAAACTTGCCATGACAGAAGGAACGGCTCCGACAGGCGGTTGTGCACACTGATGATCAGATTGTCATTGGTCTGGCACTCGATCTCCGGCCCCGGAAACTGCCCGTTGATCAAGATACCCTAGAAAAAAAAACAAACAAGTAATGCATGGTAAGCCGTTTCTGGATGCAAAAAATTAAAAGGTAAATGTAGCACACGCTCCATATATAACTTGGCAGATTAAACGGAGCTAGAGAGCATATGTATCTCCATGCCTGTTGCCGAACACCCAGGGGATTGATGTTGCCATAGGTGATTTCCCAGTCGAAGAATCTGTACGGCGTTTCTGCCTGCGCGGAGACGATGAGCGAGCAGATGCACGCGAGAACAACGAGGGCTCCCTTGTTTCCTGACATCTCGACCTCGATCTGGGCGAGTTCTTTGCTTGTTTGGCAGAGGAGGAGATGGCCAGGTGCGGCCAGGCGGGTATAGTACGTAGCTTCTCGCCCTTACTATGGCGGTATATATGGCCTTCAACCTGTGGCGTACTTAGTATTTATAGACGAGAAGAGACACCCGTATCGATGGTGCAGCAGCCGTAAGTGCGAGCTAGCTAGTAGGGTTTCCACCGATAGATAGTACTCTCGATTTACAGCTGTTGGGATCGCGAGAATTTTGAAGTCTGTTACGAAGAGAGAGAAATTTCACGCTTTTGGTGAATGGAGTCCCGCGACCGTTTTTAGCCCCTCAAGACGCAATATTTTTTCGGTTTTCGATCTGATTCTGACTCAACACAAGAGAACGTTGTTGTGGTTGTTGCCTAGAACTGATCTGGAATAAGGTTGTGATCACAATCCACAAACGGCGTAGACAAGTAAGTGCAAAGGAAAGAGATGGGCATTTGGCTTCGTTGTGTGCATTAGAAGGCAACATGATCTGGACTTGGAAGCCAAGGCAAAAACAGAGTTGACGACTCAGCAAAGCTGGAGAAGCCACATGTGACGACCCACGTCACACGTGTCCGTGGTTATTAACCGATAAAACAAAATAAATTTCTATTTTATCGAATAATAAGTCACATCAGAGTGTTGCGGTAGAACAATAGTTAGAGACAACACATTATTTTTAGAGTACATTATACTTTACACCAGGTAAATTATCACATGTTTCACTTTGCACCAAAATTTACACATACTTTAACTTTGCATTAGGGTGAAGGAAATGTTGTTTCACTTTGCATCAGGGTGGAAGTCGGGCCATGGTCGAAGGCGTGGCCATGGTCGAAGCCGAGGCCATGGTCGAAGCCGTAGTCGACAACGAAGCAATGGTCGAGGGGCCGTGCTCGAAGTCGACGCCGTGGTCCAAGTCGAAGCCTTGGTCGCAGTCGAAGCCGTGGTCGAACGGACCTGTGGTCGAAGTCGGTGCCGTGATCAAAGGGGGTCGTAGTTGAAGTCGGAACCCTGGTGTAAAGTAAAACAACATTTTCTCCACCCTGGTACAAAGTGAAAGTATATGTAAAATCTAGTGCAAAATAAAATAAGTGACAATTTACCTGGTGCAAAGTGCAATTTACTCTTATTTTTACAATACCATTGATACGTAGGGCTTGACTATATAATATGGCTTAACAAGTTCTACCCAAATACTACAACACTTATAAATAGAGTGGTACCGACTAATAATTACACAAGTACGTAGACTAGAAGATAGCAACCCGCTAATATTCTCGGGTTCACACAAGCGGCTATCAGCCGCCGTCTACTCATCCCAACCTCAATACATGGCATCTGTCTCGTACGCATCGTACTCCAGGTCCTCTGCATTGCATTTAGCATGATAGCTGTCCTTCACATAGACTTTGCCATAACTGAGTAAATCCTCGGACTAACTTACCTTCAAACAAGGAATATTACTAAAAAAGTTGAGTATAGAAGTACTTAGCAAGCATTAATAGCAACATGTAATTTTCATGTCAATAATTCATCAGCTCAACAATACTATCGTATTCATCATCATTTCAAAAGTAAGTTTTTTATGGTAAAAAGTTCCAATCTAAGTTTATAAATCTACTAATCAATCGTATTCAGATAATAGGCTACTGATAGGCTCCTATATCCTCTAGTCCAGGAGGCAGACATGAATCACGTTTTAAGCCCTATGCATGTTTGTATCACTTTATCCATAGCTACTCTGACTTTAGTTGCAATCGATTTTTTTGCATTTCCTTAGATACGATGTCCAAATCAGAGTACAATGTTATTTCTCTTATTTCCGTATACTATACCTTCACCCAGCCCTAGCCATGAGCTAGACCGATCACGCCTTCACATGACACTCTATCACGCTACTCCTTCACATGACACTCTATCACGCTACTTATAGGCACATAGGTTTTGCCCTCTCTGGCTTTATCCATCCTCACAATCATATACCCCTTATCCATGTGTAATATACAATAACTTGATAAGATAATTAAGCTCCACCCGTTTTCGACAAAACCATGTCCGATACGACAAATCTGGCTTATTACATGAGTGAGAGTTGGTTTATCCTTATATAATATTCATATGTAGAGGGTCCTATACTTGCCACTGTCTTTCCTTTCCAGTGCACCCTCCACCCATTTGTTATTTATCTATAGGATAGTTGCTCCATCACATGTCTATGATAGTTGCTCCATCACATGTCTATTCTTTCATACTCATTATTAATCACATCATTCACATGATTTATGCAGAGAATGATAGTAGTCTAGTACAAAATAATTTTTATGTGAATTTATTCTAATGAAAATGATTAGAGACATGTTTGCTTGGAATCTGGTGGCAATTCCCAGTTTTAGGCGCGTTTAGGTGAAATCCCTCTTCCTAGCTTGGGTTGTTTCCTGCATTCTACACCTCAGAACACGCAAATCCTTGGAACAATATACAATCAAAACCCGATGGTTGGCCGGGCGAATACAAATATGATAGATTTACATTGGCTAACTTCTAATTGTCTTTTGGCACCGATGAATTTGTACATATGCACTTTATTTTTCTCTAATTTTCTCTTTTCTTTCCATTCTTCTCTCTTTTCTTTCCCTTACCCTTTCCCCTTCCCTTAGTCCCTTATCCTTGCCTGACTCCCTATCTCTCTCTCTCGCTCCCTTCTGCTTCTCTACCTCCCTCACTCCCGCCTTACCCCACTACCTCCACCACTGGGCTTCACCCGACTGGTCGTCGGCCTCTCCTCGACTCTCATAGTCTCATCCTCTCCCCTCGTGGCTCGGCCACCACTGCATGTAGAGCCATCGGTCGTGCCTGGTCGCTACCAGCCTTGTTGCCGCGGTCCCCTAACTCCTACCACGGCATCGCCTCGATTCCCTCACTGGCTGGATCTGCTCCAATAACTGGCTGGATCTGCTCCAATAACTGGCGATTCCAACTCTGGCCTCCAGGATCCGACTCTCCTTATTATCCGTCTATATCCCCCTCCGATTTGCTTTTTTATTTTCTCTTCTCTTTTGATTTTGCTTTGATTTGGGGATTCATTTCTTGATATATTGGTGATTTGGGTGGTGGGTTAGGGTGCTCAAGATTAGTGTGCCATGGCGGGGCTTAAGGTCTCCTCATACGCCGAGCAGCATGTTGGAGGGCACTGAGTACACACATCTGGTCGACTACGAGCATGGGTAGCGCTACTGTGATCTCCCCTTTTTGGTATAATATACTTCCCCTAGTCCCCTCCTCATCTACTCCATCTGTGGATACTACTTGCTCAATGCATGTGCTCGTTCTAATGCATTGTATGTGCATGTGAAGTTGCATGGGTGTGTGTCTTGAGATAGTGATGCTTAGGATTGGAATATAATGTGGGGATACATTGCTTAATCTAGTCGGGGATTGGTGCATGTGAGGATGCTGATGTTGGTGACGATGGTTGTGTTTCCCTCATATGCTTTCCTGGGGTTTGGTTCGCCTTCTTGGCTGCTTCTGGTCCCGGCTTAGGTCCCTTGCTCCCTTGCCGATCTGACTGCGACGAGGTTCATGATCCCTCTTCTTGGTCCTCGGCTTCGATAGTGTTGATCTTGGACGAGGATGGGGGGATGGGGATGAGGATACAGATGGCTTGCTTGGTCTCCTCTCTAGGTTGGCCGTGGATTCGAATATGCTTTCTCTCTCTCTCGATGCCTTGCTAGTCCTTATCTCTTCTGCTGTGGTGTCGTAGGGGTTGTGTTGTGAACTCACAGCTACTGGTCTTGATTTAATCATGATGTATTTATTTATATTTTGAAGACAATTGTCTTGATTAAGATCGAGAAATGTAAATTGATATAATCGAACTGTAATTGATTAATCGATGTAATATAGAATGCTATATTTTTATTTGATTTGAAGAAGGCATTTGGTTATATCTTGACTAATATGATTATTGCTTAATTATTTTTATGTTTATTCTAGATCGAGTAATTAGCGGTTATTAAGAAATGCGGGATGTCACACCACCTAGCACGCATTAGCCATTGTTTTGGCCAAGTCACATGCGGCATACAATTACCCGGGGAGATGCATGAAAAAGAGAGAACAGACTATAGGGTGTCTCATGCAATGCAGATTAGTTAATCGATTCCATCGACATTAAAAACTGTTGTTAAACGCAGATGCAACAGTGATACGAAGTTCTTCGTAACTGCTGGATTTTGCAGTTGTGGTGTAATCCTACCAGGATACCAAACGAAGCTGTCTATAATATTTATCACATAAAATCTTTTATGATGTGAATAAGAGACAAAAAAAGTTGTCTGACATATAACAGTTTGTCTTTATAGACGATTTTTTATTATTGTATTCATATCATCTATATAAGTAGAAGGATTTTGAAGATATATAAGGATTTTGAAGATATATAGGTTATCTTTAACTTTATCTGTAAATAACATAGGTTACCACAGCCATCTCTACTATTGTATATCTACTTATGCCGTCAGACGGTTCGACGATGCAACTGCGGGCTGTGCTAGGACTGGACTGCGGGCCAGCCCGCCGTGTGTTTGTATCTGGGCCTATGGTGTGGCTATGTTCACGGGGAGTGGGCCTAGTACACCGCTTTCGAATCTGTTCGTGAACCCATAAAAAATTTGTATGTCAAAACACGGAACTCATTAGACCTTGTTTGATTCGGCTTAAATCGCGATCCATCTGGGTAGACGGATTACCCAGATGGATCGAAATTTTAGTTCAAATTCCGGCAGGAAATGGGCCTCCAGACAAGCGCTTACTGATTGCTGATTCTCCAGGAGATTTGACTGATTGGGCCGAAAGCTGCACGACGTATGGGATATGGCATCCATAACCTGCTGGTTTCTTTTTCTTTTTGTTTTTAAGACAACCTTTGCGTTTCGCTGCCAGGTGGGCTCGCCGCTGTCCCCACCGAACAGTGCCCTGGCTCTTCGTCCCGAAGCTTCGCTTCCGCGAAGTCCCGACCACCGGTCGGTAACCATCGCCGCCGCCTCCTCCTCCCGTCGGGTGCGGCGGCGAAGATGCCGTGCTGCGGAACTAGCGATCCCTACGCGGGCATCAGGGCCCTTTCCCAGTCCCAGCGTCACGGTTCGCGCCCTCCTCGATTGCCGTTTGGTTCGATTGGGTTGTGATTTTGGTGGGGTTCCGGAGTCTGGGATTTGCGCGCAGGAGGAAGCCGTGGCGGGGCTTCAAGGTCGTCGTGCTTCTGCTGCACGTGCCGTTCATCGGCGCCGTCTTCCTGCTCGATCCGACCCTCCAGAGGCGAATCCACGAGGCCAAGTGGTATAACCCCCCTCAAATTTCTCCGAAATGTTTCCCTTTGTTCAGATTATAGGTTTTGATATGTAAGTTGTTTGGAGTAGATTTGCTTCTAGCTCTGGGTGGTAATTAGGCCTCTTCCTGGCTACCATTTCGTCGTGTAATTGCTTTGTTTCAGCTCGCGGCCTGCTTTGATTTTGAGGAGAAGTAGTTTTTGGTGGTATGTTTCAACTCGTGATGCAGGCCATGTGGCAGGAGTCATGCGAAATTACTGGTCTGGGCTGAGAGCCCGAGAGCATGCTGTGTTTGTGCAAAGCGAAGTATATGCGCTTGGTTGCTTGATAATTGTAGAACTGCATGGCTGTTAATTTTGCCCAGCTTATTTAGAATTTCTTATTGCATGGAAATTTATAATATATAGTTGTGCTATTTCTCTGTTTATATGTTCACTAACATGTTATCTAGAAAATTTTTACTGGCCATCTCTCTTTAGTCTTATTCTACAGTCCACTTTTTTTATGCCAGGTGCATGATCTTATATGGAGTGCTGGTTTTGCTTTCCTTGGTGCAATACTTGTATACAGATAATTCATCTCCAGGGTAATTCATCCTTGTCAATGTTGTTTTTTTCCTAGAGGAAGGAACACTGTCCATCGAAACAGGGATGCCTTTTAAATTTTACTTCCTTTGGTTCTTGTGCTGTTAGGTACGTGGCTGATATGTTGAGAGCTGGCTCAGGGATGCATGCAACCTTCATTAATATAGCGACTCTCTCAAAGTAATGTTGTAAGTTCTGTTGGTTCATGATCCTCTTCTTGGTCCTCGGCCGATAGTGTTGATCTTGGACGAGGATGGGGGATGGGGATGAGGATACAGATGGCTTGCTTGGTCTCCTCTCTAGGTTGGCCGTGGATTCGAATATGCTTTCTCTCTCTCGATGCCTTGCTAGTCCTTATCTCTTCTCGCGTGGTGTCGTGGGGTTGTGTTGTGAACTCACACTCTGGTCTTGATTTAATCATGATGTATTTATTTATATTTTGAAGACAATTGTCTTGATTAAGATCGAGAAATGTAAATTGATATAATCGAACGTAATTGATTAATCGATGTAATATAGAATGCTATATTTTTATTTGATTTGAAGAAGGCATTTGGTTATATCTTGACTAATATGATTATTGCTTAATTATTTTTATGTTTATTCTAGATCGAGTAATTAGCGGTTATTAAGAAATGCGGGATGTCACACCACCTAGCACGCATTAGCCATTGTTTTGGCCAAGTCACATGCGGCATACAATTACCCGGGGAGATGCATGAAAAAGAGAGAACAGACTATAGGGTGTCTCATGCAATGCAGATTAGTTAATCGATTCCATCGACATTAAAAACTGTTGTTAAACGCAGATGCAACAGTGATACGAAGTTCTTCGTAACTGCTGGATTTTGCAGTTGTGGTGTAATCCTACCAGGATACCAAACGAAGAGAGCTAGCTATTCTGTTGGCACTCACGGCGGAGGTTGATATTAGCTGTCTATAATATTTATCACATAAAATCTTTTATGATGTGAATAAGAGACAAAAAAAGCTGTCTGACATATAACAGTTTGTCTTTATAGACGATTTTTTATTATTGTATTCATATCATCTATATAAGTAGAAGGATTTTGAAGATATATAAGGATTTTGAAGATATATAGGTTATCTTTAACTTTATCTGTAAATAACATAGGTTACCACAGCCATCTCTACTATTGTATATCTACTTATGCCGTCAGACGGTTCGACGATGCAACTGCGGGCTGTGCTAGGACTGGACTGCGGGCCAGCCCGCCGTGTGTTTGTATCTGGGCCTATGGTGTGGCTATGTTCACGGGGAGTGGGCCTAGTACACCGCTTTCGAATCTGTTCGTGAACCCATAAAAAATTTGTATGTCAAAACACGGAACTCATTAGACCTTGTTTGATTCGGCTTAAATCGCGATCCATCTGGGTAGACGGATTACCCAGATGGATCGAAACTTTAGTTCAAATTCCGGCAGGAAATGGGCCTCCAGACAAGCGCTTACTGATTGCTGATTCTCCAGGAGATTTGACTGATTGGGCCGAAAGCTGCACGACGTATGGGATATGGCATCCATAACCTGCTGGTTTCTTTTTCTTTTTGTTTTTAAGACAACCTTTGCGTTTCGCTGCCAGGTGGGCTCGCCGCTGTCCCCACCGAACAGTGCCCTGGCTCTTCGTCCCGAAGCTTCGCTTCCCGCGAAGTCCCGACCACCGGTCGGTAACCATCGCCGCCGCCTCCTCCTCCCGTCGGGTGCGGCGGCGAAGATGCCGTGCTGCGGAACTAGCGATCCCTACGCGGGCATCAGGGCCCTTTCCCAGTCCCAGCGTCACGGTTCGCGCCCTCCTCGATTGCCGTTTGGTTCGATTGGGTTGTGATTTTTGGTGGGGGTTCCGGAGTCTGGGGATTTGCGCGCAGGGAGGAAGCCGTGGCGGGGCTTCAAGGTCGTCGTGCTTCTGCTGCACGTGCCGTTCATCGGCGCCGTCTTCCTGCTCGATCCGACCCTCCAGAGGCGAATCCACGAGGCCAAGTGGTATAACCCCCCTCAAATTTCTCCGAAATGTTTCCCTTTGTTCAGATTATAGGTTTTGATATGTAAGTTGTTTGGAGTAGATTTGCTTCTAGCTCTGGGTGGTAATTAGGCCTCTTCCTGGCTACCATTTCGTCGTGTAATTGCTTTGTTTCAGCTCGCGGCCTGCTTTGATTTTGAGGAGAAGTAGTTTTTGGTGGTATGTTTCAACTCGTGATGCAGGCCATGTGGCAGGAGTCATGCGAAATTACTGGTCTGGGCTGAGAGCCCGAGAGCATGCTGTGTTTGTGCAAAGCGAAGTATATGCGCTTGGTTGCTTGATAATTGTAGAACTGCATGGCTGTTAATTTTGCCCAGCTTATTTAGAATTTCTTATTGCATGGAAATTTATAATATATAGTTGTGCTATTTCTCTGTTTATATGTTCACTAACATGTTATCTAGAAAATTTTTACTGGCCATCTCTCTTTAGTCTTATTCTACAGTCCACTTTTTTTATGCCAGGTGCATGATCTTATATGGAGTGCTGGTTTTGCTTTCCTTGGTGCAATACTTGTATACAGATAATTCATCTCCAGGGTAATTCATCCTTGTCAATGTTGTTTTTTTCCTAGAGGAAGGAACACTGTCCATCGAAACAGGGATGCCTTTTAAATTTTACTTCCTTTGGTTCTTGTGCTGTTAGGTACGTGGCTGATATGTTGAGAGCTGGCTCAGGGATGCATGCAACCTTCATTAATATAGCGACTCTCTCAAAGTAATGTTGTAAGTTCTGTTGTGTTGCCTTATGATCAGATATATATGTATTTGAAGCTGGAGACTGAAGGTGGTACAGACTTATTTTATGCTAAATTAATTGTCTTCTTTGTTATGATTAAGAAAAGACAGGTCAGTTCAAAAAATGGAAGCTTAAATTCCGCCATGAGTCGCAGCAAAATTGAGCAACAAAACCCACAATCCACTGCATCTTCATCTTTTGTGCCAGTGATGGATCTACATCCTCTTGGCTCATCCAGCAGGTCCACTTGTTTGGCTTCGAAGCTGATAAAGTTGTTTTTCCCTGAGGTGTAGTTTTCAATATATTTTAGGGAGTTGACTTGCTCTTACTGCCGTCTCATTCAGGTAATCTTTAATTTTCTAAATTTGCAGAGCTAGTATGTTGTTCTCTGTAGTCAAGGCAGGGATAAAAAAACTGGTGGTATACCGGCTTGGACCGGTATTTCCAACCAGCCGGAAATAGGCAATTTCATACTAATTTTAATGAAATCTTGATGTTAATGATTTTAGCTGATCACACAAACACAATGCTTTGAGAAAAAAAAATATATAAATGATAGCATCGACTTTATGGTATATAGGTCATTTGCGAGCATTGAAATTTTGTATTTTGTCTAAGATATGCTTATTTTAATGATTAGTTGGAATCAAGCCTTGTGTTATGTCAAATATGCTCGATGACTAGATTATGCCATGTGCCTATTGCTCTTGTTTTCACATCTACCAAGTTCAACTTGAGAGCGTTAATGTATGACTGGACCAGTTATGGGTAGTAATGCATTGGTCTTACAATTATATGAATCTGCCATCTAATATCCTTACTCATCTCACCCAGTGAGTCACTTGTGTTTTGTTTGAGATGATTGTCTTATTCATCATGTCCAAAGTTCACTTATTCCAAACCATAAGAAGAGTTTCTGCAGCTTGATGCTTCATTAGCATTTACCAATCTCCAATCTGTTTAGCAAAAAGATAGGTACTTTTTTTTAATATGAGAAAAGGAACTAATGCAGCCTTGGTTTCGGATAATACTGAAATTGTGATATGCTCATTTGTTCTTCTCAAATATGTCTGTCACATTCATATGCATCATCCATCACAATGTCCTAAATCAGCACACATTTCTTTCATGCAAGCCGTCTAAAGCTCATTTTTTGCTGTTGACTACATTTCACAGCCTCCACGCACCAAGCACTGTCATGATTGTGATAAATGTGTTCTCCAATTCGATCATCACTGTGTTTGGCTTGGGACGTGCATTAGCAAAAGGAATCATTGCCGATTTTGGTGAGTTTTGGGTTTACATATTGTGCAGCGTATTTGAACACATTTGCATCTCAGATGAATCATACATGTTTAGTGTTCTTGTTTTGTGTATGCATAATGTGCAGATAGATTTCTATAGAAACTCTATAAGTACATTCATGTGGCTTGCTTCAGTCACCACACGGTCATTCTTATCTTTTCCGGTTTCTTTACTCCCTAGTCCCTATGGTTGAACAATAAATCCAGAAGCCTCCCATGCAGAAGTTGGGTTATAATGGAGGACAGGCCTTTTACCTAATAGCCAAGCCATGCCCTCATACTATCTTTATCCTAATTCTTATCAAGTTGTGTTGGTTGCAATTGAAATTTTGTACCAACTCCCATTCCCACATTTCCCGTAGTATTGATCTGGGAACTGGTGGGACTTTACTTCTTGTTGCCAATCAATTCCTTCAACCTATACCTCCTATCTACCATAATCCAGACGTCTGGTTCTTATTATCATGTTATATGAATATGCTCTCCAGAAGAGTGGGGCCATTCTGAGTGTTAACTCCTAGCTTACCGCACATGTAGATTTCTAGTTCTACCTTGTTGCCAGTATCGTGCTCCTTTGGGTCCTGTACTCCTGGTTGTTTTGTAATGGAAGCAAGCCGATGATAATCCTGTTAAGGGTATTTAAATCATTTCCTATTATCTAGGGTTTAGGTCTTTATGTCTCTCTTGTACTATATATATGCCCTATAGGCTATTGCAATATAACAAGCTTCATTTATATTAACATGGTGTCAGAGCTGTTGTTCGATCAAAGTGGGTGAGGAAAAATTAATGAGAAGGAGACTAATGGTTCTTGGACTTAAGAAATCTGCCTCTATTATGGGTGGGTACATCCATGTAATGGGAGTGTTACAACTATGGTCAGTATGCTTTAGCATATGTTCTCTCTCTGTGCCATCTATAGGCGGGTGTAAAATGGTTCAATTCCAAGTATACTTTACCCCCTGAACCCTACCATAAAAAGAACTACAGTTCTCCTACATTTCTTTATTATTATTTTAAAAAATAATGTCTTGTTAAGATGTATTCTAGAAAGGTGCTGTAAGATGCTTCTTATACACTGGAATATACATATGTAAGCTTATGGTGTTCTTTTATGACTCACTGAAAGTCTATCCAGCTATCCTCCTTGCATAATTGACATTTTCTAGGTGGTAAAGATTCGAACAAACAATTTTAGCTGTTTGGACTGTTGCTCTATACATTCATTTCTTACATTTGGATATGAACGAGTCCTGGTATGTTGTTTTTACCCCTTGTAGATCTAGTTTGCCCACTCATAGGACTTCTTCGTTGGGTTTTGGTCTTCAGTTTCCTTTGCTAGACATCTTATCTGAGAATCTTATTTGATTTTGATGGACAGGTGGAAAGGTTTTATTGGTTCGATACTGTTGGTAGCATTGATATTAATCCTCATAGTCTTGCTGCTCTTGTTGATGTTTCATACATAATTTATTTTCCTTTACATGCCTTACAATAATTGAGTTCTTTTAGCCATGCAGAACACAATAATTGAAAAGAAAAATAATAATAGTGACTATCGACCTTAAGTTCTCTTCAATCCATATTTTGATAAATTGATGAAGGTATACATTACCAACTTAAGCTTGATAAGAATTACCACTCTAAAACTTATACCAAAATAGTTGAAGAGCTGAGTATCATGTGTTGCAAGGCACAAATCAACAGTGATCCTTCGGTACAACACTTGCTGGTGGCGATGGTTGTATTCAAGAGAAAAAGATACAACGTTATATTGCATTATGGATACCGTTGGTTGACAAATTTTGCATGTTTTCACTGGGCATCCGCAGGCTTGAAGAACCGAACATGCAAGCCCTTGTCCACAAGACCCCACAGATTCCCAACTATGAGCACGAAGCTTAAACCCATGCCAAGGCTTCCCAGAGCCCAGTTGATGTACCACATCGCGGTGCCTTTCCCGGGCCTCTTGATCGCCACCCACATGAAGCACGGGTACGCCAGCGTGACCGGCAGCGAGATCCCTCCGAGGAGGCCGGCGAGCTCCGACAGGAACGGGAGCGCGACGGCGATGAGGAGGTTGACCGCGCCGAAGAAGACGCGGGAGCCCACACGCAGCCACCACGGGCATGGCCGGTTCTTCTTGTGCACGTACCCGGCCTCCATGTTGTCGAACACCGGCATGGCGTATATCTGGAACGTGGTCAGGCAGTTGATGATCACCAGCACGGTGGCGAGACCCACCACTAGCCGGGACACGTCGCGGCTGTGGAACTTGTACAGGGCACTCAGGATGCCATTGGCAGGTATCTGCATCGAACGAACGGTATTGCAAACACCCCAGTTGCTCACAATTACTCTCAAGGATCAGGTGTAGTACGTACCTGGTCGCCATAAGCCCAGAAGCCACCAATAGCTACCGGGTACAGGCAGAACGCAACGACGACGTAGGCAACCTTGACGCCCTTCCACATGGGCACATGAGAAGGATGTTTCAGAGTCGATGGCATTGTGGCCTGCAAAGCGAAAACACTCGGTAAGCCTTTTTTTCCACCTTTTCAATGGACACAAGCAATGGATCGGCGCTAGATTTCCATCCACCGGGGAGAAAAAAAACTATTTTTTTTCTGGACCTGACCTGAATCTCGAGTACAAGATTGTGCCCCCTGAATGCGAAAGCAATGATGCCGAGGCCATTCAGGATCCCAATTGCGCCTTCCACATCGTTCGTGGCCTTGACCGGGTCGTAGGACACCCCAGCCACCCTCCCCTTGGCCACGGACACGACCCAGATCATGGTGCAGTACCCGACCGCTGCGGCCGCTGCGACCAGCGACACGCCGGCGATGGAGTTCAGGTTGGGGAGCTGGGACAGCACCACGGCCAGGCAGACGAACACGAGGTACCACTCCACGGTGGTCAGCGGCCGCGCCAGGCAGACCGGCCCGCAAGCGATGTTAAATAGCATTTTCAGGCTGCCGCCGCCGACGATGATGAGTGCCGTGCAGATGCCCGCCGACAGGTACATCGTCGGGAGCAAGGCCAGGATCTTCCCCCATTTCTCACCTGGAAACGAGGCCGGGCGCGGCAAAGCATGAGCACAGAACGTACAGAAAGAGACGTCGTTTCACGCGTGACGAGTAGCGCGGGAGTTACCAAAAACGGTCGCGGCGAGGTGCATGTATCGGCTGTACCGGGTGCCACCTGCGACGGGCTCGTGGAGCTTGACAAGCAACCATAGCGTGTAGAGCTGCCACACGAACGCCACGGTCAGGCAAACGATCGCCCACGTCCTGCGAAGATCAAATTAATAACACATCGCTGAAGTAACCATGCATGGGACAAAGGAACATGTATGTGCATGCTCGATCGTATAGTAGTACTAGCACGGCACGCGTACCATCCGAGGAAGGCGAAGGCGGCGGGGAGCACGAGCGCCTGGAAGCCGATGCCGGAGCTGAGGCTGTGGAACGCGGCGTAGTAGGCGTTGCCGCTCCGGGATTCGGTGATGGGCAGCCAGGCGTCGCGCGGGTCGGCGAGCCGCGTGATGTGGCCGACCTCCTCCAGATACCCCCTCACGCTCGCCACCGCCCTCTTGACGGGGCTTGCGATCGGCGTCATCGCGCGCAGCGGCGACCGTCTTACCACCGGGGAGTGCATCTGCGAAGGCGGGGCCGACACCGGCCGTGGCGTCGGCGGGGCCGAGCACACCTCGCTGGTCACCTCCTCGGACATGGCCGCTCCGGTGCTAGCGTGCTAGCTGTACGTGCCCGGCCGCCTGTTGCCTATACACGGCTAGCTATACCGTGACTGCTCGGTGCGAGGCTTAACGGCCCTCGAGATTTATAGGTGGTTTTTTTTCACGGGGGTTGGTGAACGGTGAGACCGGCATGCAGCTTAGGTGTGCACAGTAGACTTTGCGTCCTGTGAGAGGCTCAGAGCCATGCAGCGGTGCAGGGAGTTTTTGACTCGAAGGCGAACACGATCATACGAATGCAGGTCATAAAGTACTAGCTCGCACACCTCTCGTCCTCAACACATCACACACGCGTGTATCAGCATGCTGGTATTGCAACTAGGCTGGTCGGTCTTTCGGAGGATATCTGGCCGGCGGTCTGCCCTGCGTTTTGTGTCAGGTGAGGTCTGTCCATGTGTCGTGACAAGTTAATTAGCCGTGGCAAGTGGAGCGATGGTCCATGTTTGGGCAGTGCTGCTGCACGCTGCGTACGGTTATGGACCTGTTGGACAAATCTAGTGCCTACAAATTATTTCGTCGTGCGGCTTTAGCAACGTAGTGGATATTTGATTAATTTGTACCACTCACTCCAAAAAAAATATATCTTTTTTCTTTTCCCTCCATTAACGTTTGATCTTGAATCCTACTGTGAGAGTTTTTGGTTACCAGAATAGAGTAAACACCTTTGGTGTGATCTGTTGCTTTTAGATATTTTTAGATGTATAGAACGTGGACCCTAAGAAGAAGTGCATAGTTTGTGGCGAGGTGTACAAATAACTCCGAAGTGACCCCATAACAAAAAGATAGGAGACCATCCGTAGATAGCTAGCGATAACCCACTAATGAAGAGTGACTGATTCCAACATCTTGGCTATTGATAAAGCTAAAACTGAGAAATACTCCTGTTTGAAACAGGACGCGTGCGAAACGCCCATGAATAAAAACGCTCAACGGTGATTTGTATATGTTTTAAAGCATGATGAATGATGAATAGACATTATTTATCTTTTTATGTGATTTGAGATTAGTATTACTTTGTTAGAGAGAAAACTATAGAAGCACCTCTCTAAAAATAAAAAAATGAGGCCATAGCCTTTCAAATCAGATCGTTGGGAGTCATCTGATTCGACGACACTGGAAAATATTGTGATCGATCACAATCATCGCACTGCCGTCACCTTCTTGCGGTAACTTACTAAAGGTCAAATGTTGTGGCGACATGGCATAATTGCGCGCAATACCTGACGCTTGATGGTGTCCGCATCAACGCACGCATGGTCGGACAACATGCATGCAGCCGATCGATGTGTGTCTGCCTCGTTGGCGAGGCGCAATTGATTGGGCCAGCCAAACTTCAGCTCCTAGGTACAACAATTTCTAAGGTCATTGACAAATCTCGTGCATGATTCGCTGGTTACCCACGGAAAACATTTCACGGCACTACACTTCTTCAGCGTTTCCGTCGTAAGGATTTGTGTAGGATATGGTCGAAACGTCCAGTTCCCATGTACATCTTTAGAAGGAAAGATTAGATCTTGGAGTCAAGATGATGAGAAGATTTGGTTTGCACGTTATGTTCATTCTTTTCACCGAAAGCTGATAAACAAAACCTAGGCATTGCTCCATTTGGTCCGTTCAAAATTGCTTTAATTTTTGGTTTTTAACTGATTGCTAGAGAGATTAAGGAAATAAAGGACACTCGCGTTGAAAAGACACTACGTTTAAAGCGGCTCCTGCAATGATTTCTACAAACAAACTATAGAAACTATCTTAAAAAATTATTCCGTTCAAATAACTGATTTCTAAAAGCTAAAAGACAACCTACTTGAAATAAGGTCTTTGCGATCGAATTACTTACCCAATTCCAAGTTCTCCTATCCAGTAGTTGCTGGTACTACCCAACGTAATAACCGTACCGTAAAAAAAAAAAAAGATGTCGACTAGTCAACTCAATTCCCTTCGCTTGAGTCGTTATCAATATGGCGAATTGGAAACTACGAAGAATGTGACGCATATTGTCTCCCCGCATTAGTGCATTACCAAAAAAATCATTCACAAATCTGCTAACAACAACTATTCCTAGTCCATACCATCCACGTCAAAAATGGGTACGATTCCAACGATAAAAATAACCAAAGCAGTGTATCTTTAAAGACAAAATCGTCCAAAGGGTGTGAGGCTGAGGGTGTTGACAAAAACAGTATTTACGTCCTTTTTGGTCGCATGCATTAGTACTGGGACAAAATTTTAGTTGTACAACTACCGTTGTTCACGGTTGGTGGCCAAGGGTTGGCACTTGGCACAGGCATTAATACAGGTCTCTGTGTTGGTTAACGAAAGCGTTTGAAAAGTTTTAAGCACACCTACCCTGAGCGCGTCTTCGTATGGCGGCGAAGCAGTCCAGGTGTGGACTTGTCAAAAGCATGGTACGAATTTGCATAAAATCAGCTCGTCGCTCGTCAACCGGTGGATTTGGTAGCCAGGCCAAGGGCACCGACGATCTATGGTAGCCCCAAGTGGTAAGTCTCTGGAAGAGACAGATGCATCAGCTCAAGCCACACTACGCAAATCTGTTCCCCGATACATGGTGGATTCAGGTGGTGGTGGTATGAGGAAACTTCTATTTCAGTCCTCCATTTTTATTCTAGTCCATATATCATTCTAATTTATATCTGAGGCCAAAGATTTAAATAGAGAACCCTATAGGAAAAGCGTTAATTGAACATCAACCCTCCTAAAAGATTGGCCTACAAGTCAGCCCCTCACATTTCTTTTTTCTCCTCCCTTCTCTCCCCTACATCCAACCCACTTCCCCACCTCTGCCTTCCACCCTCCCGAGCACGATTCAATCATCGCAATTATAGATGTTGATTCGCCAGTGAGCACCGTCGACCTCACCGGCAATTCATTGCTCAATGCCCCACACCTCGACCCGTCCAACCGCCGCCACCTCCTAGTGACTGTCGCCGTCACCTCTCCCAGTCATATTCAGCCCGATCTATTTAGGCCCATCCAAACCTTGTCGAATCTGGTCGCCGCTACTGTTCTCGAGCCTCGTTGTTGCCGTCCTCAAGAATGGGTCATTGCCGCCATCGGTGGCGTAGTCGTCGTTGTAGTCCACCATTGTTTGCTCCTACTCCGTCGTCGTCTTGTCCACGTGCCATGATCAAAGATGTGGTCGACAAGCCATGATCAGTGAAGCGGTCGAAGGCACCGTGGTCGAAGAAAGTGGTCGAAGCAGCCATGGTCGTGAGGCATGTTCGAGGCACCATGGTCGACAAGATTTTGTCGTAAGGCAGCCGTGGTCATAAGGACTCGTAGTCGTAAGAAGATGACTTGGTCAGGTCTGTGTGTGGCCGTAACTTGATCAGGGGTGTGTGCGGTCGTAAGCGTCTGAGTTGGTCTCAGTTGGACCGAGTCTTGCGAGCAGTGCACAGTGTGCGCTGAGTCGTGGGGATCATGACGGTAAAACCGGATCACAGGTAGTCTAACCAGTGGAGTTAGTGGGTACGTGCATAGGTGGTGTAACTGTGTGTGCGTGAGGCTTATTTAAGCCATGTAAAAAGCAAAGCGAGGAGTTGCGAGTGAATAACAGAGAGAAGAAGAAAAGGCATGTGTTGCCACCTAAAGGTCTCTCCTGTGTTTGTTCATCCTCCTCCCTACTCGTGTGCGTCTATCGTTCCGAGGGAGAAAGCATGTGTGCGTATTCTGTCGGTGAGTTGCTACCAAGGCTGATGGGTTCGGTTCCGACAGTTGGTATCAGAGCCTCAAGGTCTGAGGGGCTGAGGCGAAAGGCTTCCTCAACTTATCGTGCGTTGGTCGGACGCGAGGTGCTGAGGCGAGAGGCTACCACAGCTGATCGTGTGTCGGTCAGATGGCAACATGCGCTCGGGTTAGCGTGATGGCGCATGTAGCGACGAGTGTCGGGAGGAGGTGCACGACGATGAGCTGGCTACAGCACCAAGCACCCAGGAACACGACGATGGGGCTCTGGGTGGCCACGGTGAGACCGGTTGTGTACCGACGTCACACGCGACGTGCGTTGTGGCGATGCCAGTGGCGAAGGGCAATGAACGGTGCTGGTGCGGACAAGCCATGAGAAAAGTCGACATGAGGCCAACATTGGTGGTCGTAGCCATCGTCACAAGAAGGTGTGTGAGTCGTGCAGGAACGTTGCTGCATGCAGCAAGAAGAGAAGATGCTGCTGTGTGCGGTAAGAAGAGAAGATGTTGCTGCAAGAAGAGAAGGCTATTGTGTGGTCGGTAAGCCAGTGTAGTTGACGCATCGAAGAATGACAACAAGATTAGGGGGTTGATTGTTGGAACTAATCTTGTTGCAAGTCGTACTCGTGTGCTCGAGTACTGTAGTCGTAGTTGAGTATTTGTGTGTTGAGTATTGCGTGGTTGTAACACGTACTCGTGTGTTGAGTACTGCGTGGTCGTAGTCGAGTACTCATGTGTTGAGCATTGTATGGTCGTAACGAGTACTCATATGTTCAAGTATTATGTAGTCGTGTCGAGTACTTGGTCGGTAAGCGAGGAGTTGCGAATGAACAATAGAGAGAAGAAGAAAATACGTGTGTTGCCACCAAAAGGTCTCTCCTGTGTTTGTTCGT
Organism: Bonia amplexicaulis; assembly: GCA_036346245.1. Taxonomy (NCBI): domain Eukaryota; kingdom Viridiplantae; phylum Streptophyta; class Magnoliopsida; order Poales; family Poaceae; genus Bonia; species Bonia amplexicaulis. The sequence continues at coordinate 23,181,198 of CM070744.1, forward strand.
CCTCCTCCCTACTCATGTGTGTGTGTTGTTCCGAAAGAGAAAGTATGTGTGCGTGTTCTCTTGATGAATAGTTATCGGAGCTGATGGATCCGGTCCCAACAAAAGAGTTAAGGAAATGAAGGAAATGATGGAAGATTTTTTTTAAAAAAAAGTAATATTTCGTGGGATCCGATTTGATTCACATGGTACCTCACAGCCGGTCCCACCATCATGTACGACAGAAAGGGAGAAGGGACGTGATCAAGTCAAGCGTGGCAGAATTGCACAAACAGCAAGCTAGATCGGCCACTCTTTTTTACCTCACGATAAAGCAACACGAGCACAAGACAGGCGTAGTCTTCTACCACTATCTTCTTATTTTCTTCTTTTTCTAGTGATATGATTTTTTAAAACTTTTTTGTCTTCCTTCTTATTACTTTTCCTTGTTTATGATAATATAACTTTTCAACGTAATTAAATTTAATAAAAAAAAAAAACGTTATCACTATCTACAATATATTTTCAGTCACTATAGAACACAACAAATCATAAGCCAGGACTTTTTAAGCCCAAATAAGCACCACCCTCATATCAATATCCTTCTACAGCCAACACCAGAATGTTCCACAAATGCAAAATATATTCACCTAGTCGACGTCTTACTGTGAAAGAGAAACCGGTAGATACACCTAGGCAAGAAGGGTAATTGAGTTCAGTCGCAGACTGTGCCACGAGCCCACCATTAGCCGACGCCCAAGGCAGATCCACAGCGCTGATGTTGGGGGGCATGCCTGCGCTTCCCTAGCATTTGGGGCTGGAAGTCGTTGTTTCCTGTAGCCCCGCACAATACGCACTATAGCTTTGCCCAGTGGGGCCCATCCCAACCGCGCGGCTGAGCTGAGTGGCCTGGCAGCTTAGTACAGATGTAGGTTGCACGGAATGAACAGTAGGCCAATCCCCTGCGCAGTTGGCACAAGCCCGGGCCGCCAAGCCTTGTGCGGGAAGGCTCCGTTTGTGCCCATGAGTCGCGTCTGCAAAACTGCCTGTTGTGCATAGGGGTGGTAATGGATTAAAACTCAATCTAAATCTAACTTAACCCTCACTTAAAGAAGCTCAAAACCTCACCCAACCTAATCCAAAAACACCTTTCACCACCTAACCCAACCCAACCCAACCCAACATATGTGACATTTTCACCCAACCCAACCTATATGGCATTTTCACCCAACCCAACACGGCTCAAATGGTTGAAATGAGTTGAAGCCCATTTTCAACACATTTCAAACCCGTTGCTAATCCACTTTTTACTAATTTACTACATGTGAGTGCGAGTGCAAGTGCAATTATAGTATACTTTCGAAAAAGTTCGGTATTTAGAATTCTAATTTGCGTTCACACCATAAAAGTTTCATGAAATTGCCTGAAATTTACTATAAATGATTTGGGCGTAGAGACACTACTTTGTACAAATTTTGAGGCTTAGAGACACTACTTTGTACAAATTTTTAGGCTCAGACATAAAGATGAGACCAACATGTTTTTATAGGAAACTTTTAAAAAAGTTTGGTATTTAAAAGTTATAACTCACATTCACACCATAAAAATTTCACGAAATTTCTTGAAATTTAATATAGATGATTTTGGGTATAGAGACGCTACTTTGTGCAAATTATTAGGCTTAGGCACATAGGTGGAATCAACAGGCTTTTATAGATTTTTTTAGAAAATGTTCGTTATTTGAAATTTCTAACTCGTGTTTACACTATAAAAGTTTCATAAAATTGTCTCGACTTTACTATAGATGATTTATGATATATAGACGTTACTTTGTACAAATTATTAGGTCCATACACATAGGTGGGATCAACAAACATTTATAGAAAACTTTTGAAAAAGTTCAGTATTTAAAAATTATAACTCACATTCACACCATAAAAATTTCACGAAATTTGTAAAAATTTATTATAGATGATTTTTGGTATAAAATTGCTACTTTGTGCGAAAATTATTAAGCCTAGGCATATATGTGGAACCAACATATTTTTATAGAATTGTTTTTGAAAAATTTTGGTATTTGAAATTTCTAACTCACATTCACATTATAAAAATTTCATAAAATTGCCCGAAATTTACTATAGATGATTTATGGTGTAGAGACGCTACTTTGTGCAAATTGTTATGCCCATACACATAGGTGGGGCCAACAAATTTTTATAGAATTTAAAAAAGTTCAGTATTTAAATTTTATATCTTGCATTCACACTATTAAATTTTCATGAACTTTCTTAAAATTAACTACAGATAATTTCTAGTATAGAGATGCTACTTTGTGTAAATCATTAGGCCTAGTTGCCTAGATGAGCCCATGAGTGGAGCCAAACTACTGTTGAGCCATATTGTAACGTCATGGATTGAACCTATACTTAACCCGATTTCAACCCTAAATTTTAGAACTCATTCCAACCCCACCTAGCCCTTTTCATGATGCAACATAATCCGACCCAATCCATTCATTCTTTCAACCTATTTTCACCCAACCAAAACCAAACCAATAAAAAATCCAATCTATTTAATCCATTTAAACCCAACCTATTACAACGTAATTAAATTTAATAAAAATAAAAACGTTATCACTATCTACAATATATTTCAGTCACTATAGAACACAACAAATCATAAGCCGGACTTTTAAGCCCAAATAAGCACCACCCTCATATCAATATCCTTCTACAGCCAACACCGAATGTTCCACAAATGCAAAATATATTCACCTAGTCGACGTCGTACTCACTGTGAAAGAGAAACCGGTAGATACACCTAGGCAAGAAGGGTAATTGAGTTCAGTCGCAGACTGTGCCACGAGCCCACCATTAGCCGACGCCCAAGGCAGATCCACAGCGCTGATGTTGGGGGGCATGCCAGCGCCTCCCTAGCATTTGGGGGGAAGTCGTTGTTCTCGTAGCCCAGACAACGCACTATAGCTTTGCCCGTGGGGCCCATCCCAACCGCGTGAGCGAGTGGCTGGCACTTAGATACGATGTAGGTTGCACGGAATGAACAGTAGGCCAATCCCTTGCGCAGTTGGCACAAGCCCGGCCGCCAAGCCTTGTGCGGAAGGCTCGTTGTGCCCATGAGTCGCGTCGCAAACCGCACATGTGCATAGGGGTGGTAATGGATTAAAACTCAATCTAAATCTAACTTAACCCTCACTTAAAGAAGCTCAAAACCTCACCCAACCTAATCCAGAAAACACCTTTCACCACCTAACCCAACCCAACCCAACCCAACATATATGACATTTTCACCCAACCCAACCTATATGGCATTTTCACCCAACCCAACACGGCTCAAATGGTTGAAATGAGTTGAAGCCCATTTTCAACACATTTCAAACCCGTTGCTAATCCACTTTTTACTAATTTACTACATGTGAGTGCGAGTGCAAGTGCAATTATAGTATACTTTCGAAAAAGTTCGGTATTTAGAATTCTAATTCGCGTTCACACCATAAAAGTTTCATGAAATTGCCTGAAATTTACTATAAATGATTTGGGCGTAGAGACACTACTTTGTACAAATTTTGAGGCTTAGAGACACTACTTTGTACAAATTTTTAGGCTCAGACATAAAGATGAGACCAACATGTTTTTATAGGAAACTTTTAAAAAAGTTTGGTATTTAAAAGTTATAACTCACATTCACACCATAAAAATTTCACGAAATTTCTTGAAATTTAATATAGATGATTTTGGGTATAGAGACGCTACTTTGTGCAAATTATTAGGCTTAGGCACATAGGTGGAATCAACAGGCTTTTATAGATTTTTTTAGAAAATGTTTGTTATTTGAATTTCTAACTCGTGTTTACACTATAAAAGTTTCATAAAATTGTCTCGACTTTACTATAGATGATTTATGATATATAGACGTTACTTTGTGCAAATTGTTATGCCCATACACATAGGTGGGGCCAACAAATTTTATAGAATTTAAAAAAGTTCAGTATTTAAATTTTATATCTTGCATTCACACTATTAAATTTTCATGAACTTTCTTAAAATTAACTACAGATAATTTCTAGTATAGAGATGCTACTTTGTGTAAATCATTAGGCCTAGTTGCCTAGATGAGCCCATGAGTGGAGCCAAACTCTGTTGAGCCATATTGTAACGTCATGGATTGAACCTATACTTAACCCGATTTCAACCCTAAATTTTAGAACTCATTCCAACCCCACCTAGCCCTTTTCATGATGCAACATAATCCGACCCAATCCATTCATTCTTTCAACCTATTTTCACCCAACCAAAACCAAACCAATAAAAAATCCAATCTATTTAATCCATTTAAACCCAACCTATTAACACAGCTGAGCTGAAAGCCCGCAGGCCTCACTAGTGCAAATGCGGCAAGCGGACTCTCGTATGCCGGCAAGGAGGCAAACGCATCGGCAGGCCGACGCGCGGCGCACCCTCGCTGCCTCCGCGTCTCCTGAAATCTGAAATAACATAGCATTAGCACCGGCCCAGGCGCCCGGCTCAAAACGGGAGAGCAATGGGACAGAGCAATGGAAAGGAATAAAGTATGGGCCTCTTTTTTTTACTTTTAAAAAACTGCTTTTCGATTTTTTTATAGTAACTAGCCTTTAAACAAAGTGTCTTTTTAAGACATAGTCTATAAATTGATTGTATTACACACTGTAGCGACTTCATTTATATTAACTAAAACCAAACACAAGTTTATATTACTTTAAACTCTATAACAAATAGCATAAAACCCATAAAACATAGACATAAGTCATAGCCCGAAGCCTAAAAGAATATGCCATTAGGGACGGGAAACAGGCCTGGTGTGAAGAGATGACTTAAACGAGTTAAAAGCCAGGTATCAACGAGTTGATTTATGGAGGCCTGTCCTATATGGGCTTGTAGAGAATAGGTTTACCTTCCTCTTCTTTTCCATTTGCCTTCGTCAAGTACCCTGTGTTGTGGGTAGTAGTAGCACTAAGCAGTAAACATGATTAGTAGATCCCGGCCACAATTGGACATTCTTTTCTTTACTTGGAACCACACTAAAGCAACAAACAACGGTCATGAAACTTGCTCTGCGTAAGGCTAGCTTAGGGGTGTACAAGTTGGTCGGTTTTGACACCGCATAGACCTAACTTTAAACAAGTATTTTCTCAAGACAAGGTTCACAAGTTAAACGTAGTACACGTTAAAAGCTTAACATCCGTATCACCAAAATCGCAAGTGAGTATCGATCTCTCCGTAATCAACTGTAAATGCACCAAAATTCAAAATTTCACCAAAAGCCATAAGCCGCAATAAAAAGAATATGCCCTTAGCTATTAGGTTTTTTTTTGTGCGATCGCCTCTCGCTTTTCTTGCATCTTTCGGTGACAAGAATATGCTACTTGTCGTCGAAAGAACTAGCTCGAGGGCTGACGACGCCGCCGACCACCATACGTAAAAAATAAAAGAGGCGATAATTGCGAGAGTTTTAAAAAATCGGGAAAACGATTTCGAAGAAGGCGGAGGTGTTTTTCGAAAAAATCGAGGACCTGTACGTAAAAAAACAGGGACCCGCGCGTGATATCCGGAAACGCGGGGGGCATCCCGCAAAACGGAGGGGCTAAAAAAAATTTCTAGGGACCTAAAAAAATTTCAAGGAGCTTTTCGCGAGAACCAAGGACCTGTACGTAATTTCAAAAAAACCGGAGGTAATCACCTCCCTGGCCGTACGCAAATCCCCCGCCACGCGGCGGCCGCGCGCGCGGGGGGACGTGGCTCGCACGCTGGGGCGGAACTCCCCCGGGAGTAATGCTGGTAAGATGTACTGGTATCAGTACTATCTAACAGGAAATATCGACGGAGCGCAGTTGGTCCATTTACGTTGGCCTTGCCCTCGAGTTTGCTGTAGGACGAGGATTACATCGATGTGCCCGTATGGATTTGTCCGGTGAAATAACAACAGCTACAGTCCATGCCACCTGTCCATGCAGATCATCAGGACGACAGAGACATAAGCATAGGTTTTTTGTGCATAAACCTGTTGTCATCCTGGAGGCTCTCGCTTTCTTGGATCGATCATGCCCGAGTCTTTTGGTAATAACTAGTTAACTAAGTACAAGGAGCAGTGTATCATTCCATGGCTTTGTTCTTTTCTTCCGAGAGAGACATGTGAAGTTGCCGTCAAAGGGATTACTAGCTTTTTAATTATGGTCCAATGCTGAATGCGTGTGCATGTGCGGCAACAAAACGGTCCATGGCGCGTTGCTTCTATTTCTTTCCATCAACTGATTTTTAATGATTTTTTGAAAAAAACGTGCTGTGACTTTGTTAACTCGATTGAGGGATAACATCAAATCAGACAAATATATATTCAAAATTCTTTACACCTTTCAAACTTTTTCCTGGCATCTTTGTGACAAACAAATTAATCTAACCAAATCTCCCCTAATCTTGTTTATTTTTACGCGAGTCCAAACCATGATGTCACACAACATGCTAAACAAAGATATGTGAAATGCTCGTGTGCTTCAAAGCTGATCACTAGTCCTAATCAAAGCCACAAAATTTTCTGTAGACTATACCAGTATATCCACCTGGGATTCCTCTGTGGGGGCAGAGAGGCAGAGGCTTGCAAAAACACGTCATGGTCTCAAGTCTCAACAAATCCCCAAATTGACAGGTCCTTGGCTGAATCCGTGTTTAATTTTTGAAGATTGCCTGTCCGTGTCCAAACACAAAACCTGAATAAATATCAGATATTGGCCGCAATTGACGGGCAATGTATCACATTGTTTCTCGTTCGGCAACTCTAATCTATGTCGCAAGGAGCACCGTTCTCTTTCAAATTGCGAGTCACAAGATATTGCTGTCGACCTGATGGAAATCTCAAATCCGTACCTTGCTTGTGTAGCTTAGCTACGCCAATATTAACAACAGGCGCCTCTCAAAACAAACAAACAAACAACAGGCCGAAAATATCACTTGCGTTCCGGATTAAATTACAATCGCTCGTATAAATTGTGCGCTTGTTTGTCAATAGACAACGGGCAATTGTGCGAAAGTGATGCTTACGCACATCCCGATGCTTCATTCTTAGTACTAAGTGATTGTCACGCAAATTGATTCCTCAACTGCTATTATTCTACTAAGGATAGCTCCAATAATGCTATTTTAGCTACCTCTTAACTATATTAAATAAGTAAAATTCTATATAAAGGAGAGATGATATGATGAGATATAATATGTTGTCTCTTATTATTAGACAATGTGGCTAGGTCTAGGATATTTTAGTGATGAATAATTGACAATGGTTAATTTGTGATGATGAATAATTGGTAATTTTGTTTAGCGTTGTTATGCGAAAGTGTCGCGTGTGTCGGATTGATGCTAGTCAAGTTTGGACGAACTTGTGCCGGAATAATGTTCTTTGGCCTTGCATGCAGGTTAAGCATGGAGACGATCGTGGTCGGTGACGAGGAGTATCGTGACTAGGATGGGGATATCCGAGGTCCAGCGGTCGAGGATGTCACGCGAGATGGTCGGACTCATGCTTGGGGCGCATGGAGATCGAGATAGATGATATGTGTTGAGCTACGGAGGTGCGATCCGGAGGCTACGACACGTGTGGATGATACGGAGAAGCTACGGAGGTGCGGTCCGTTTCATGATGCAACACAATCCGACCCAATCCATTCATTCTTTCAACCTATTTTCACCCAACCAAAACCAAACCAATAAAAAATCCAATCTATTTAATCCATTTAAACCCAACCTATTAACACAGCTGAGCTGAAAGCCCGCAGGCCTCACTAGTGCAAATGCGGCAAGCGGACTCTCGTATGCCGGCAAGGAGGCAAACGCATCGGCAGGCCGACGCGCGGCGCACCCTCGCTGCCTCCGCGTCTCCTGAAATCTGAAATAACATAGCATTAGCACCGGCCCAGGCGCCCGGCTCAAAACGGGAGAGGAAAGGAATAAAGTATGGGCCTTTTTTTCAGTTTTAAAAAACTGCTTTTCGAGATTTTTTTACAGTAACTAGTCTTTAAATAGAGTGTCTTTTTAAGATAGAGTCCACAAATTGATTGTATTACACACTGTAGCGACTTCATTTATATTGACTAAAACCAAACACAAGTTTATATTACTTTAAACTCTATAACAAATAGCATAAAACCCATAAAACATAGACATAAGTAATAGCCCGAAGCCTAAAAGAATATGCCATTAGGGGCGGGAAACAGGCCTGGTGTGAAGAGATGACTTAAACGAGTTAAAAGCCAGGTATCAACGAGTTGATTTATGGAGGCCTGTCCTATATGGGCTTGTAGAGAATAGGTTTACCTTCCTCTTCTTTTCCATTTGCCTTCGTCAAGTACCCTGTGTTGTGGGTAGTAGTAGCACTAAGCAGTAAACATGATTAGTAGATCCCGGCCACAATTGGACATTCTTTTCTTTACTTGGAACCACACTAAAGCAACAAACAACGGTCATGAAACTTGCTCCTGGCATAAGGCTAGCTTAGGGGGTGTACAAGTTGGTCGGCTTTTGGCAGCCGCTACAGTACCTAACTTTTAAACGGAGTATTTTCTCAAGACAGTGTCTACAAGTTAAACGTAGTACACGTTAAAAGCTTAACATCTGTACCAGCCAAAATCGCAAGTGAGTATCGATCTCTCCGTAATCTGTCATGTAAACAATCAAAATTCAAAATTTCATTAAAACCATGTTCGCAGCCAAAAAGAATATGCCCTTAGCTATTAGGTTTTTCTTGTGTGCAGATCGCCTCCTCTGTTTTTCTTGCATCTTTCAGTGACAACAGAATATGCTACTTGCTGTCGAAAGAATGTACTGGTATCAGTACTATATAACAGGAAATATATATCGACAGAGCGCAGTTTTTACGTTGGCCTTGCTCTCGAGTTTGCTGTAGCACGAGGATTACATCGATGTGCCCGTATGGATTTGTCCCGTGAAATAACAACAGCTACAGTCCATGCCACCTGTCCATGCAGATCATCAGGACGACAGAGACATAAGCATAGGTTTTTTGTGCATAAACCTGTTGTCATCCTGGAGGCTCTCGCTTTCTTGGATCGATCATGCCCGACTCTTTTGGAAATAACTAGTAACAAGCACAAGGAGCAGTGTATCATTCCATGGCTTTGTTTTTTTCTTCCGAGAGAGACATGTGAAGTTGCCGTCAAAGGGATTACTAGCTTTTTAATTATGGTCCAATGCTGAATGCGTGTGCGGCAACAAAACGGTCCATGGCGCGTTGCTTCTATTTCTTTCCATCAACTGATTTTTAATGATTTTTTGAAAAAAAACGTGCTGTGACTTTGTTAACTCGATTGAGGTTAACTCGATTGAGGGATAACATCAAATCAGACAAATATATATTCAAAATTCTTTACACCTTTCAAACTTTTTCCTGGAATCTTTGTGACAAACAAATTAATCTAACCAAATCTCCCCTAATCTTGTTTATTTTTACACGAGTCCAAACCATGATGTCACACAACATGCTAAACAAAGATATGTGAAATGCTCGTGTGCTTCAAAGCTGATCACTAGTCCTAATCAAAGCCACAAAATTTTCTGTAGACTATACCAGTATATCCACCTGGGATTCCTCTGTGGGGCAGAGAGGCAGAGGCTTGCAAAAACACGTCATGGTCTCAAGTCTCAACAAATCCCCAAATTGACAGGTCCTTGGCTGAATCCGTGTTTAATTTTTGAAGATTGCCTGTCCGTGTCCAAACACAAAACCTGAATAAATATCAGATATTGGCCGCAATTGACGGGCAATGTATCACATTGTTTCTCGTTCGGCAACTCTAATCTATGTCACAAGGAGCAACGTTCTCTTTCAAATTGCGAGTCACAAGATATTGCTGTCGACCTGATGGAAATCTCAAATCCGTACCTTGCTTGTGTAGCTTAGCTACGCCAATATTAACAACAGGCGCCTCTCAAAACAAACAAACAAACAACAGGCCGAAAATATCACTTGCGTTCCGGATTAAATTACAATCGCTCGTATAAATTGTGCGCTTGTTTGTCAATAGACAACGGGCAATTGTGCGAAAGTGATGCTTTACGCACATCCCGATGCTTCATTCTTAGTACTAAGTGATTGTCACGCAAATTGATTCCACAACTGCTATTATTCTACTAAGGATAGCTCCAATAATGCTATTTTAGCTACCTCTTAACTATATTAAATAAGTAAAATTCTATATAAAGGAGAGATGATATGATGAGATATAATATGTTGTCTCTTATTATTAGACAATGTGGCTAGGTCTAGGATATTTTAGTGATGAATAATTGACAATGGTTAATTTGTGATGATGAATAATTGGTAATTTTGTTTAGCGTTGTTATGCGAGCTGTGTCGCGTGTGTGCGGATTGATGCTAGTCAAGTTTGGACGAACTTGTGCCGGAATAATGTTCTTTGGCCTTTGCATGTGCAGGTTAAGCATGGAGACGATCGTGGTCGGTGACGAGGAGTATCAGGACTAGGATGGGGATATCTGAGGTCCAGGCGGTCGAGGATGTCACGCGAGATGGTCGGACTCATGCTTGGGGCGCATGGAGATCAGAGATAGATGATATGTGTTGGAGCTACGGAGGTGCGATCCGGAGGCTACGACACGTGTGGATGATGCGTGGAGAAGCTACGGGAGGTGCGGTCCTGGACGCTTCGACACGTGACGCGTTAGGAAAGTTGGAATTTTGGAAAACCCGTGTTAGGAAGAGTTTTAGGTCCCTTGGAAATTAGTGGACCAAAATTTTAGTTGAGGTAAAAGGCTCATGTCTAGTTGGATGAGTTGGTTTATGATTTTAAGTAGAGATTGAATAGGATTCGTAGGAGGCTGCATAAAAGAGGATAGACATTATGATCGAAAGTATGATTTTTGGAGAGACTAATTTTATGCTAAGATTTAGAGGTGTCAGGAACACACTTTGTAGCCACCATGATTCAGAACAAATAGATCTATTTCTAAAGAATTTTTTCGGCGTGGTGGGTCGTTGCCGAATTCTTCTTCACGTCGCTTTTGCATCAGGGAGGATTTGCGATTGGTTTGTGCAGCGGCCGAGAGGTATGCGTATGCATTAAAGGCTGGTCATAATTTTGGACGTGCAAGTGATTAGATGGGAGGAGAACGCTAATTACACGCATGCGCCTGGGTGAATAAAGAGAAAAATCTCTGTGAGCATTGACTGGCCGTGACGTTGATTGATTCAGAAAAGACATGCATGTCGTCTGCCATGGGTAAGAAAATAGGTGTTTGCTTTGTTACGTTTCTTGTGCTTTTCAATACGTGCATGCAGGTGATTAATGGAAGCAAGGCTGCATGGGACTAGAGCACATGCGGTGAGATTGTGCCACTGCTATTTTTAATTCGATGCTACAGTATTTTGACAGTATCTACTACATTACTTAACAGTACCTGCTACAGTAAAATAGGGGGAAATCCATTTTGTTTTTATTTCTATTTTTTTACAGATTAAACAATTAAAAGACAGTAAAATAGGTTGACAAGCAATCAAATTAATTCTATATATGTAAATTGCTTGAATATAAAATGAGCACAAGAAAAACAAACCACAATAGACACGGTCTATTTTTACTGTGGTGTTCGGAGACTTGCTAGTCTCCTCTAGTCCACGTTGAGGTTAGCCTAAATAAATTAGACCGGCTCCACGAATTAAGCCTTCCACCTCAAATCCACTAGTGGTAACTCTTTCCCGCTCCGGGTAGGTGTGTTCCAACGTTCACAACTTTGCCGGGTCTTCTCACAACCTTCTTGAAAAGATCACCGCGCACGACACCTCCAACGCCATCTAGGAGTTGGCAAACTCCAAGAGTAATAAGTTAAACCTTTCGCTTGACTCTCACCACGTACAACGAATGCACAAACTCAATTGGGCACTAAGTCCACCTCTAGATGTAACACATACAATGTAGATCCCCTCTCCTTGCTCACAAAGTGTAACACATGCACTTTTGAGTGGAGCACATTACACTACCTCAAGACAACTGAAGTGAGTCAATCAACAATATCTCCAACCGGCCACAAAGGGATATTTATACCCCACACAAGAAAACTAGCAGTTGGAGCCAAATCCCTGAAAAATCAGGGCGAGCGGAAGTACCGCAGGCCAATGACTGGTACTTCCACACCTGTTCTGACACGACAGTAATGGCTATGTCAGAGCTTCTGAACTAGCTGTTGGAAGTCGACGCGGAACTACCGTCGTACAAATCCCGTTAGTTCCGATGTTCGGAAGTTCCGCAAAGTCGGCGCGTTACTTCTGCTTGAACTGAGGCAAAGCGGCACCAGCAGGACTTCTCGGCAGAAGTGAGCGGCATGGTTCAGCTCAGCTTGAACTAGGGTTTCCATGTTGGGGCTTTGGAGGGTGGTAGTATAAGCGGTGGCAACTGGTGGCAGGAGAGAAGGTTTGGAGCTCCCCGGTGGCATTTGAGTGTCTTGTGGTTGTCCGGTGAGGCTAAGGGTGATTTAGCCATCTATAGGGTATGGGTTTCATGGTGGTGGTGGCGGTTTGGGGCGGAAATGTCCATCTGGGTTGTCCATGAGAGGGCCTTCCGGTCGGCGGTAGCTTCTGCCGCCAAAGCTCTCGACGAATGCTCACGACCAAGCGAGTTCACCAGCGAGTTCAGGAAGCAAAGGAGGTTCTGCCAGTGAAAGCAATTGAATTTTAATCGAAAGACGAAGAAGATTGGGTCTAGGGCTCACCGGGCTCAAGGGAGGTCGCCGGCGGTGCTGCGGTGATTAAAATCCAAATTCACTAGTTATGGTGGGTGTTTGAGAGTGGCGTGAAGCTATTAATGGAAGCGAATGAGCTTTAAAAGCGAAGAGAGGCTGTGGGAACTGGAAGACGGTTTGGGTGTCTTCTGCGCGCATGTGAGGAGAGGCGATGGGTGCTCTCCTGCAAGAGTGATTGCGCTGGTGAGGTGACTCTGATGCCTCTGCAAGAGTTGGCGAGCGTTGACGTAGCAGGTACGGAGGATGCGCGCGTCAACCAGAAATGGCGAGCTAAGGCGGGAGAGAGAAGGAGCAAGCCGGGCGACGTGCGAAGCGAGGAGGAGGACAGGTGATGGGTGAACGACTGGTAGGATCGCGACATCAGCTTGGTGTGAACGGCAAGAGGAGGCGGCCAAAAATTTGGGCGATGGCAATGCAGCGCATGGAGTGGCCGCATCTTCAAGAGGCGCCAGCAAGGAGTGAAGACAGGAAATCAAAAAAGGAAAGCGGATTTTTAGGGAATTTGCCAAATTGGGTATGAGTTGGAATTCAAACAAAATTAATTTTTTTTGAAAATTTGGAGTTGTTTCGCATCACGTGTGAACATTGCACGATTGTACGCTGCACGGCGAGATGTTTCCTGGCGTAATCAGTACGTAACGTCGGCTGTGAATTCTGGAGTACAGGACAAAATTGAATGGATGGGTGGTCTGTGGTCTGGAGAAGCCGAGCAGGATCCGACCGGCTAGGCTGCAACTAGTGTATTATCGGGGCACCTAATTCTCTCTCTCTCATCTCGGATGCGTGGTGCCATGCTTGCTGTTCAGCAGGCATCAGGTTTTCACGTGTTGGTGGTTCGAAAATCGAAACCCCTTGACAGTCATCAGAAGAGATGAACTGCAAGTAGACATGCACTGTGTAGGGAGATATGGTGCCGTACTGCTTCGTGTATGTGGCGGATGCTTGGCTCATGTTGTAATTTCTACTAGTCTCATAGGCGCGGCGCCACGCCGCGTCAGTCATCATACGTATCAAAGTAAAAGAGGTGATAATTCGTGAGGAGTTTTTTTAAAAAAATCAAAGGCACATGCGTATTTTCGAAAAAGATAAAGATCTTTTTCGCAAAAAAATGAGGACCTGTACGTAAACAAACGAGGATCCGTGCGCAATTTCAAAAACCGTGGGGGCTAACCTGCAAAGTGGAGGGGCTAAAAAAACTGGCAAAGACTTTTTCGTGAGAACCAAAGACCTGTACATAATTTCGAAAAACAGTGACTTTTTCGCAAAACAACACACCCGATCAGACGCAAATTCGCATGCCACGCGCGGCGGAGCGCCGCACGGGTTGACGTGAGCGTCCCTCCGTGCGGAAACTCCCCCGGAAGTAATAGGGGTTTGATTGGAGGGATGAATCATGAAACACGTAGCTAGGCTGATGCAGTTTCTGCTGCTACCCAATGCCGAGGTACCGAGGTTGAATGGGCGTCTAAAGGTTTGCTGGGCTGGTCTTTCGTTTTCTTGGTCTTTTGACTCCTGTTTCTGGAGCAACCTGTAAGTTTATACATGGGGGCTTCATGTACAAGATTATTGCTTGGGTTTCAACTTTTCAAGTGCCTCGCAGAAATCCCAAATGACAGAATCTTATGCCAGGAAACATGATCCAACATCGGACCCGTCACTGACTGTTCGCAAAAGATGTTGTAAAGGCACACGCTGACACATACCAGATACCAGTACTCCCCCCGGCGGAAAACAAGCGCCCTGGCCTGCCGTTTCACGCACTCGTGACTCCTCATCGTCATGCACCGTGCAGAGAACATACAGTACCGCTGACATGGGTGCGCCGCTCCTACGATACAGAATCGAGTGTCGCACAGCTGCCGCGGCGCCCATGAACGGACGAGCCGGCCTCCGTGGACGCTTGCCCGCCACTCCGCCGATTAAGGCAACTGCTTCGCTTTTGGCTCTAAGAAGTCGGAAACTTTTGATACGTATCGATTTCTTAATTTTGATTTTTTATTATTTTTTATTTTGCTCATGATGATATAGTATTTTTAAATTTTAAAAAAGCTAATAACTGTTACAACGTATTTATAGTTAAAAGTAAACAAAAACTGGAGACTTTTAAGACAGTTGAAGCGAGCCCGTCCCGCGCGCGTTTCCCCATAGATCAACCTAGGGCTGTAAAAAAAGCTCGAAGCTCACGGGCTATTCGAGTTCGGCTCGTTCTAGGCTCGATTCGAGCTCGATTCAAACATTAAACGAGCCGAACTCGAGCTTGATCTCGAGCTCACGATCTTTATCGAGCCGAGCTCGAATAGTTCGCGAGCTCCTATTCGAGCTTAAATAGTAATACATATTAATTCTTACCGAGCTTACTCGAGCCGAACTCGAGCTCGAGTTTTTCTTATTGTTGAAAATTAATATATATTTGAATTATTTTGACTGTTATCGAACTTACTCGAGCCGAACTCGAGCTCGAGTTTTTCTTATTATTGAAAAATAGTGCACAATAAATTATTTTAATTGTTATCGAGCTTTACCGAGGCGAGCTCGAGCCCAGGTTCAAGTTCGGACCCTATCTCGAGCTCGACTCAAGCTTCTATCGAGTTCGAGCCTGAAGACCAAGCTCGCTCGAGCTCGACTGTTTACAGCCCTAGACCAACCCAGCACAGCGCAAACTGGCAAGCGGCCCCCGGTCCATGCCCCAAAACGAAAACGTTAAACGTAACGGCCGGTGCGTGCCGTGAGCCCGTGCCGCTGCAACGCACGGGGCAGTAAATGTGGCAGAACGCACGACTCTGAACTCCCCCTGGCGCCGTCGCGTTCTCTGTATGTAACCACACGAAGGCCGTGGCCCTCGCAAATTACACGCACGCCTTGCTGGCGCGTTCCCAGGCCCCAACCCCGGCTTTAAAAACCCGTCTCCGTTTCGCCACTCGGCACGGCAAAATCACACGCCATTCGGGCCAAATCACGATGGCCGGGTACCGACGCACCATCTCGTTCCCGGCCCCGAAGCCCGCCGCGGCCGCCTTGGTGAGCGCGAATGACAAGCTGGTGGCCGCGTACCGCATCCGCTCGGCCAGCCTCCCGTGCCGCTTCCACCCGCTGGTGCTGCAGCTCGACGACGACGTCGCCGCGCTGCGCCTGGTGATCGGCCAGTCGCCTTCCGCTGGCGCGCCCTCAGCGTCGTCCATCTCCGCGGCCGCCTCGCAGGTCCACCGGGTGCTGGTGTCGCTCTCGGAGCTGCTGCACCACCCGCAGGCTCAGGAGCCGCTGCGCCGGTTGGGGAGGTCTCCGTTCTCGGAGCGGCTGCTTGACGACTTACTGCACCTCGCGGACGCGCACGGCAGCTTCCGCGAGGCGCTGGTCGCGCTCGCCGCCCTCCAGGCGGAGACACGCGCCGCCCTGCGGCGCGGCGACCCGCGCGGCTGGCTTCCGCGGCGCGCGCACAGCGCCGCGCGGGCGCGACCTCCCCCGCCTCGCCGCCGCCGCACGGGCCATGTCTAGCAAGGCTCCCACGCCGCTGCCGGAGGATCTCCAGGCCGACACTGTGGCCTTCGCTGCCACGGTTGTCGACGCGACCGTCGCCGTGGCCTCCGCCTCCGCGGCTGTCTTCTCCGGCATGTCCTCCCTCTCGAACGCCGCCGCCGCCGCCCGTGTCGAGGTCGTATCCACGCCCTGCTGGATCACCACCCCCGCAAGATACACTGTCGGATCGGACGCACCAAGAACCAGCCACCACCGCATATGGTGGGTGGCCGACCTCGTGCGTTGGATGTCGCGCGCGAAGCGGCGGTCCACCGAGAAACAAAACGGCGGCGACGATGACGAATTGTCCACCGTGCAACTCCGATCGGAAGCCCGCATGAAGCCGGAGGAGAGGGCGCGGAAGGCGGCACTCGAGCGCCACGATAACTTGGAACGTTGCATCGCCAACGTCGACAGCAGCGGCGAGAAGGTGTTCCGAGCTTTGGTCAACACCAGAGTCTCCTTGCTCAACATTCTGAGCCCAACCTTCTGATATCCGAACAACTCTCATTAAATTTGAGAAACGTTTTATTTTGGCTTGCATGTTCGGACAGAATCTGTATGTAGTGAAGTGTCCTTCCGGATCCAGTCTGTTCGTTCGCCTGCATCTTTCAATAGCTTTGGAACCGGGTGTTCCAAATTGCAAAATCTGCATTCTTTCGGTCCGGTTCTTGACTACAGCCCATGGAATCCTTCTAGATTGAACGAAAAATTTGGCATATGTGATTGCAAATAGAATATGCCTGCTCCTTCCATACATCTGAATTCATCGTCCATGGCTCCTCCAGCACAATGCCTTGAAGAAAACCCTGACCAAGCGGTGATAAGTCTTGTTATTTCTGGCACCAAATGGTGCAGGTTGTCTATCCCCGAAGGTGTCCGCTAGCCGGGGACATGCCTACCTGGTGGCAAACGTGCGTTTGCGAGGGAACAGCTCGAACTTCCTGTGCATGGAGCGCGCGCCGCCGGCTCGACAGCTCGAGGGCCGCGGTGCGCACTGCATGCATTTGGTGAGTCGGTGCGGATGCCTCTAACTTTTCTACTTGCCCTGCCACGCCGCGCCTTATCTCAGAAAGACTTCAAGACGCCTTCCGTTTGTTCTTGCACTGACGATGGCGAAATATCATGTGCTTTCGCGATGCATGTTTGACATCATTCAACAGACATGTGAGTCGTCGCGTGATGAACCGAACGCAGCAATTTTGGCGAGATTGGGATGCAGTTTCCCAGGGCCACGCGCGACGGAAACGTACATTCATCTCAGTGGCAAAACCATTTCCGTTTCTTCAACGAAAAACAGATTACGCATACAGAAACTTTCAATCTCGATCAGGTCGTCGGCGCATTGCAAATCGTTCTTAAGGTTTCAGTACATTGTCAGACCTGAATATCTCGACGTACAAAACGGGCCATTAAACCATGACCGGCACCGCGGGAGCTAGTCAGACCCGCCGCTTGCAGCGGCGACCTGCTCGCTCGACGCGCTAGGACTGTGTTTCTAAAAACGATTTTTTTTCTACAGTATCTAACTTTTAAATAGAGTATTTTTCAAAATAGAATCTTCAAATTAATTGTATTACATATTAAAAACCTAATATTTATATCAACCAAAATCACAAACGAGTATCTCTTCATAAGCTCTATCGCAAACAGTTAAAATTCAAAAATTTTAACAAAAACCGTAAACCACAGGAAAAAAAGAACAGCTCTGACGTCAATCCCACGTTACATGTCTAGCTTGACCGGTCAGGCTCGCCATTAATCTCCCCTGTACAGTACAGATAAAAAAGTCACAACGTCACACGCACAGGACGGACATTTTTTATTTGTTTAAGGTCTCATTTCGGCTTGGCCATCGGCACGTGATAGTTTTTTAATTTCATTTTCTTTTTACTATTTTAGCCTTTCGGAGTTTTTTTTTTTATTGTATTATTTGTGAATATATAACTGTAATTTTTTTTTTTAACTGAATGATCTAGAAAAAATAATAGCAGCTATAATGTAATTTTAACTAAAAGCCAACGGACGAAAGCAAGAAACTGCTAAAAACCTGATTGAACGGGGCTGCAAGCCGGACGAAGCTATGCGTGGAATCGCCCTGGCAATTGGCAATATGAAACGGGAACGCGCAGGGTTTGGCTGGTTGGATCCCGACAGGCTGCTCCGAGTCCCCCCCGGGGTCTGGAGGTGGACTCGTTTGTTCCATGCACATTGTAGAGTTGCAGGGCTCTCGTCTCGTTACTCGGCTTTCTTACGGTGTCTGCTGGCTGGGTCGCCTGGGCCGTGCCGTGTCGGCCGGTTGGTTGGACGGATGACCCAACAGCCGCATGCCTCATGTCTGCCCTGGGCCGGGATGGGATGGGTCCGCTCCTGCCAGTGCAGAAAAGTGCTAAACTGCTGATCGATCTAGATGCTAGACTGCTGAATGCTGATTTTTTTAGGAAGTAAAGATGGCCCGTGAACTCATGAATTTGCCTGTTAGTTTACGGGCCGCAAATTTGCGCCTGTTAGTTTATGGCCGCAAATTTGCGCTGTTATGCAGCGCAGACATTTTCTGCAAGAACTAACTCCAACTTCTGTTCCTTCTAAAGCCTAATGCGGCCGGTTCGTGTGGTACTTCAATTGACCCGAGCCCAAAGCGTTATTTTGGACTACAAATCATTCCAATCTCTCTCTCTCTCTCTCTCTAAAAAAAAGTTGATCATGATTCTTCAGTAAACCGACGTGGTGGCTGGTTTATGAGAACATGTGGAGGTCGCCTTATGATTGTGATGAGTAATTGATCTTTGAATTAGAGCATGTGCGGACGTTGAGTTTGGTTTTTAAGGGTTTTGCAAAAGACTGTATTCTGGTTGGGCTGTCTGCTGGAATCTTCAGGTTAAGCGGTATGACCACTTTATTTTGGCGATTTGACTGGCAGACTTTGACCGCTAATAGTAGTCGGAGGCGTGGTCCTCAACTTTGTAGTCGGGCGGTCCGATCGGCCCTAGGTAGTCGGTAGTCCGATTGGCCCTGAGATAGGCAGTTCGAATGACCGTGTGTTGGGCGGTCCAATCGGCAGATCTACCACGGATACTTGATGGCCGAAAACTACAGTGCCTGAACGACCACAGATGGTCGATGGTCGGTAGTTGTAGACTTCGCATGTGGTCGATAGTCATAGACTTTACAGTCGATAGTCGTAGACTTTGCGATCGATAGTCGTAGGCTTTACGGTCGATAGTCATAGGCTTTGTGATCGGTAGTCGTAGACTTTGCGGTCGATAGTCGTAGCCTTTGCGACTGATGGTCGATGGTCGAAAGCTACAGTGCTTGACAGACCACGGATGGTCGATGATCATAGTTGTAGGCGTTGCGATTGGCTATCGTAGATCTCGAGTACTCGTGTCGATCAGCCGGCCGGTCCGACCGGCCCGTGTGCATGGCGATGACCGGTCTCTCTCGGTGGTCTGAGGTTGTTTTCTGGAGTGCATGGAATTTGGGTCATGGTTTGATCTGGGTGTTGTTGCTTGTGTACACATGGGTTTATTGTCTAGTCCTAAACTCAGGATTAGTATTTTGGTTGCATACTTTTTGCATGTGCGAGAAGAGACATGTGGTGCACCAAGTGACTTGGGTCGTTTGCAAGCGAGGATTGTTCGGTGGGATCTGGACCCGTGAGAGGCTTGGCGGCAAGTCATTGGGGCCACGTGAAAGATGGCGAAGCATGGGCGATACTTTGTGGAAAAGGAAGCGGGAAGCTTCGTGGAAGACAGTAGAGGGGCATTTTGGTAAATTCCCAATACCAGAAAGTGGCGGTGTGTGAAACTACGGTGTTGGCTTAAGTGGTTTAGGTCTTATATGTGCTGAAAATGTGAAGTAGATCAAGTGTTGATTCACTAATGGGTTAATGGTTGTAAGCCGCTTTGAGAAGCGTGCGTGAGAAAGTAAAACCCGGTGTTAAGTAGGGTCAACGGGTTATCTCCGATTTGGCCTAATGGATGGATCCATTAGATTTTGGTTTAGGTTGTGAGCCTATAAATGGGTAGGGGAGGCAATAGGTAGAGTTTGAGAAGGTTGGCTAGCTCCTCCTCCTTCCCATGGGAGATAGGTTAGAGAGTGTGTGCGCTCTAGGCTTAGAGTTCTACTATCTTAAGAGATTGGCTATAAAACTTTCCTCCTCAAGCAGCAATAGAATTAATCTTCGATATTGTCCATGGCTATCTCTCTATTTGATTGATTTGCTCTTGTTTTGGTTGGTTTTTCTTCTCTCCTCACCCTTTTCTTGATCTTGCTGTGCCAAGAACGTATAAGAGGTAGAGAGATCCTCTAAGAATCATTCTTCACCCATCTAGGCACGTTGATAGCAAATTCATCAAGAAACTCGGTTTTTACACGTTCTTGACCTTCCGAGTGGTTTCTTGATCCGAGGGTTTTTGGAGTGATTTCTTCAGTGTTCTTGCTTGATGGGACATGTGGAAACATATCTTGATCCATCTTGGTCATCACTCACCCACGAGCATGTTATATTCATCGATTTTGTTTTTGGCTCGGTTTTGGTGCAACCTTCCAATAAACTGAAAAATGTCTCAACTTTAACTATGATTTTCATGATCGTTTGTTGGAATAAGTTCCTAATATTCTAAAGAAGATTCTTGAAAATTTCATATCATATGGATCTACGATTAAAAGTTCCATCAATTTTCGGATTTGAAATCGGGCTGAAAACATTATTCATTCTTGAAATTTCTGTAGCAGTGGTCTGGCTGGCACTGTAGCAACGATCTGACAAGGGATACTGTAGCATCCCCTGATTTTACTGCTTAGCAGTCTAACCGCCATTGAAATAGCGGTCTGACCGCTCTGGAGGTCAGGCCGCCCTTTCATGGTGGTCAGACCACCATGTATGTAGAGGTCAGATCGTCGGGGTTTTCAAAGTACATTTTGCTCCATTTTGATCAGATCTTCCCTTGAGATTATTTGTCTTTGATCTTCATAGCTTATATAGCTACTAGAGTAAAGAGTGTTGCTTCCGCTCAAAGGAAAAGATTTTGAAAAGCCTCGAATTGAATTTGGGCTCCTATTCACCCCCTCTAGTCGCCATACTCGATCCTACATGGTTCTAACACATTACAGACTAAGTTGGTGTAAGAGTAAATGAGAGTTAAGAGAGGGCAAAGAAAAAATTGGACATCAATTCCCTCTACTGAAAGTTTGAGAATGAGATCTTCTAGATACGGGTATGCTATACTAGCATGTAATAGAAATGTCTATCACTTAAACTAGGAGGTCATGCGAATAAGAGATCATAGATCATTACCATTAGATACACAGTGTAGCGGAAGAAGAGTAGGTACAACCCGGTCCAACGTTGTGCACGTTGACGTAGTAAAAATAGTCAATCATCCAACGTCCTGGCCGCCAATTGTCTCCTCCACAAGCCCATTGTGTTCCTCACATACGTTGCCCTTCGTCCTCCTTTAGCGCAGCAGCAACCGCAACAATGCCTTTACGATATCCACAAGTTCAGTGATGGAATGTTATGCGTCGGTGTGCTAGCATCAACATGCATGGTAGGGACTTCAGACGGAGGTGGCTAGGGTTTTGTTGGGTAGAGTGATATTTTCTCACACCTCTCCTTATAAAGAACCCTTTAGTGGAACCCTACGCTAGCGGCCATTAAGGTGTAAAGCCCATACGATTAGATCATATCCGAACAAATTTATTCTAGCCCCCTAAGTGTGTGATCCTGTAGGTTCATGTGTACTCAGCCACAATCTAAAAACCCCTTTCCAATCCACAAGTCGATAGCGGTCCCTAACAGGACATAGCGACCCAAGGACACATATAAAGATCATATCGGATGAACCTGTATAATGCTCACATGCTTCACCATGCTTTTAATTTCCAGTGCCAACCCCAGATGTTGGAGATGCCTTGGGCCTGAGGGTAGCTCGACCCTTCCACTATAGGACATGCCGGTACTACTAGTCTGGTCCTGTATTAATCCACGAAAAGATAACAAGATACTAGATAATGACTACTTTATTGAAATGATAATTCGCTCTTACAAGGTAAAGTAGGTACATAGAGCTCACACATACCGAGATACCAATGAGGATGACTCCAAAACCATTGGCATGTAGGCTGCCTCTTCTCCTACTGCCCTACCAGGCTACTAGTGACTTCGGTGTCCCTATACTACCATAGGACTTATTCTAGAATAGAGTGGTGTGATGTGGTTGAGTGCTTCTCCTTGATGGGGTTTGTTCTTGAATCGGAGGTGGTACCCCCTATTTATACCCTTGGCCGGCTAGCCAAGATCGGTTGGGCCAGCCAGCCAAGTGTTGTCCATGCGGGTGTTGGACAAAGGTCAGTGGAGAGGAGGATGTGTGGCCGGTCGAGGAGTGTTGATGGGCTGATTGGCAAACTCCATCTTGACTGCTCGCATTCCTCCGCATGATTTATAGTAAACCTTAAAGATACATTTATGACTACCCATTTACGGAGTAGCGTTTGTCAACTCATAAATAAACTATTATATACGTAGAAAACCTTGATGAGCTCAGGTCTAAGGATCCCACATACAATACGTAGAAGATTATGACACTTAAGAATATAACAATTCCCGTAGTGTCTCGAGGTGGGTCAATCCAACGCTATGTTATCTAACATATGTCTACACTATTGATTTAATATCTCATATCTACGATCTGTAAAACGTGATCATCAATCAATACATATGTTGATCTATAAATTATAAGTGTCTCACATAACAATATAATATCAAGGATGTTTAGAATAGCATTATAAACACAAATAGAGATATTCATGAACAAGTCATAAACTTGACGATCAATATAAATGATAGCTCATTTAAGAAATAAAATAACATATTATTCAAAAGTTCATAAATATAAAAGCAATACGATTATCTTTATGATTGTCTTTAGAGTGTATCACTAGCATATCTCCCATCATACAAATTTTCACGTGTTATTTCATACTCTATAACCTTGTTCTTTTTGGCATTTTAACGGCTTTTGAGTTTTAACTTCTCTCAATAATCATTATTTATTAAATTAATAAGCCATAATCGAAAATTATAAACCATAGCCTAAGAATACAAGCCCATAAGCTTCTCGAAGACAAATAATAAATATGATCAATCTCTGTTACAGACTACTGAGTACTTACTCCTATAGATGTACCAGTAATTTTTATGATATTCTGTAGTTGTACCAGTAATGCACGTCATATAGATGCAGACATGCAGGTGGATCTTTGTAAGAGGGGTTGTTGACATATTCTTTAATATTCTCTTCGTCCACGATATAAATCCCATGATATAAATCTAAAGTTTACCATACATATAGATCAAAGAGTCATTAAATTTAAAAAAATTAATAATATTGGACCATACATATCCTATTAAATAGCATACTATAACTATTTGCTCATTTTGTAGTATTAAAGTAGAGATATATGGTAGAAATATTTAATAACTATATATTTGATCTGTATAATAAATTTATATGATGAGACGATGTTTTTTAAAATAAGGATTTATACAGTGGAAAGGAGGGAGAATCGTTTAGGGGATCCAACGCTCCAAAGCTTCTGCAGAATCATTTAGTACATCATCCACAGTGCCAATGGTTAGCCTGATGATTCACTGGGCCAGCAACCAGGGCTACACGGCTACACGCTTGCACCTCAACAAACACAGATTAGTGCGTCCATGATTACATACCATATCAAAAACAGTGGTCATTAGGTGTTACACTGTCTCTTGCACATATACGTAAACCAGTACCTGTGCAGCTAGCTCCTTTTACCGCTGTTCTTGCACGGCCCTCTTAGGTGGCCACCGTCTTCCTGCCGTAGGGATTGCACTGCGTGCTCTCATGGCTTCACAGTTTTGTCCCCTTGATGATTGCGAAGGCTCCTGGTACATCGATCATCTCTGCTCTGGCCCAGATTGTTCTCTCTAGTTTCTTGCTTTGGTTTCAGTCTTTCAGAGAATCTTTGAGGGGCTGGTCAGCCACCAACCGCACAAGGCGTGCATGACGACTGGTGAGGATGAGCACATCAGATGAGACGAAACAGCATGGGCTCAGATGCAATTTCAGGGCGTTTTAATTAGATGGTAAACCTTGGCTTGTGGATACGACGTGCAAGGAAAAGTTGTCGAGTTGGTTGCATTTGACGATCTAAGCAATGAGACAAGAGGAATTAAATAGTGTAAAAAACCCCAATGTTCCTGGAGCTATTCAGGATCCTTACATGGGGTGCGACAGTCCTGTATACATTTTTTCAATACAGCCATCTTGTATTTGCTTGTGAGAAATCTGTGTGCTGGGGTAGTGGGGTGTGCTCTTCTCTTGTACACAGTGTATCTTGGAGAAAACCCAATAATAGGCAGCATAATTCTTAATCTTTTTTTAACCAGAAATCTTGATCTTTTCAGCATGTCCTATTTGCAGTAACAGTCCCTATACATGTTAATTGCTGAGCGTGCTGGTTGCGAGGGTCGCATGTTTGCCCGGTGCTATCATTGTCTCTTGGTACGGGACTATAGGAGCGAAGCTTTTCTTTTGGAGTGGGAGGTGGATCGTGTCCCTCATGCAGTCATGCTTTGCTTAAAGACCAAACTTATGACGTTGGAGAACAAGCACAAAAGAACCACAAATCTAGAACTACATATCTATGTTTTCTTCTTTTAGGCAATTATTGATCAATTGATCGATCATTCAGTGTACCTACACACAGTTACAGTATATATAATTATATATACACACAACAGATGTTTGCCTCTGTCTCATTCTTGAAGCACTACAGGTAGGCTATGCAATCACAATTTTAAAAATTCTACCGCGTAAATAAGAAACCTCTGTTAGTAATAGATCACAGGATTACGACTAGACTCACAGACTTGTAGCAGAAATAGAGTTGATATAGCGTGTTGATGGATCAAACTCAGGGAGAGGTGTATACCATCCTATGATATCTCAATTCTTCACTCGATCTTGTAGTGGATCACTTAGGTGTAGTTTACTTCTTAACCAAAATCAACATGTCTATACACTTTCCTAATTCAACAACATGGATGAGCCCAGAGATATCTATCCCGTTAAAAAGGAGAGGCAAACTCCATCTTGACTGCTCGCATTCCTCCACATGATTTATAGTAAACCTTAAAGATACATTTATGACTACCCATTTACGGAGTAGCGTTTGGCAACTCATAAATAAACTATTATATACGTAGAAAACCTTGATGAGCTCAGGTCTAAGGATCCCACATACAATACGTAGAAGACTATGACACTTAAGATTATAACAATTCACGTAGTGTCTCGAGGTGGGGTCGATCCAACGTTATGTTATCTAACATATGTCTACATTATTGATTTAATATCTCATATCTACGATCTGTAAAACGTGATCATCAATCAATACATATGTTGATCTATAAATTATAAGTGTCTCACATAACAATATAATATCAAGGATGTTTAGAATAGCATTATAAACACAAATAGAGATATTCATGAACAAGTCATAAACTTGACGATCAATATAAATGATAGCTCATTTAAGAAATAAAATAACATATTATTCAAAAGTTCATAAATATAAAAGCAATACGATTATCTTTATGATTGTCTTTAGAGTGTATCACTAGCATATCTCCCATCATACAAATTTTCACGTGTTATTTCATACTCTATAACCTTGTTCTTTTTGGCACTTTAACGGCTTTTGAGTTTTAACTTCTCTCAATAATCATTATTTATTAAACTAATAAGCCATAATCGAAAATTATAAACCATAGCCTAAGAATACAAGCCCATAAGCTTCTCGAAGACAAATAATAAATATGATCAATCTCTGTTACAGACTACTGAGTACTTACTCCTATAGATGTACCAGTAATTTTATGATATTCTGTAGTTGTACCAGTAATGCACGTCATATAGATGCAGACATGCAGGTGGATCTTTGTAAGAGGGGTTGTTGACATATTCTTTAATATTCTCTTCGTCCACGATATAAATCCCATGATATAAATCTAAAGTTTACCGTACATATAGATCAAAGAGTCATTAAATTTAAAAAAATTAATAATATTGGACCATACATATCCTATTAAATAGCATACTATAACTATTTACTCATTTTGTAGTATTAAAGTAGAGATATATGGTAGAAATATTTAATAACTATATATTTGATCTGTATAATAAATTTATATGATGAGACGATGTTTTTTAAAATAAGGATTTATACAGTGGAAAGGAGGGAGAATCGTTTAGGGGATCCAACGCTCCAAAGCTTCTGCAGAATCATTTAGTACATCATCCACAGTGCCAATGGTTAGCCTGATGATTCACTGGGCCAGCAACCAGGGCTACACGGCTACACCCCTAAGAGGGCCGTGCAAGAACAGTGGTCATTAGGTGTTACACTGTCTTTTGCACGTATACGTAAACCAGTACCTGTGCAGCTAGCTCCTTTTACCACTGTTCTTGCACGGCCCTCTTAGGTGGCCACCGTCTTCCTGCCGTAGGGATTGCACTGCGTGCTCTCATGGCTTCACAGTTCTGTCCCCTTGATGATTGCGAAGGCTCCTGGTACATCGATCATCTCTGCTCTGGCCCAGATTGTTCTCTCTAGTTTCTTGCTTTGGTTTCAGTCTTTCAGAGAATCTTTGAGGGGCTGGTCAGCCACCAACCGCACAAGGCGTGCATGACGACTGGTGAGGATGAGCACATCAGATGAGACGAATCAGCATGGGCTCAGATGCAATTTCAGGGCGTTTTAATTAGATGGTAAATCTTGGCTTGCTGAGCGTGCTGGTTGCGAGGGTCGCATGTTTGCCCGGTGCTATCATTGTCTCTTGGTACGGGACTATAGGAGCGAAGCTTTTCTTTTGGAGTGCGAGGTGGATCGTGTCCCTCATGCAGTCATGCTTTGCTTAAAGACCAAACTTATGACGTTGGAGAACAAGCACAAAAGAACCACAAATCTAGAGCTACATATCTATGTTTTCTTCTTTTAGGCAATTATTGCTCAATTGATCGATCATTCAGTGTACCTACACACAGTTACACTATATATAATTATATATACACACAACAGATGTTTGCCTCTGTCTCATTTTTGAAGCACTACAGGTAGGCTATGCAAGCATAATTTTAAAAATTCTACCGCGTAAATAAGAAACCTCTGTTAGTAATAGATCACAGGATTACCACTAGACTCGCAGACTTGTAGCAGAAGTAGAGTTGATATAGCGTGTTGATATGGTTGTAGTCTACTAGCCGTATGTCTCCTCTTTCAGATCCTTGTGATCTTAACAAATTGTGGATCGTCCTAGAGCTGAAGCTTCGCATCAACACTTCCAAGGTATCCACACGTACGGATAGGAACATCACGCGCTGGAGTGCTAGCACCGACGGCGTGGTATTAGATGAGGAAGGTGTGGCGTCTAGGGTTTTGGGAATTCCAAATTCTCTCTCTATCGCATAGATCATATACCACCGCACCCCTCTATTTATAGGCATCCATAATGATCCTTGAACTTGAGACCTATTAGGAACTCGTGGCCCACATGAACTCAAATAACTATCCGAATTATATCCCAACCTCTAAGTATGCGACCCTATAGGTTCACGTGCACTTGGACATGACCCAAGTACTCCTACTCGTCTACTAATTGGTAGTGGCCCTTTGCAAGACATGCCGACTCCTAAGTATATGTAAATACCATATCGGACGAACCTCATCAAAGCTCATATGCATTTCCTTTGCCTCATGATATCGGTCAAGCTCAAGGCAAGTACGTGCTAGCCTTGTTGGTTAGCTCGAATACTCTTTCTCGATCACGTGATTCGAATTTCTTGGCTACGGTTAACTCTTTAACCGCAAGTAGCATGTCCATGCATTTCTAGAATCCAATCACTCGAGAGGCTTAAAGATATCTCTCCATTGCATGGAGGGCAAATCCTATCTTGATCGATCATGCCTCGAACATACATCATGACACCCGAAAGCTACCTTTATAACTACCCATTTACGGAGTAGCGTTCGGCAATCCCTAAGTTAGCCATATGCATCACGAGTACGTGCGACAACATCAAGGCCTTATTCTTTCGACTTCTAAAAGTCGCCGCTTTTCTACAAGAACTAGCTTCTAAATAGAATATTTTTTTCAAGATAGGGTCTACTAGTTAATTGTAGTACATACTTTACTGACTTCATTTATATCAGCAAAAATCGTATATAAATTTCTGTTACTCTGTAATCTCTCGTACAAACAGCCCAAAAGTCACAAGCCGCAGCCAAAAGCCACAAGCCGCAACCAAAAAGAACAGGCCCCATGTCTAAGGACATAACATACGCATTGTAAATGAGATCAACTGATGACATGTAAGAATGCAACGTTCTCGCAGTGTCTCATGGTGGGTCGATCCAACCCCATGTTCCCTAACATGTGTCCATATTATTGATTTGATATCAGCCAAATCATATGCTAGTCTACTCATATGTGTCCTCATATGTTTTCGATTAGAGATCGTTTAAGAATAATCATCGTAGTAATATAGAGTTTCACAATCAAGTCACATACTCGATAATAAATATCAACGATATTATTCAAGAAACAAGATAACATGTTATCCAATAGATCATGAACATAACGAAACAACGTGGTCGAAACAACGTAGTCAACACAATATGATTGGCACAACGTGGTCGAAATAACTTAGCATCTTTATGATTATCTCGAGGGCACATTTCCAACAATTCTCTCTCTGGAAGATTAGCACTTGTGTTTTCGTTCGTACCATTGGCATTTTAAGCTGTGGCCGTGTCTATTACAGTCTATGAAACAGAAACTACTTTCATACAGTAGTGCATAGCTCTCCATGTGGACAGACTGGAGTGGCTACACTAGAATCTGCGAACGCCAAACAATTCAAGGTTTGAGCTGCATGCATGGCGGTATGGCACCAAGAACACGGAAATGTTCTACTTTGACACCACTTTTGCACTGTCCGAAAAGACACACTCAAAATTGGAAGGGGAAAAGGAGCAAAGGCAAAAGAACTAAAGAGAGGTAATCCGTAGTGAAAGCTGGCATAAGATCCATCAATTGAGCCTGTGGCTTGCACGAATAGAAGCTTTAATTCGGATCAGATTTGACCAACGATAGATTGCTTCTCCTATGCTACGAGTATGAATCTTTATTGAGGCAAGCATAAAGTTGTCTTGGGTCCTGAAAGATCATACGAGGACCACCAGAGATATGAAATATTGCTGGCAGCAAGGCAGATTCGTCTCTGTATGGATACAAAACGTTTAATCTTGATTTGCACAAACACATGATCGTATTTTTTTTAGGTTGATGCTCCGTACTGGAATTAACATACCGTTTGCCATACACTAACCAGCGACGTTATTTTTTAATTAAGGATTGACTTTGTTCGAACTAGAAAACCTTGCGTTAAGTAAGGCTTAATGTTATAGTTATAGACCAAACAGTGAATAATAGGGATTACGGAGAGACCACACAAGGGCTATCCGAAGGTCTAAAGCTCACAATAGGGAGTAGATGTAGAAGATGTATGCACTATGTCTAAACTATTGTATAGCCTTATCTCTAAAAAAATGAATCCCCCCTCCATGGCATCCTAAGAATGTATTTATAACTATCAGGAACTTGTTTACACAAATGCCTCTATTGGGGTTTATAATAATGAGATTAAAAATGTCTTTTCCTCTGTCACAACCCTTTTAGGCTTGCCATACCGTTTACATGCTCTATTGGGCCTTTTTACATGGTGCGCCGATTGGGTCACAATGAGGGCTACTCTTCTAACAGTAGCCTCTCATGGTAAAAGGCTTCATTACTAATAGACCGAAACCATGTTACTTGTTTATTAGCCCCCTCCGTCCCTTCAGCTCCCTGGTTAGTTGCCCGCGAAATTCTGGTATACTATCTCGATCGGCATCGTTTCTACGTGTTTGGTGCAAATCAGTCACGTCGTACATGGGGCGACTGTCTGCTCTTGGGTCGTGCGACGTGAGCTTCTGCACTTGTTACGGGGGTACACATGTCCTCTAAAAAGGTGCACCTACCCTGTCACCATTAATGTTGCATGTCCCGTCAATACTTAAGTGTTGTGGCACTTTGGTTTCGATCATTTCCTTCTTATTTCTTGCGCTCGCCCGTTGCCGTCTGTAGTTGTTTTGCTCGTCGTCAACTTTTCCCCATCACGCTTTCACCGTTTGTCTTTTTCCCATCGCGCTCTTGCTGTTTAGGATGGGCCGTAGAAGTGAGCGCAGCGGTCGCGGTGGCGCGTCCACTGCCTCGAACAGTCATGGTGGTGAAGATGAGCGGTCTGAGTCTGCCGTCTGTCGATTGCGATGGATGAGCTGTTGGATACACTCGTGCGCGATGGCAAGGTGTCCTCCCACGAGCTTATTCACCTCCCTGCCGACGATGAGGTCGTCCCGTGGCCGCGGAAGGGCAGTGGATGTAAAAGATATATACAATATGTCTAAACTATTGTATAGCCTTTTTCTAAAAATGAATCCCCCTCCATAGCTCCTAAAAATGTATTTATAGCCATAAGGATGCTGTTTACACAAATACATATATTGAAGTCTATAATAATAAAGATACATATATCTTTTTTCCTGTCACAGTCCTTTTGTGTCTACCATACGATTTACATGCTTTAGCACTTAGCAGCCCTTTTGGCACGGTGAGGGCCACTCCCCCAACACTTCTTGCCATGAAGGGAAAAAATGGCTACAGTTCGCATAGATAGTGATCACTCGAAGCGAATTGTTAACTCCGTGCAGTTATTACAGCTTAATCGAGCAAGTCAAACAGTAGTATTTGATTCCAGGGCAGGGTAGTTTTGTATCCCACTTGAATTTCAGAAACTTGCTGTTACAAGGGCCATTTGGATCGACAGTCTGCATAGGCCCCATGGGTTTTCGAATTGCTGATCTGAAAGCTCCAAATCATCACGCTACGATCATGGTAGGGTCTTCAGCCGCATGATAGAAAACTCATGCCTCGATAGAGTAATCATGTGTTGATGTGAATTAGGTGGTTCACGGGGCCTCTGATTTTGCGAGTGGGTGTAATAATTGAATGTCACCGCCCCTAACAGATCCAGATCGAACTCGTCAGCAATTTTTTTCAGAACACGATGAGCTACGCGTCGTAGTTACCGTTTAGGTCAGAGAAGGACAACTAGACAAACATGGCTTCAAAAACACTTAAATATTCAGGCCTCCACCACATGTTAGACCCCATTTATAATTGAATACTCACTTAGGAGCGGGACTTACAGGTTATTTTAGTCCATACGATGCTTCCCCCACCAATACAGCAATGGCACCGTTCTGCTGCATGAACTATGCTTAGTATATCCTCTGGCCACCACGTGAACCGCTCGACTCGATCGCACGGACGCTAGTTTTAAGAACTTCTGACTGGTTTCTTACGTTACGTCGCTCTATTTCTGACATTGTTGGTTCCTTCTCCATTTCTTCGAGTTACGTAACAAAGCAGGGATTTTTTTTTTGAAAAAAAGGGAAGACCACCAGATCAGAAGAACCGGCTAAAATGGACGAAACAAAAGGCGATCCTACGAGAACTCGTTGCTTTACGTAAGCTTGGGAGCTTACGTGGGTTTCTTGTCTCAACCGTGCACAGTTGATCGTGGATTCGACTTGCGCCCTTTATGTCGCTCTCCACTCCACAGTAGGAACCATGCCGAGTTGCTCAACACGATGGATTCTCTGATTGGACCAAAGTAGAATATAGAGTACATTGCTTCAGCTCCTTGTCTACTGGTTAACTATGGCGTTCAGGAGTTACCGAGTTACTAGTGGTTAGCTACGTGCTCTTTTTCTCCATCCCAACCTTGTCGGCAAACGAGGTCTCTGAGCTGAATCTTTAATGGAGTAGGAGGAGGAGGGTGCAGGCCGGAATGGATCACCGGAGTGGGGTGTGACTGAACAATGGAAAGTGGCACTGCTCATTGAATCCTACTGTTGAAAAAGGGCAGGGGCCTCAGATGAACAGTGGAGGTAGAATTGATGATTGAACCGAGACACCAGACACAGTCGTGGGACGGGATCATCTACCTCTAGTCTAGTGGTTGTGGTTGCATGGAGCTGAAGGCATGGCAGAAGTCGCTGGCCCCCACGGCGAGACATGCCCAGAGGCCCGAAGCTGAGCAAGTGCAAGAGATGATACGACTCGGATGGCCTCCGAGTAAATTCTCTCTGCAGCGTGATCTGCTCAGAGTTGCATCGAGATCTTGTCGTCGCCATGCTTCTCTGACGCTCTCGGCCATCAGATTTTGCTCTGTTCCCGACGAGATTGGAGCGGTCCACTCTGAAACAGTGAGACGTGAACACGGAAACGAAACAAGAAAGAAGGATAGACAGGAGGAACAAACGCGAGAGTTTGCATTGGGTGCACGTTTATTTCTGCAGACCATCGTCGACGTAGCTTTTCTTTACTAGTACTGTCTTTTCCCCTAGAATTTCTTGCCCTACATTATCGGTGAAGGTGCTAGCGCCCTTGAATTTCTTGCTCTAAATTATCGGTGAAAATGCACGGTAGCACGCGACACGCTCCTACAATAGCAGCAGCACGCTGGGTCCTTGATGAAGCCGTGACCGTGAAGGTAGCTGCCTTTGTTGTTTGCCAGCTCGTAGGTTATGTCTACTATTCCAGTCCCTTTTGGCGGCCTGAATTCATGTATGTAGTACACTAGCACTAGTATGCGTGCTAGAGAGCAGTTGTGTGTACTAGGAGAGTATCGCGTTAATGTTGTAAGCTTAGCTGGAATCGACGTGGATCGGAGGTTTAATCACTCAAAATATATTTTAAAACTTTCACCCTATTGAGTACTAAAAGCTGAAAAACAGATTTACTCACCAATAAAGAACCCATAAAAATATGGAACCAACAAAATTGATCTATTACAACTTATAAATAAAAGTTTTATAACCACTTCACCATAGAGGGTATTGCTCTCATAAGAGCACTCACTCAAAGCTTTCACCATAAGAGAGTCTTTCTCATCTCCTTAGCCATATACCTTTAACCCATCCCACTTATATAGATGGAGCAATTAGCCTTATCTAAATATAATGGATACTATCTATTAACACAACAAGGAAAATCCATTAACCCCACACACCGAATTTTACACTCATATGTGATTTATGCACGCTTCTCAAAATATATAAGTCCAAACCCGCCAAGAAGCAAGCTCCTCATCCATTTGACCTTATCAACATCTCGTTGAGCTAAACTGCTCTCCCAACACCCTTCAAGTGCCACAATTTTAGTCCTATCACCATTTTATGGTATTTTGATTTTCCCACCAAAACACTCTTGCTTTCACTATGAACCTCACATCTTCTTCCAACCTAGTTTATGGTCGCTCCTCCTTTGCGTGCAACTTCATGCCTATAACGTATAGGTTCACTAATATTTCACGACACGGGGCCTCTGATTTTGCGAGTGGGTGTAATAATTGAATGTCACCGCCCCTAACAGATCCAGATCGAACTCGTCAGCAATTTTTTCAGAACACGATGAGCTACGCGTCGTAGTTACCGTTTAGGTCAGAGAAGGACAACTAGACAAACATGGCTTCAAAAACACTTAAATATTCAGGCCTCCACCACATGTTAGACCCCATTTATAATTGAATACTCACTTAGGAGCGGGACTTACAGGTTATTTTAGTCCATACGATGCTTCCCCCACCAATACAGCAATGGCACCGTTCTGCTGCATGAACTATGCTTAGTATATCCTCTGGCCACCACGTGAACCGCTCGACTCGATCGCACGGACGCTAGTTTTAAGAACTTCTGACTGGTTTCTTACGTTACGTCGCTCTATTTCTGACATTGTTGGTTCCTTCTCCATTTCTTCGAGTTACGTAACAAAGCAGGGATTTTTTTTGAAAAAAGGAAGACCACCAGATCAGAAGAACCGGCTAAAATGGACGAAACAAAAGGCGATCCTACGAGAACTCGTTGCTTTACGTAAGCTTGGGAGCTTACGTGGGTTTCTTGTCTCAACCGTGCACAGTTGATCGTGGATTCGACTTGCGCCCTTTATGTCGCTCTCCACTCCACAGTAGGAACCATGCCGAGTTGCTCAACACGATGGATTCTCTGATTGGACCAAAGTAGAATATAGAGTACATTGCTTCAGCTCCTTGTCTACTGGTTAACTATGGCGTTCAGGAGTTACCGAGTTACTAGTGGTTAGCTACGTGCTCTTTTTCTCCATCCCAACCTTGTCGGCAAACGAGGTCTCTGAGCTGAATCTTTAATGGAGTAGGAGGAGGAGGGTGCAGGCCGGAATGGATCACCGGGTGGGGTGTGACTGAACAATGGAAAGTGGCACTGCTCATTGAATCCTACTGTTGAAAAGGGCAGGGGCCTCAGATGAACAGTGGAGGTAGAATTGATGATTGAACCGAGACACCAGACACAGTCGTGGGACGGGATCATCTACCTCTAGTCTAGTGGTTGTGGTTGCATGGAGCTGAAGGCATGGCAGAAGTCGCTGGCCCCCACGGCGAGACATGCCCAGAGGCCCGAAGCTGAGCAAGTGCAAGAGATGATACGACTCGGATGGCCTCCGAGTAAATTCTCTCTGCAGCGTGATCTGCTCTCAGAGTTGCATCGAGATCTTGTCGTCGCCATGCTTCTCTGACGCTCTCGGCCATCAGATTTTTGCTCTGTTCCCGACGAGATTGGAGCGGTCCACTCTGAAACAGTGAGACGTGAACACGGAAACGAAACAAGAAAGAAGGATAGACAGGGAGGAACAAACGCGAGAGTTTGCATTGGGTGCACGTTTATTTCTGCAGACCATCGTCGACGTAGCTTTTCTTTTACTAGTACTGTCTTTTCCCCCTAGAATTTCTTGCCCTACATTATCGGTGAAGGTGCTAGCGCCCTTGAATTTCTTGCTCTAAATTATCGGTGAAAATGCACGGTAGCACGCGACACGCTCCTACAATAGCAGCAGCACGCTGGGTCCTTGATGAAGCCGTGACCGTGAAGGTAGCTGCCTTTGTTGTTTGCCAGCTCTCGTAGGTTATGTCTACTATTCCAGTCCCTTTTTTGGCGGCCTGAATTCATGTATGTAGTACACTAGCACTAGTATGCGTGCTAGGAGAGCAGTTGTGTGTACTAGGAGAGTATCGCGTTAATGTTGTAAGCTTAGCTGGAATCGACGTGGATCGGAGGTTTAATCACTCAAAATATATTTTAAAACTTTCACCCTATTGAGTACTAAAAGCTGAAAAAAACAGATTTACTCACCAATAAAGAACCCATAAAAATATGGAACCAACAAAATTGATCTATTACAACTTATAAATAAAAGTTTTATAACCACTTCACCATAGAGGGTATTGCTCTCATAAGAGCACTCACTCAAAGCTTTCACCATAAGAGAGTCTTTCTCATCTCCTTAGCCATATACCTTTAACCCATCCCACTTATATAGATGGAGCAATTAGCCTTATCTAAATATAATGGATACTATCTATTAACACAACAAGGAAAATCCATTAACCCCACACACTGAATTTTACACTCATATGTGATTTATGCACGCTTCTCAAAATATATAAGTCCAAACCCGCCAAGAAGCAAGCTCCTCATCCATTTGACCTTATCAACATCTCGTTGAGCTAAACTGCTCTCCCAACACCCTTCAAGTGCCACAATTTTAGTCCTATCACCATTTTATGGTATTTTGATTTTCCCACCAAAACACTCTTGCTTTCACTATGAACCTCACATCTTCTTCCAACCTAGTTTATGGTCGTCTCCTCCTTTGCAGGCAACTTCATGCCTATAACGTATAGGTTCACTAATATTTCACGCATCGGCAAGTTTCTCTGTGTCAGTTTCCCCCGAACACACCTTACTTGCACCGATTGTATTATTCGATGAATCGTTGCTCGAACATTCACTTCAACATCTATAATCTTCCATGTGCCTTGCTTGAGTTTAACTATCCCTTCCGATTTCTTGACCATACCTCATCTTATCCCCGATTCTAGTCCTGGTCCACGCCGTCGACCATAGTTACATCCAAGCTTTCTACACATCAAAGACAAGGAATCATTTTAGAGCTCAAGTTCTTCACAAAGTTGACCCACATTAATCCAAACATGCTTTTCATGCATCTTGAATGCATTGGCCTAGGACTCTAAAACTCAATCTATGACCATTTCTCATAAATATCCAAAACCTCTCCGATACATTCAGACAAAACCGATCTAACTGCTATTGAGCAGCCGGTCAAACTACTGGCCTCGGTCGGACCGCTCGGGTCTAGCACCCAGAAAACACCTCTCTAGAAAAAGCAAGTCGTCAACTAGAAACCAAACACATCGCACCGGCAATTCAACCACCAACCAAAATCTGATCGCATCGGACCTAAGGTCAGACTGACCCTTCGGCTATTCTGACCACCCCCGACTAACAGCAGCTCCTCTTATAAATTTAAATTTTAACACGACACGATTGTAAGTTGATTAACACATATAATCTTTGATGTAACAAGCCAGGCAATTACTACCGCAAAAGATTAGTAATTCGGCGACAGACCTGTGCCCTTACTTCCCGGACCAAATTCAATGCCCCTGCGTTGGAAAGTAAACGCATCCAAAACTTGCAGGCCTCTAAGCGGTGTAGCCATGCAAGCTCTGCCGAACCATGGACAACCTTAACTCACTGGTACCAGTACTGCCGACATTGCGGCAGCCAGCACAACTCAGCAGTAGTACTAATTAATTTCCTTGTGTGAAAAATGAAAACACTTCACCTCCCTTTCGTCCTCTGCTCGCCAAGAGCAGGAGCCACCTGGTTGATCCGCACAGGCCGAGCCGGACAAGCGTCCGTCAATGCGCCACGGCCGGCCCGCACGCACCACCGTACGGCATCAACCTCGGCACGACACGTGGCGAAACCGTACGGCCACCGTTCTGCAGGGCATTGTAGCAAGTTTTCAAAAAATTATTTATGTACAATTTTTGTCAGGCTTTTTAAATATAGTAAATAAGCTCAACAAATTACGATTTCTTTTTGTAGAACCTCCCAACGTAATGCACTTTCCTGTGTAATTTTTTCATAATTGTATCCATTCTTAATTTTTTAGAACAATTCCTGCAAATTGTATACTAAAATAAATTTTCGAGAACAATTCAGAACGAATAAAATTATGAAAAATTACACAAGAAATTGCACTATGTCAGGATGCTCCACAAAAATTTCGTAATTTTTAGAGCTTATTTATTATATTTAAAAATTCAGACAAGAACTATATATAAATAAAGATTCCTGGAAAACTTGCTACAGTACCCCTGCAGCACAGTGGCTGTGCGGTTTCGCCACATGTCGTGCCAAGGTTGATGTCGCATGGTGGCCATGTGGTGGAGATGTTATTTTTGCTATTTTCGTGTGACTACTACCATTCTTACAAATACAAACAGAAAAAGCATCAAAATGGCCAAAAACTCAAAATCAAATGTTGAGATCATCTTGTAGTACATACATACTACAAAACATGTAAAGTGTGAAGCATGTATCTGTCTATCTTATCAAAGCAAAGTCAAAAGAAGTCGCCACGTTTATTCTCAAGGGTTACAAATTAACATATTAATTGCTGGAAAAAAGAAAGATCTACATGGTACATTATGATGAGTCTAGATTATAGTGGTCTACATTACAATAAAGAGATCATATCAAGTACAATTAATAAATATTAGAAATTTAGAATAAAAATAAAATAAAATTATCGATTTCATTTCATATGAATTCCTAAATAAATATAAGTCATAATATAAATTAAACAAAAAATAGCAATTGGATTCATATACGAATTCCAGCCAGAAATATCTAAAATTCAGAATAAAAATAATATATAATTAGCAATTTGATTTCAATATGAATTTCAAAGTAAAATCCTTAATTAAGTATAATTTGGAATAAAAATAAAGAAAAATTAGAAATTGGATTTGCATATGAATTCCAACAAAAATAATTTAAATTCTGAATAAAAACTAAAAGAATTTTTACAATTTGCTTTCCATGCGAATTCCAAAGTAAAATAGTTAAATAACTAAAATTCAAAATAAATTAAATAAAATTAACAATTCGATTTATATATGAACACCAATAAAATAATTAAAATTTTAAATTAAAATAAAAGTTATAATGAGGATAGCATGATTAGTGTCATAAAAGACTATGAAAGAGTGTCATGGCTCGATCTGTTTTGCAAGAAGATATTGATCCACGGGGAAGCGAAGAGCTGAGGTGACAATGGTAGAGACGAGGACAATGTTGTGCCGCTCACCTTAGCCATTCGACGAGAATAATGTCATGCTGCTCGCTAGAACCGTTGAAGAGAAAGTCCAGTGTTGAAGAAGCCAGGGGATGTGATGATGGGTGATGAACGTCGGCATTGTTGAAGAAATCAGTGGCTAAAGAAATTCGATGATGAAGAAATCCTGGTAGACAATCGCTAGTGAGGGGCATGACGTCACCAACGATGCGCAAGAAGATTCTATATATTGTTAGATAGTGACTAAAACACAAATGACGGCATTAGTGAAGATGGGAGATCGCTGCAGTTAGTGAGGAAGCCGCAGTATTGAGTTGGCCAACGTCGAAGAAGAGAAGCTACCAACACGAGGGGAAGGGATATCGAGCACGTATAACATCATGCATGTGTATATACACATCCATACGAATAGAAGCACTGACATATAGGAGCAAAGGAGTAAAGAGTTCAGAGTAGAGATGTCGCATCCGTAGGGAATAGGTTTGGGGGCCACCAGAGAGAGCGTGATGGGTGTCCCCA
Organism: Bonia amplexicaulis; assembly: GCA_036346245.1. Taxonomy (NCBI): domain Eukaryota; kingdom Viridiplantae; phylum Streptophyta; class Magnoliopsida; order Poales; family Poaceae; genus Bonia; species Bonia amplexicaulis. Next base: position 23,220,426 of record CM070744.1, read on the forward strand.
ACAGGGATCAGCAATGATTGCACATGTAGGTGTGGTAATGTTGTAGTGGTCAGTATTAAGTACTAATCGGAGAGAAGTAGAAAATAACTATATAGTAGAGCCTTGCATAGAAGATATATCATCTGAGAGGGATCGATTAAGAATTGAGCCTGTTGTTAAAGGTTGAAGCATAAAGATATGGTGCTAGGAAGAAATAGAAAACACATGGTTTGGTGGAGCAACCTACATGTGAGCAAAGATAAGTTTAAGTTAAGTCGCCCATAGTATATTGGTGTATGCGTAAACAAAATACTCTAATACGATGTAAATTAATAAGATAATTTACCATACACATAATCAACATATTGTTTGAGATTAAATAGAGGTACACATGTATGTATAGACTTGGAAAAGTGTAATTAGTGGAGGAAGAATAGAGGCATGCAATCACATGATTCATACATAATGAAGAGTGATTACGTTTGTAAGAACACCAATAACTTATTATGTCCAATAATTTTCTTTCATTGAAACTCGTACTTCAATTACGTTTCTCAAGTTATTTTTTCTTCAAGTTTCAATAGTTAATTCCAATGTTTATAATGTTTTAAAATTTTAAATAGTATATAAGATACATAAATATTTCCCTGAGCATCTAAGTCGTATAAGTTAATACTACTAATCTATATAAATAAAAACAACTGGTGAGATTTAAGGCACATCTTTCGTTTTGAAGGTAAGAAAATTCCACAATAATCTTAAAAAGAAAAATCCTAGAAATTCTTATATTAATCGAGAAAAAAGATAAACATCTGTGCAACTTTTTTTTGTGGAGACAGATTATAATAGTGTAGATTAATTATATATGTATATTAGAGTTATATATCAAATATAGTTATATTTTAATTATAAACAATAAATTTATATATCTAAGATAATCATATCATAATATCTACACAAATATAGAAGCACTACGTTAGCTTTCTTTTTAAAGAAATCCCCCCCACAGGAAATCCGGTCCACCAGCCATCCAACCTCACGTTCTCCACACTTGGCCGTCGGATTTTTCGTGCGCGAATTCCACCAGTTCCGTCCGCGGCAGCGCCCAGCGGTATGCAACAAAACCCCTGCGCGCTGCCTCGACAAATCCCGCAAGCGCAAACGATAAAAAAGAAGATTCTGACCCCTCTGCCCTCCCCTGCCCTGCCCTGCCCTGCGCGCGTCGTCGGCTCCTCTCGGTCTCTCCCAGCTCCCAAGCCTTCCCCGGTTCATCTCCTCAGTCCTCACTTCCCATCTGTTCCCGTCACATCCCCAGAAAACACACATACACCGTCACATTCTACAGCAACGCAGGCTTCACTCTATTTGCTTATTTTTATTATTTCTAAATTTTATTATTTCTAGTTTTTTTAGCTTTTTATCGATTCTTTTTTTCTAATATTCATTTGTATTATCTACCATAGACTAACTTATTTTTTTATTTTATTTTTTTAAATTTAGTACATTAAATAAACTATTATTTATAGTGTAATTTAGTGAACTGTAGTATATTTTTAGTTATAAACTAGTTTATTTTAGTCTAATCGGACGGTACTTCGCCCACGTTTCCCTCTCCTTCCGTGTGACCGCATTATTGCGCCATCACTCCTCGCGCGCGACGGACGCCAACGCCACCGAACGCTATAATGGAAGGCAAACAAGAATGAGTACACTCGAGGGCTAGCAGCTGTGTGTGCGCGTTTGTTCGTTTGGTTTGGACCGGCCGCGCGCGATGGGGTGCAAGGGGTCCAAGCTGGACGAGCAGGAAGCGGTGGCGCTGTGCCGCAGCCGCGCCGACCTGCTCGCCGCGGCCGTGCGGCACCGCTACGCGCTCGCCGACGCGCACGCGGCGCTCGCTGACTCCCTCGAGTCGCTGGCCGCGCCGCTGCACCTCCTCCTCCTGGACTCGCCGCAGCTCACGCTGCCTTCAGCGCGCAAGGGTGGTGGCCTGCCCTCCTCCTCGTCGCCTCCTCCTTGCCATTCCGCGCATCTCCACGTCGGGTCGTCCTCCGGATCCGAGTCGGCTTCGCCGGCCGACTCGCCTCCCCACCGCGTCCCTGAGCAGCTCCCGCACCGCACCCGCACCCGCATTACGCGTATGGGTACGGGTACGCGCCCGAGCCCACGTTCGCGTACCCGGCGCCGGCGAGCTCGCTGCAGTTCTACTACGCGCGCAGCCGCCCGCCCCCGGCGTCGGTCGCCGACGCGCAGCGCGCGCCGGCGTCGGAGCGCGTGTATTTCGGTTCGTTCGATGCGGCGGCTCGGTACCCACAGTATTACGCCTACGGATGCGAGTTGGCCGCGGCTGCGCCGCAGCGGGCAGCGGCTCCGCCTTCGCCGCCCCGGGAGAGCTCGTGGGACTTCTTCAACGTGTTCGAGAACTACGAGTCGTACGACAACTACTACTATGACTCCACCACCGCAGCTGCGGCCGCCGCATACACGCCGAGCCGGAGCTCGCGGGAGGTGCGGGAGGAGGAGGGCATCCCAGACCTGGAGGACGACGAGGACAGCGTGGTTGTGAAGGAGGTGGCCAGCGAGTACTCAACGACTGGGAGCGGCGGCGGCGGCGGCGGCGGCAGCCGGCGCAGCTCGGTCGGTGGTGTGAGTAGCATGGCCGAGCTCGACGAGTCGCAGAATGTCGTCGTCCATAATGACGTAGTGGGTAATGTACAACGGAGGCCACCGGCACACCGTAAAGTGGCCGTGCCGGCACGAGAACCGCCGGCGCAGAGGGTCGTTGGCAATGTGGATGTTGCCAGCGAGATTAAGACACAACTTGTTCGGGCAGCGGAGGCGGCAAGGGAGCTCGCGCCATTGCTCGAGGTCGGGAGGCCGAGCTACCACCGACACAGCTCGGTCTACGACGGTGAGCTACCACTTGTTCAAAGAAGTTACTAGTTTGATCTAACTCAGTTTATCTGTGGTGCATTATGTGACTGTTTCATTGTTTGAATTAGCTTCGTCACGGATGATATCGGCAATCTCCGTGCCACATCTGGGGTGCAAAGGCGTGGACTTGTTGGACATTGGAGGCGAAGGGATGCAAGGGAAGGTGGCGGGTTCGTGGAGCCTATCCTTGACTCTAGAGAAGTTATATTTCTGGGAGAGGAAGCTGTACGGTGAGGTCAAGGTATGCTCATATTTGTTTGGGAAAAAAATCGCCTTGTTATGACTAGAAATGATCGCTGTTCTTGAGCTATGATTTTAGTGATTCATGGATAGGTTGCAATTCCGTTGCTCAAAACAGTGTCATCTGGTTCCTCTGGCTTGTAGTTTAAAGTTAATCTTTCTGAACCTTGTGGTAGCCTTTTCGTTAGTCCAAATGCCCTTCTGCTTGAACCAAAAGCAACTTTAGCTGAATAATGGAGTCGGCATCCTACCAAGGCAGGGTGATCTTTATTTTTTGAGATATCCAGCAAAAAGTCTTACATTTTGTAAATATCCAGAAAGATAAAAGGCTGAAAATTGAGATCTTCATTTGTTGCTGTTGAAAGAGCTAGTTGATTAGTTGTGGTACTGGAGTAGCTTGTTATCATGTTTGTGTGTACTTTAGGAGTTTAGGTGGTGTGGGCAGGATAATCAAGGATCCATTAGATGATATCCACTATGGAAAGTAACTTTCTCACAGCCTAACGGCCAGATTCAGAAGAACTCGTCTTACTGATGACTTAGAATATTCTTCTGATCTGTAGCCTTGAGCTAGTGAAACTTGGCAGAGCAGATGAACATGGTTTTGAGGTATCTGGTTACGTTGTTTGAACAATTGGGATTTGGTATGCTAATGCTCTATCTTTTTCCTATTTAGAATAGCTTCCAAGTACATTATCAAGGTCATTTGTGTCACAATTTATGAAATCATCTTTTGTGGATTGGATGTGCCACATTATTGGAACTATTTTTTAACACTGATTTGAGTAATGTGTCGTATGCTTCTATTTAGTACCTGTTCAGCAGGTTATGTCCATGCATATGCTCACCCTAGTACCCTGTTTACACAACATATTCTCTTTTGTGTTGTCTTTCTCTTGCAGACTGAGGAGAAAATGCGTTTACTTCTTGCCAAGAACTCTAAGCGACTGAAGTTCTTGGATCAAAGGGGTGCTGAAGCTCATAAGATTGATGCAACTCGAAATTTGTTGAGGAAGCTGTCAACAAAGATAAGAATAGCTGTGCGTGTCATTGCCAAGGTTTCAAGAAAGATAAACAAAGTAAGGGACGAGGAATTAGGGCCACAAGTTAATACCTTAATCCAAGGGTATGTCTCCTTTTTAACTCAAGGATAATTGCTCTTATATTTCCATTGGGCTTTCTAGTTTGTTGTTAAATCAAAATGTTCTTATGAGACAATTGCAGTGGTAAGATCTCAAATGTTACTTCGATTTTATGCATTGCAAACTGAATAATGCAGTTATGCACACATTTAAATTCAAGAATTGGGGGAAGGGGAAATCATGCATTTAGATCTAGGTTGTTCAAAGAGTTTGTTAGACTCTTGCATATTCTATGTTGAATTATGGATATGTCATCTTTAGTGAAGTTTGAAGTTTCTAATTGCTATTCTCATGGACTTTCCCTCTTAAATTCCATCTATTTCTCATTCAGTGCTAGCCCTTTCTAACAAACTGATAACCCCCTTCCAGGTTTGCGAAAATGTGGCAAGATAAGCTACACTCCTACCAGACTCAGTTTCAAGTGCTATCAAAAGCCAAAAACTTGGCTTCGGTTGTATCAGGTGGAAATGGCTGTGATTTGGCAACGGAGCTTGAACTAGAGCTGATTAAATGGATCATCAATTTCTCCTCTTGGGTGAACTCACACAGGAACTTCGTAAAGGCACTGAATGGATGGCTAGCACTCTGTCTTAACTACGAGCCCGAGGAGACAGCTAACGGAGTTCCCCACTATTCGCCCGGAAGAATAGGGGCTCCAATGGTTTTTGTTATTTGCAACAAATGGTCTCTGGCTATGGATCGGATTTCTGAGAAGGATGTGGTTAATGCCATGCAAGCTCTTGTTTCTAGTGTACGACACCTGTGGGAGCAGCAAAATCTTGAACAAAGCGAACAAACCATTGCAATTCGAGAAAGGGAAAAATGGATCAAGATTTTGGAAAGGAAGGCACTAGAGATTAACAAGGAAGCCGATGAATTAAACAAGAAGCTGGCCCTAGTACCGAGCCGGCAGAGTTTTCAACGGCCTCCAACCATACAAACATATGAGGCCCATTGTATTGAAGCAAGCAATATGCATATAAATTTGAGACTAGGTCTTCAGGCTCTGGAGAACTTTGCTGCCAATTCCCTGCAAGCTTTCCAGGAGATACTGAGACGTGCTGAAGAGGCAAGGTTGTCAAGAGAAAATGTGAGGGTACCGTAGCTAGAAGAGAAGTTCCATCAGTTAACCTAGCTTGTAAGATGTCAAGGCCTCCTTGCTAGGTGGGAACCAGAGCAACTGAAACGAAAACATATGATACAAAGGTGGCAGCATGGTGGCTCCTTGGGTACCATGGCTGCCGGTGCAGATCAAGTAACTTATGGATGGGCTTTTGTGCAAAGATGAAAGAACTCGAAAAGGGTATTGTGTCATCGAATATTTGTCGCTAGAGCGGTTTGGACAAAATGATAACCACGGAAAAGTTTTCAGCACAAAGATCTGACTGAAGGATCATTTTCTCCACGTTTTCAGGCAGATGATTTACATTGGTTCAGGGAAGTTCTTCGATGCCAAGGTTCAGCAGCAGTCTACTGTACAGGTTCAACGCCAATCTGAGATACATCTGTTACCCAAGATGCACGTACATACAAGGGTCCTAAAAAAATAAACCAGTTTCATTTTGGTGAGGCATGTAAAGTGACCGAAATTTAGAATCAGCCGAATGTGCGTTAGGGAAACAATCTGTTGCTGTATCGAATTGTATATATTTTTATTGTGTCTTCGCAACCAAGAATCTGACTTGTTTAGTGCCTGTAGGGTGGTATCTGTCATTTACTCCACTAAGAGTGTTGCTGTATATTAGTCCTTTTCAATTGCTTCACATACTCTACCTTTTCAATTGCTTCGCATACTCTACCAAAAAAAGAAAAGAAAAAATTTCTTCACATACGCTTGAAACTTTCCTGTACTACAACAATGCTGAAACAACAAGTTAACAACAAAATGAACCAAACATATGACAGCTGAATTGATCGTAGTTAGATGTTTCTTGTTGAATTGGCACTGGTCCTAACTGTACAGGGCAACTACATGATCTATTGATGAAAGCGAACTACTAGAACAAGCAAGTTTAGTCCGGCGTTTAGATTGAATCAATTCTACACGCCAACCAATCTAAGACATTGATACATCGGTATTTGCACAATCTGAAGTTCTTAACACACTCTTTAGGCCCCGCTTATTAGAGTTTCGGTTCCTGTCTTCTAACTTCTAAATTTTGTCTTTTTATGTCGTTTTAGTTTTCTTGAGTTTTTTGTATTACCTCTTTTTTCTCTCTTATTCCTTTGAGAAAAACTACCGAACGGTATACCGTTCTCACGGTATACCATCACCCCCTCTCTCTTATGTCGCCGCTCCCTTCCTCTCGTGCTCCCTCTCGCTCCTATCCGGCACTCCTTCCCTCCTCGCCGCCGTCATCCCCTCTCTCTCCTTCGTCGCTGGATCCGGCTCTCCTGTGGTGGGTGGCGGAGGGGGGCGATGGGTGGGGTATGAGGGTGGTGGCGCGGTGGCTATGGCGCTTAGGTTGGGCGGGGCGGGGGGGGGGGGGGGGGTCAGTGCAATGAAGCGGCAACGGCGCCGCCGCCATAGGTGGTGGTGGAGGGGGTGGGGGAGGTAGAGGAGGAGCGCGAAGCTGGGCTGACGCCATAGAAGAAGGCAAGGAGGGTGACACTGAGAAGAGAGAGGAAGGGGAGGGAAGCGGTGAAGAAGAAGGTGAGGAGGAGTGGGGCTGGTTGGATGCTATACCGTTTGGATCGATCCGAACGGTATAATGTGGCGTAGTAGTGCTCTATTTCTTTGTATTGTTTGCAATATATAATATTTTTAATTTTTAAAATTTAATTACGTTGAAAATGCTAACAGTAGCTATAATAAAAAAATCACTAGTGTAAAATAAGAAGCTTGGATTTAAAAATCCAAATGAGCACCCCTTAGGAATTCATATGGTGAATCTATATACGTACCTAAACGTTGGGGCACCTGTTGTTGATTCCTCGGCACAGACGTTACCTACACCGTGCTCGATCACCGATCTCCTCGCCGCCTTCGCCGACTAGCCGAATGCAAACCTCAGGAAGTACATGTTTGCAATCAGCCAACCGGTGCCAAACTGCCAATGGCAGAGGTGTTAGCGCGGGCAGAAGCAAGGGCGAGCCCGCGCGATGGCGGCATCAGGGCATAGGGATGCATGCCGATATGCCGCGGGCCGAGCAATCTGAACGCGCGACTGCTGCTGCCGCGGCCGCGGCGCGTCTTCTCCTTGTGAGATCGTCCCTCGGTCGCGTTGCCCTGAACTCTGGTGCGCGTGGCTTGGTGTCCTGCGGCCGTGCGGCGCGCCGCTTTGGCACGGACGCCCGCCGCAGCGCTAACCCTGGCCCTAAAATTTCTTCCTTAATTCCCATGATTAAATTTGCAAGTCAACTTGAATATTGAGCATTCACCCATAAGAATATGATTCTTTTCAATGAGTAGCTGTAAGACACAAGCTTTATTATCTGTTCTTATTTTGGCACACCCCCTCAGCTCAACAGAATCCAACGGGACATAGTCACAGAGGTAAAACTTGCAGGGGCATGAGACTGTTTCATCATGACGGTGCACTGCATGTTCGTACGCCTCCACTGCCACACGTAACTGTTAGCTAAGGCAAGGGATCTTCGGATAAACGTATCCGGAGGTGTCTCCTTGCGCGTTTCGGCAGCGGGCGACGGTTTCTCGGCCATCAGAGCCTGTAATCACCATGGAGTTGACATGGATATCGGTGCAGCTGCCGCTCTTGCTGCAGTCAAACGCGACGGCCGTTGACCGGCTTGAAGTCCCGCGCAGATTGGTGTATGTTATGTTACTGATTGCCACTGCCCCCTGCACGGCACGGCCACAAGAATACAGGATACATAAACTCTGGCGTGCCTCACATAAACTCTGGTGTTACCCTGTGTGAAATTTGCGATAAGGACAGGGTAATATACCATACCTGAACTGGGGCGGCGCCATCTCGATAGAATTGGTCGATGAGTACAGGATGGTCCACATTGGTGAATTTTATGTTGGTGAACGAGATGGATTTTGCGTACCCTTGTCCACCCTGTGGGGAGAAATAATCACCAATCATGACCTTTATATTTAGAACTATTTTGTTTTCCGTTGCAAAAGATTATAGAGTTGAAAAACATCATCCCTTATGAGAATAACATATGGAGTCTGTTAATGATATATTGGATGGTATTTTTCAACTCTGTGATCTTTGCGATGACACTTAGCAATATTGCCCTTTTAAGAGATTCCTCCCCTAGCTTGTTTCTAAAAGAAAATTTGTTTGCATTTTATGTGTGAATACTCAATACTGAGTACTGACAGCCTTCACCTTACCTCCCACGTCTTGATCCTGGCTCCATTCTGTGTATTGATGAAGTCGACATTTTTCACATCAACGTTCTCCACGGATGCCCTTTCTCCGTTCTTGCCCAGACTCCCCACACTAGCCAAGAAAACAAGCCTAGCCATTATACAATTTCCTCTCTGAATGGTAAAAGAAAATGCAGACAGAAGCCAATTTGCTGGTCGCCAATCCAACTTTGCAATCTCTCTCTCTCTCTCTCTCTCACACACACACACACACACAAATGGACAAACAATTTAACTTTGCAAGTTATGTGATTATTAGTAGGAGGAACTTAGGGTAAGATATCTCGTGCTTTTAGTTGCATTGTTACCTTACTCCGTGACCAGGCCCGCAGATAATTTTATCGATGGTGATGAAGGCCCCGGAGCCTATGGAGATGCAGTCGTCGCCTGTGCCGATCGTTGATCCGGTGATCTGCACGTCTTGGCACTGGCCGATGTGGATGCCGTCGGTGTTCGGGCTGTACGCCGGCGCGGTGATGGTGAGCTGTGTCACCTTAACGCTCCTGCTCATGCCAATGGCGATGTGCACCTGCGGGCTGTCCTTGCTGCTGAAGTAGCTCAGCTCCAGGTTGTTGCATTTCACCAGCATCAACGCCTGATATAGTACGTGATACGTAATGAGGTTACACGTCTCAGAATGTTAGTAGGTGGCTACACGAACGTATAGGACTTTGACCATCTTTCATTTCATTGTTTGTACTAACCGTCGGAGCAGCTCTAATGCAAGCCTGCAAAAGAAGACGAAAGAAGATGAGTAACTCACTGTGTGTATAAACATAGACACACAGTATATATGGATCTGTTCTTTTCCTCCGAAGTCGGCGGTTTTGACTTTTGCTACAGTACCTAACTTTCAAACGGAGTATTTTCTCAAGACGGGGTCTACAGGTTAAACGATCTACACGTTAAAAGCCCAACATCTGTACCTACCAAAATCACAAGTGAGTATCTATCTCTCGTAATCTGTCACTGTAAATGACCAAAATTCAAAAATTTCACCAAAAACTATAAGTCGCAATTAAAAGAACAGACCCTATGCCACTTCAACGGCTGTCTAAGGAACTAGATCGTAACTCTTGAATGGAAGTGTTTCCATGCTTTCACAAAGAATATTGCGCAACTCCTAATGTAAATAGAGCTTGTGGATCTCTTCAAAACGAGAAAAAGAACGGTTTTGCTATTGCCAAAGTGATTGAAATTTTTTTATCTCTCAGTCATTTGAAGTTGCACTCTCAATTAACTAAAATTGCAGCCCTCCTAAAAAAACAACTGCAACTTTAGGTGATTCAGAGTGCAACTAAAGTACTCTCAATCAACTAAAATTGTAGCTCCTTAAAAAAACAACTGCAATTTTAGTTGATTGAGAGTGCAACTTCAAGTGACTGAGAGATAAAAAAATTTCGATCGCCTTAATAGTCACTCCCGAAAAAGAAAGATGCTTTTAATTGGTTTCTTATAGAGAAGGACTTAACACAAATCCGAAAAAGGGAAAAGTGGGCTCTTTTTTGCAGGAGTTTAGTGGGGCTCACGTCGTCACTGCATCTCCTGACCCACCAACTCTGGCCTTTGCCGTCGAGCATGCCGTTGCCGGTCACCGTGAGCCCGTCCACCCCATAGAACATCAGCCAGTAGTCCCTTCTCCCCACGCTCCATTCGCTCTCCGGCGGCGCCGTAATCGTGCCCATCACCTACGCCAAGTAAAGCAATAGCGTAACAACATTGCTGGCAGAGCACATACGGAAAAGAACGGCGAAAAAAGATTATTCAGCGTGCTCTGTGCATGGGGCCCTGTTATTTTCTGTTTTTCCAGTGGTTTTGGGTTTTTATCTTCTCAGTAATTACTATCATTAGACTAATAAGTTATAGCCTAAAAGAACGGGCTGTCTAAGCAACCTGAGATCCAAGGACTGCACAGTTTTCGACCGTCGGATTAGGAAACCACGGCTCAGATCTAATATCAGATTTGGAAAGGACCACACGAACACTAAAAACATAGTACTACTACTCTACTAGTACTACACTGCGATAAGCTGACGGCACCTGCACGGTAATTCTGGTGGAAGCGCAGGGCCCATTGAACCTTGTGCTGCCGACGACGAAGGACTTCCCTGCCGGCACGAGGAGCGACGGGGACGGCCTCCCGGAGCCGCACGCCGCGGCCCATGCGACCTCGAACGCCTTCAGTTCAGAAACATCCATCCATCACGTCAGCTCGTACGTACGGGCAGTCTTAAGTAACACGAAGACATCGAGAATTCGAAAGCTCGGTGCTCAGTCAGGCACGTACCTTGGTGTCGTCCGTGCTGCCGTCGCCTCTAGCCCCGTAGTGCTCGACGTTGAACACGCTCTCCTCCCCACCGGCGGCGAGAACGCGCCACGCGAGGCCAGTGAGAAGCAGGATGGCCATGTGGATGCCGGTGATACCCTGCAAGATTAAGCATTCCTCACACATGATGATTGATCACCAGTACGTACTGGTTGTTACATCACAAGTCAAGGGGGCTATCTTGGCCAGAGGAAACATCAAGAATCAAGAAATGTCGAATGCGTTTCAAAAAAAAAAAAGAACCGAATGCGACTACTGTGAGATTACTGAGCTAATGTATCTCTAAGCATCAGTTTGAGCAATCTTTGGAAAATGTACTAACAGAGAGCTCGTGGGAAGCTAAGATTACTCAAGTCATGTGATCCTTACCATTTGTGTAGGTGGTTTCTCTATTACAGTAAGATCCTGTGATACCAGGAATTCTTCTAGATTTTTGTAAGATTTGTGCAAAGTGTTTGTGAAATTCCTGTGTTCCTGATAAGCTTTAATTGGAAGCAAATGCCAAGCTCTGTTCCTAAAATTTTTTTGACAAGATAAATGGCGTGAGTTGGGAGTATATATACACCCTGACAAGTACCGAAACTGGAGGCCGCGCTGCTTGTTTTGGTCTTGGGGTTGCGTCATTCCATTGAAGTAACAGATATCCTCGATCAAATTTCAACGCTGACGAATTTTGGATTTGCATGATGGATACTCGTCATGTTCGCGAGGGACACGAACAAATCTAGGCACCGGTCCAAAATAAATGTATAAATCTTTTTCAATAAACAAGCAAAATAAATGTATACTCGTCAAGATACAGATAGATTGGGCATATCTCTATGTGAACTAAGGAAGAGACTGGTGCGCCACTCTTGCATTTATGGGAATGTATTCTTGCAATATTTCTCCTTTTATTGCAGCGAAAATGCTATTTTACGGGCACGTGCTGGCGTGCTGCTATTTGAAGTCGCGGACTTCTGCATTTTAAGGAAGTTGGCTGGCAACGATGGCCCGGCCAAGGGGTTCATCGATACGGCTTCTAAAAACAGTTTTTAAATTTTGCTATAGTACTTAAATTTTAAACAAGATATTTTCTGAAGATGAGGTCTATAAGTTAATTATAGTACACGTTAAAAGTCCAACATCTATATCTACCAAAATCACAAGCGAGTATCTTTCTTTATAATTTCTATCACAAACAACTAAAATTAAAAATTTTAACTAAAAATCATAAACCGTAGCCGTATGAAAGAGGCCTTATTCCCGGGCAGTCGGTGCTGTGGCGAAGGTTTATGTTGGCGGCAAGGCCACTGGGTGCCGAGGCAGTGGCAGAGCCAGAGGGCGGATAGCTACCAGGACGAGAGTTGAGTCACATGTTTAAGGTGAGCTGATTGATTGCATAGCATTCGGAGCCTCGTGAAAATGTGTTCCATGGAAACAAGAGGCATAGGCGTCGTGTCAATTCTTGCCATGTGGAACACACATTTGCATTGGGCCACAACCAGTTTTATCATCTCGTTCCAACTCTAAGCTATGAGATAAACAAAAATGGATCGACGTTCTGAAATTGAAAGAGTATGTTTCACTTCAGTGTTCAGGCCTGGACGGCAGATCCCGGCTCCATCCCCACCGCTCTCAGGGTCGTCATCTCGGAGCCTGCGATCCCGGTCTCATTCAGATCCGAGCTTGCAGCAGATCTTTGGCAACCTCGATCCCTTCTTCCGAGAGCATCATGGCCTGGTTTATTCTGTTCTTATTCACATCCGGAGGATCGATGATTTCCTCCCCCGGCCGTCTTCTCCGATGGAGTACCCCCCATCCGATGATGGTGATAGCGGGCTGGATGGCAACCCAGATCGATCCTTTGGCCAGTTCGCTCGGGGACAAGGCCTTTTGACGCAAGCCTTCAACTTCTCTGCTGGCGTCCCCGACCTGGCTGGCGTTCTGTTCAGAGGTGGCATCCATGGCCACCGTCGTCTTGCTTCTTCTTGCAAGGTCGTCGGCTCTTCCTAGAGGCCAGTCGTCGCACCTCCCAACGTCATCTCTGCCACAACCCAAGAATCCTATAGCGGGCGGCTCAAGATGTTCAAGAGGACTGCTCTGCCGCACGCTGCTCACGACGAGTCTGACAAGCCTTCGGTCACCCATCCCGTTGCCAGTTGCCCTGGAGCTGGCTCCAGGTTCAAGGCCTTCAGGTCATCTCTGTACATCCCTTCTTAATGAATGAAACGCAAATCTCCTGTGTTTTCGAGAAAAAACATTTATTGTGAAAGAAAAATCAAGAGTAACTATCAAACTCAGCAAATTCTAACAAGCACATTACATCAAAAACTTTAAAGGGGGAAAAGGCTTTAGCATCTATTTATGGTACAAGATAAAAGATATGAATAACTATGAAAAAAGTCTTCTAATTTGCCCCTCAGCATTCGTTCAGACCAATCAAATACTGTACAATTGTCTTGCTCATACTGAAGGCCAGCTTCTGCATTGACAAGACATATATAGCATTAGAGCGTTCACGTTCAAGTTAGCAATACACAAAGGAAAGTCTACTTTCCAGTTTGATTCAACATGTCTTTTGTTAACGAAATTTTTTATTCATCATATCAAATACTCATTGGTGCCAAATGTTGTTAAAGCTACGATTAAAAGCCGGTTTATGTTATGAGAATCAAACATGAAGGTCATGTATGATGCATAACTTTCAATTTTCAAAGCATCAAGTGTATAAAGGCTGATGTCATTTACTCACTTCAAGTATTTCGTAGTTACCTGTCTTTTTCTGTAAGAAGCTCTTCCTGATTTCTACAAGTCTCCAAGAAAAAACAGGAGAAGATAAATTATGTAGCAGCTTCTGTCCACAAAAAAACTTTACCGCCAATCCCTTTGAAATGACAAAACCTATTATGATAATTATCCATTTTAAGTGGCTAGTCTGAGATCATGTCCTCCAATTCAGGAATGTCTGATCCACCAACACGACTATAATCTGAATCAGTTTCATTTGATGAATCCCTTCCCAAGGGTGTATTCTCTCCATAGTCCAAATCCCCCCAGTCGAACTCCCTATCACCAGAATGATTCTCAAAAGCTTCCCCAACACGTTTACTTAGGTGTGGCTTACTATGTCCAGTTCTGCCCTTTGTCCTTGCACAAATGCAGTCCATAGGGTGCTCATGGAATTCACCTCTTCCTGGTTTAATCTCATTGGGCTCCCCCATAAATCCCTTTTGGAACGTCTGAACTTTGGATGCAAATGTGTCCCAACTCATGCTGGTTCGATTGAGAAAGAGTGAGTAAAGCTTCTTAGCATTGGGCCTTATGGTCCTCTTGTGTCCTAAATATCTCCTGAAACCCACATTTTGTCAATCAATCACCGTTCCTTTAGAGGGTATTGGAAGATGTAAGCAACGATTTGGTCTTGTTGAATCTATTCTTATTCAAATTATTCAGAATAACACACAAAAAAATTACCTTCGACCAGCCAACATTCTGGCCATGTTGCCATTGTTGTTTGTCACAAAAACATCGCTCCCATCACACACGATAAAATCAAGGGCAGCCATGCGAGACGAAAATGATAAGAAAGGTGCCAACTCCTCCTTGCTTGCTAGAGTCTCCTTCGAGTGAAAGTTTGGGAAGAGTGCTTTCAGAGGTGCCAATGTCTCCTCTCCTCCATATACATCCCCCGATGCAACATATAGGTGAACGTCCTTCCCAAACCCCAACGCCCTGAGCATGAGGCCAACTTCTTCTGGTGTTAGAGGACATTTGCCATGCCGGCGTTCTCTATCAGGGTTGCTTGCCTGCACATAAATTTAAAGATGTGTAACTATAAAAATCTGAAACGATCATACTTCAATAACCATCACTAGGAAATACTACTCTCTTACATGCAGTGTCTTCCACCTCTTACGAATTGCACCTAGTTCCCTTCTCTCAATTTCCCCACCCCCAAAGTAGCATGCGGAGAAGGCGAGCATGTCAGGCTCAAATCTGTCAAAGCTTATGTGGGTAACAGAGTTCGTTTGTACTGTGTAGGCAACACCAATTTTCGACAAAAACATATTACCTTAGGTGAAGAGCAATGAAGCGTCCACTTGTGGCTCTCATTCTTTGAACAAGCATCTGACCCATTTTGAGAATTGGATCTGTGAACTGTAGTGCATGATAATTGACTCTGCACCTCAGCTTTTGAAGGTCAGTCTCTAACCTATTGGAAACACGGTAGTCAAATTTTGTTAGCTGAACAACCTGCATCGGTGGAAATGCAAGAAACATGTCAGAATTGAGCATTTTAGCCAAAAGTTTTGAACATAAAAAGCACGCCAGGTTAACAAACGGTAATGCTTACATGCTTTTTTAAAAGAGCAGGTAGTACTCGGTTCTCGTAGCATTTTGGAGTACACTTCCTAGGAACACGCATCTTATACGGAGATGGTGTTTTCCCATTCCTATCAGGTACTTGAGGTATGATCTTTACATCATTTGAGAGTGAGGATATGAATGAATCAACATCAAATATCTCTGCAAAATCACTGCGATGCAGAACAAAAGATTAGCAGAAGTTACTTTGCTACAACAACCAAGAGAGGGTAAAGACTAACCTCGCATCTTTCCAGAAGGATTTCTGATCGAGCTTTGGAATGACAAGTGTTGCATTCAGAATGCGGGCTGCAATAACAGCATCTATGATCTGAAAATCAGATAAGCAGCATAGTTCTCCCATCATTCACGGAAAAGGATAATTCAGACATCAGTAAAAAAATATGGGGCAAATCACGTTGAGAAAACTACTGATGTTGGAGCAGGAGAATTTTTTCATAACTTCTTTTCTCCATTCATCAAGGAGAAAAGAGATGAGTTGAGCTCACACACACACAACTAATTCGCTGAATACATGTTGCTAATTAAATATGGAAATTCAGAATAGAGCAAGCTTGTCACCAATAACAAACTCTATAATAGAGGGTCATTGTTCAGATTATTCACGAACAGAATTAACAAGTCAGGATTTCCTAAGATAGGGTAGTTGACTAGTTGTAAATAGCAGCTAGTAATAAAAAAGAAATGAAAGAAATGCACAGGTGCAGTCACGCAGGGCGTCCAAAAGTAGTTGGAGTATACCAAGACAAGACAGAAACGCACGGATGCAGTCACGCAGGGCATCAACAAGTTGTCGGAGTATAACTAGCTGACGGCCTATCGTATCAGAGAGTAGTTGGGGTAAATTACTAACTAGTACATGCGCACGCGTACAATTGAAGAAACGGGATTTGAGGCTAGAATAGTAGCTACATGTTCCTGAGTCTCATCATTGCCAAACATGGCATTAGGCCACCAAAATGTCCCATCAACACAACAATTCAGATTATGTATGTACTGAAATCGCAGGATAATTTAATTATTGCACTGTGCAATCAATCAAAAACTGAATATTTTGATGGCAGAAGCATGTACCATAATCTTACCCCTGTTCGCTGCTGGTTCAGGCCACCGCTCGTCGCGATCATCAGGTAGCGATTGGACTCGGTGACGGCGTTGGCATCTGCCGACCCATAAAAAAAAGAGACCATTATTGCTACCAAACACAAACAGTGGCAATTCTAATCTTCTCCCAAGTAAAACTATTCGTATACAAAAAGAAATCAAAATGTTGCGAGTAACGCGTACCGGCGAATTCCTTGGTCGCTTTGCTGCAGCCGAAGAAGTTGCTTGCCGCCTTCGACACCCAGAGTTCTTCCCCCAGCTTGCTCCCACCACTCTGCGAATCCAGGATTAGACGAATTTATCAGTGAATTCCCCCGCAAAACGCAAGAAACAATGAACCAAACGTAGAATTATCCACTCACAGGAACGGCAAAATCCACGGTGCCAACTACATTTCTACGCAGCTCGCCTGGCTTGTTTAACTGCTCAGAGAAACATAAGGGGAAAACAGAAAACACACACACAAGAATCCACATTAAAGCAGGAACTGGATGAAATCGGAGACCAACCCATTGCATGAACCGACAACTCCCGTCGTCCCAAAATCGCAGCTTTAGAGGGCACATACCAAGAACGGCGGGTTCGGGCGCCGGACGACACTGCCGCCGCCGCCGTCGCCGAGCGGCGGCGACAGGAAGCAGTGGAACGCGACGACCACGAGCAGCAGCCCGGCCGCCGCAAACGCCACGGCGGCAGGAGCCACGGCGGGCACCACCCACCGGCCGTGGTGGTGGTGCCGCCGCCTCGACCTCATGCGCTCCACCTCCTCCTCCTCCCACGCACGTACGTATGCACGCGCGCGCGCGCGGGGTGGCGGTGCACACCTCTGCTTCTTGCCCTGTGAGCGACTCCTCAAAGGCGGCGGCCTCTTCTTGGCCTTCTCCTCCCGTGCCTCTCCTGCGCTTTTTGATCGAGCGTGTGTTTCGATGCGTTTGGATTCGCGGCAGAGTTGAGATGGGAAGCGGAGCCGGAAGCTTGGTTGGGTGTCAACATTTGGAAAACAGGTAGAGGGCACGAGACGGCAGGACGCGAGACGGCGAGAGGGAGAAAAAAATCATATAGAGCAAAAGTTCAGGGGCTAAAGTGCAACAAATAGTTGCCCAGTAAAAAAAATAGAAGATCAGAGCGAATATTAGCAGATTAACCGTTTTTAATTTCGTTTGCCTGTTCGTTTTGGACTAAAGCGGAATTAACTAATATTTGTTCCGTTTGTTTTTCCCTGTGATCCCGTATGAGCCGATCAGGTTCTTCTGTGTGCGTCTCTTAGCTAGCGAGGAACATGATGGTGTCTAGCAGGCGGCGATTAGTAATATCAGCTAAACTCAGGGCGCTTTCCGCAGAAATACTCTTCCTCTGCAGCTACCGTACAAGGGCTGTCCATAACTTATCACCTGTCTACTCTGTACAAATAAAAACAACCGGCAATATTTAAGATATATTCTTCGTTTTGAAGCAAAATAAATCCTATAATAATTCTAAAAAAGATTTTAGAAATTTCACATTAATAAAAAAAAGAAAAATCTCTGTCACTTATTTTAGTGAGGCCAGATTATAACAATACATACTAATTATATATAAATATTTCAATTATAGAAAATAGAGTTATATATTGAAGACAACTTTATCATAGTATTTAGCCGCGTAGTTACGTGGGTAAATCAGCTAGTTAAGGCCCTGTTTGTTTCCACTTAAGATTATTATAATCTAGCTTATAGATGCAGATTATATAAGCTAGTTTATAATAAGTCAGTGGGAAATAAAATTCGTCGGTGTTTGGCACCGGATTATCGAGTTATGAATTGTTGTATTCGAATGTTTAAAGACTACAATGCTCTTGAGCTTATAATGTTTAAAGATTGGGGAGTTAATGAATGGCAAAGGTGGGTAATTTTTAAAAGTTTTATGGTCATTTAGATAAAAGGTGATCTATAAATTCTAAATAAGCTCCTTTTTGAGCTTATTAGATTACAATAATACAGGCTATTAGATTATAATAAACTACCTTATAATTTGATTTGTTTGTTTCCACTTATGATTTATAAGCTAGATTATAATAATCTTAAGTGGAAACAAACAGAGCCTAAGTTAACATGAAAGACAACCTCTACAACCACCATCTATAGCACACTCTCAATGTTTTTTATATTTTCCTTTGTAGTGGGTCCCACATCATATTTTCTAAACAACCCTATCTCCTCCCCCCATCTCTCCCCTTTCCTAATGATAACCTCTACAACCTATGGACGTTCCCTCCTCTTTCCCTTCCACCGTCGCCGCCATCTCCTCGAGCTTGCGTCAGCGCTGCCATCTCCATGAGCTCACGCCAGTGCTGCCTTCTCCTCGAGCTTGCACCTCCCCGCCAACTCCTTGAGCTCGCACTGCCACCTACCATCTCCTCTTGCCTTGCCCCTCCATCCACCATCGGCCTCTGACTCCTCACCGGACCCTCAGCCATCGGTCTGCTAGATTCAGCCAAATCTGGCCAGCTTGCCTTTAGATCCATTGGATCTGGCGAAATCTGACTCACTGGTGGTGGGAGGCAGCCAGATCTGGCCAACACCACTTTCTTTGTTGGGCCATAGTGGTCGCCACCGCCATCGCATTCGTCCTCCTGGTGGTCATTGTCTCGGTCCTCCTCACATTTGCGGATGTGGTGACGGTTGCCCCAGCACTCGGGGCCACAAAACCGTGTGGGTAGTAGAGGATATCCATACAATAGATGTCAAAGCCGTCTGTTCGTGTCTTGGTTCGTGCATTAAAGCCAACTACTGTATTGTCGACGACTTCCCCTCTCTGTCCTCCCTCCTCTAGATATGCATAAATCCTGGCTGACATGAGTTGTAGACAACCTATTAAAACTAATGGCGAGATTACAAAGATTTAATCGTTGTAAAAATTACTACTTTTTATCACTAGCACCGCTGTGAATTTTAGTTATGGACTCATTGAACGTGCATTCTAATATTTGGTGCTTTGCCACTGATTTATCGCAATTCCTAATAAGATGACATACTTTTGCACTCTGATAGCCCTAATTTAATCAATTAAGTTACGAACTTTCTTCTTGCAGAGATGTCAAGACGCCTGCTACACCAAGTGCGTCGTTTGCCCGATAGAAGTGTTGCGAGTAGGCACCTGCACCGCACGACGTGCGACCGTGCAACTAGCAAAATTTTTAATTCATGCCGCATCAAGAAAGTGGAGAAAGAGTAGAGAACAACACTGAATAGTGGAGAGAGATACACATGCATAAACAGTCCATAGGTCTGTTCCTTTAGGGTTATTATTCTCACCGGTAAAGGGAGGGAGGATGGCTATGTTACTTTTGATTTTTTAGCGGTTTTTAGCTTTAAATTTTTTTATTAATCACTATTTATTAAACTAATAAGCTACAGTAAAAAAAGAACACGCCTGCTATATAGGATGCAAGACAACTGAAAAGCTTTGCCTGGCTAGAGTCCAAAGCACTGTATAATAAATATGTTTAATTTGTTGAGATTAGTAAAAACCCATGGTTAATTTCCTGAACATTTTGCATTCGGACTTTGTGCGCCCCACATGAATTGAACGCAAATATGAGCCCGTTGACAACTTACCGTAGTGGCCTCTTCCTATCACTAGGGGTCGGCGGTGATGGAGCCCGTCTCAGGGTCCACGTTGAGGACCGTTGCACACTGCGTCAAGGAGTTCCACCTGGCATAATCGCATTAGAGGCTCTCCCACTTATTTTTCAATTTCTTGTGCGTGTAGGAATGGCCGATGCATTCTTGCAATTTGCGGCAAAGGTTGGTGTAGCCCTACTTGTTCAAGCAAGAGTACCGACTATTCTGGGCTGTGATCTCTTCACCGATGATTTCTAGGAAAATACGCGTAACCTTACCGCTCCATGTACCCTTGTCCTTGCCCTTGTCCATCTATAGGCACGACGGCGCTAGGACATGCAAGGCCAACCAACAAATGCGCAAAGAAGGTGTAGTACACATGTGGATATAAACATGGATGCTAAAAAACGATAGCAAACCATGCAAAATGAACTCATCCTACAGTGAAGGGAAAACACGACGAGAGTACGAGCAAGGGAACCGGACGTACCTTGGTGCGTGTAGGGTGGTCGCGGGGGAAGAGCTTGTCGCAAGCTTCACAACTGACCCATCGGTGAACTCGTATGGTGGACGTCTCCCAACGGAGGGATGAGGAGTGGATGACAGTGCCAAAGCGTCGAAGCTCGTTGCCACTAGAGCATAGGCTGCTGAAGCACATTGACAATCAAGACCGGGTTCGGCCATGGACGACACCTAATCTGCGAAAAGAGGACAGCCAAGCCCGTGCAAATAGGGAGGGGGATGAGAGGCCGGTGCAGGGGGCGAAATGCTGGCGCGGATCTGGTCCGCATGGGGTGGGACGGAGAATCACTCGGGGAGAGGGTTGTGCGAGTGGGGAAAGTGAGATTGGGGTAGTTCGTGTATGAAGGAAGCTGAGGCGTCAATTTTATCCGATGACCCTAAAGCAACTTCGGTAAGTTGTAGCTGAGGCGATCTCTACTCCAACTAGCTTCTGGCTTCTCACAGCCCGAAGTCGACAGCCAGTTGGATCGGCTCTCTTAACTTTCATTTTGATGGAGATTATATTTTTATTGGATTGGAAGATTAGAACCATCTATTTGTCTATTTCCATGGCGATGATCAATGCAGACTGCAGAGGTTCATGGGTGCTGAACTTTTGTTTAGTGACACGAGGACAAGGGGTATTTAGGGAGCAATAGTTTTATTGTAAAGGCTCTCTTTGTATGTGTACTTCTGAACAGTCGATAGAGTACATGTTTATGAGATTTATGAGAATGTCAATTAAACGAAATCACCAACTACCGTGGCGAAGTTGTGGGTAGAGGTCAAATGAGCGGGATCAACTGTGCTAGCCTAATGCACGGTACTGTTGGTCCAGCCTGAGCTCGGTACGATACGAACAGTAAACCAGTCGTACCGGTCCGGCCTAACCAGGTGTGCCATGCTTAGGCAACAACTTGGTACGGTGGGCCGGCCGACATAGTATGCACAACAACTTCTTTGTAGTAGGATAGTAAAATTTCTTGTGGTTGGCAGTAAATTACTTGTGTTAGGGTTACTACACTCTTCTAAATGCGGATAGATGACTTAGCAGTAAAATTACTTGTAACTGCAGTAAAATTACTTATGACTGATAGTAAAAAATAATTGCGACTCAATAACTGACAGTAAATTACTTATGACTAGCAGTAAAATTATTTATAACTGACAGTAAAATTAACGAGTTCGATGACTTGTTTAGCTAAGCGTGCCCAAGCTAGCCCCGATACCTCTTCATTTGTGCCTGGTCAGAGGCAGCCATGGATCGGCATGACCGGCATAAATACAAACTGTTAGGACTAGAAGCAGCCACTCGCTAGAACTGAAACTCAAAATGGCGAAATTAGTCGCTCTGCCTGGCTCAAATGCAAGCAGAACATGGCCACGGACGACCAAGTACTGTACGTACTCTGCAAAGCCGAATCTGTTCTTGCTCAGCTACCAGATCGATGTGTGAAAACCGAGCAGGCCGGCCGTACCAGGCATCCGCCGGTTACGTGCGAATGGGGTAAAGTCGAGGCAATACACATGCATGCTGCTGCACCGACATGCCCCAAAAATTAAAATCCACTCGCGTCCAAGCCAACCCCAAGGCGACTTGTCACTTTTGGACTGCTAAAACGAATCCTCCAGTAACTTTGTGCCGTGTAACGGTGTAAGGATTTATTGCACGCGAATCCCCACGGATCGTGCTACGTGCCGACACATGCATCCCCCAATTCCATTAGCTAGCTTCCTATTATCGTATATGAAGCTAGCTGACACCATTAGTCCCGCTCATTTAAGCTTTAACTTTTAGTTTTTGATATATTTTTTACTATTTATAAATTTACCTTATTTTTAACTTTTAGCTTTTTTATTTTTTTGTCGATTCTTTTTTCCCGTATTTATTTATATTGTCCGTGATGAGCTATCATTTTTTTTATTTTTAAATTTAATTATATAAAATAAGTTAGCTTTTAACTATAGTAAAATTTTAGTCTAACGAAGCAGATCATAAGTCTTAGCTTTTCTAACCCAACCGCCCAGGGCATAGTATATGCCAACTTTTGAACGCTTCGACGGCGATTCCGCGGCTGACACCTTCACAGCTTCACTTCGCGTAATGGTCTACGTAAAAGGTTTGATTAGTTTTGGTTTCCCACAAATATCTAAGCCACGCGTGCCAAGGTTATACTAGTCTTGTATATTTTATAATTGTTCACTCATGTCCAACAAGTTCTATCCTACTAAAACACTTTTCTAGCTGTACATGTTACCTCAGATACAGAGGTTAGGAGAGATTTTCTTTTCCTCTACCTAAAAAAAAGCTATGCATGCGTACATGTGTTCAGTAAAAAGATACGTGTCCGCTTGAATTGAATGGTACGTGTTGAGTACGTGTTCACTTGTACTGTTGAAAAACACTCTGCTACGTAGCATCAGTGACCTGGAGTACTCCAGTACTTGTAGGGGGCTACAATGCAACAGTTCGTCGCCAAGGGGAGTACACTTCTATATTACGAGTACTATACTATACTACCACTACTAGTGTGGCAGTAGTAAATTAAAGATAGAAAGCAGGGATATGTTTAACTAAACCAGTATGCTTTAATTAGGTAGCTACTAGTTTAAGACATGGCCATAGCTTAAAAGAATTTTCTTTTCCTCGTGGCCATAGCTTTCCATCCAGCAGTGGGCGTCACCCCGGACCACAGCAGCGTACCCACTCCGTTTGACTATTTATAACAAGAACTGACTCCGACTGAAAGCAAGTTACCAACCACTGCACTACTAATCTACCATGACTAGTCTACAAACGGAATTGATTTGCTGTAGATAAGAACGATCGAGAGCATCGCCATCAAGCTAGCACCGAACCAATCAATCATGGAGCTGGATTCAACGGCACTCAAGTGGCCTAATTTAACCGGTCGATCACACGAGCAACCTCCACTCCACGCACCAACCGAGCCGCAAAGGTGTCCTCTCATCTTGGCCGGCTTCATTGCTGTTCGTGCCGGCCGTGTGGTGTAGCAGTACACCTAATGCCCATTGATCGCCCAACCAAGCGATGATCAAACCAAATGATTCCTCGGAGACAGCGCCGATCTGTTGGGCACACGCACATGGGAGATTTTTTTGAGCCTGGCATGGGGATTCACGTTCGCGGTGCGCAGCGCAGTTCATAGCGGCCTGGCAGTCTCGCGCTCACTTTTATCCCGTCAGTTTGATTAAAATGGCACCAACAGGCGGCCGTTCTCTATGATTGTGTTGGGAGAGGAAACCAACCGTTTTGACCGCGATGTTGATAGCGTCTTGT
The DNA here is from genome assembly GCA_036346245.1 of Bonia amplexicaulis. Lineage (NCBI taxonomy): Eukaryota > Viridiplantae > Streptophyta > Magnoliopsida > Poales > Poaceae > Bonia > Bonia amplexicaulis. The sequence continues at coordinate 23,244,265 of CM070744.1, forward strand.
TTCTGTTAGCGTCTGGCAAGTAAAAAGATCGATGATTTGATTTTTAGGTGGCACGAAAGTCAGGGAAAAGAGAGCATGCTTTAGTTTTCTCGCTCGTCGACAGTTCCATACCGTAGCCAATCAAATAGGATTCACCCTGTTTTAAACAGGGCCTGACACTGCATTTCTATGTCCAAAATAAGGTTCATGTACTGAAATTTGCGCGTATAAGCTACTAATAGTCTGCTAGCAAACTTACACCGATGAAAGTACTAGTGACCAAACGTGGTACTGTATGACTCTACAGCACTGAAGGCTATGACTGGTGGCTTTACTGAATCTTTTGAGCTCGAATCTCCAACATAACAGCCTGACCTGTCATAAGCTGTAATAAATCGGCCCAATGAATCTGCTGCGTTGCTGCTGCTACGGACTGGAGTATGCAGATTCAGATATTCTCCAGGGAGGCATGGAGTTAAGCACGCTCTGAAGTATGAAGAGAGTAGCCACCCGGCCAAGGGCAAAGCGGTCAGCTCAGCCACAGATGTGGAGAGGACTGTGGGCTGACAGACAGTGGGCCCGGGTGCACGAGCCGTCGTACGAGCACACAAATGGAGGGGGTGCATGGGAAGCATAAATCAGGCTGAGCCGGGGGTCGGGTGGGCCCGTGTGTCAGGGAGCGAAGAATGTGGCGAGCAGCCGATTGGGTTTGTTCGGAGGGAAGATTCTGCCATGGCTGGCTCGCCCCCTCGTCTTCGTCTAGCTGGCGCTTGTGCCTGTGCAATGCTTCGAGTTTTCTACGCCTGGATGCATCTCTTGTGTACCTTGGGCGCATCGGGAGTTGGAGCTGCAGATCTGTGCCCCCTATTGGCTGGCCTAACGCCTAAAGAATCGACAAAGACCGTTTACTTTGGAGTTTGAGCAGAGTTCAATGTGTGTATTTTTCTCGGAAAGGCCCGTACTTTGTTTTATTACGAACTCTGCATGAACTCTTCTTCTTGGATTTGGGTTCGTCGGAGGAACACAGCAGCGTAGCCATTGTCTATTTGGGCCTTTCCTGCCCACGAAATTCACTCGGACAGGTCCACTACCGACTACAACTAGCTTGACTTTTTTTTAATAAAACGCGACAGCATCCTCTAAAAAAACAAAAACCAGCAATATAGCAATTTGATTTTCCATAAGATATTACACCACAGGTGGAAAAAAGAGCACACTATCAACTTATCCTTTACTGTCATCAGTCTGATATTCGTGAGAATATGCACCTTTCAGGTCTTTTAGTTCCAGTTCAGAACAGCTTATACTAATTGCTTTTGGCCGTGACCATTGACTTTTTGCTAAACTAGACACTATAGCAGATATTAGCTTTTGGTCAAGACATTTAATTAAAGAGAAATTGAAGAAACAAGAAGGAAAATGAAAAAATCCGTTATTTGTCCATAGACAATGTAAAGAAAAAAGGAAAAAAGAAAAGAATGGAAAAAGAGATGTTAAGAAACCAATAAATTCGAAACAGCTTCATTTTGGTGGGTCGGTTGCTTTCCTTGATTTCATAAGGATATTCAGAATCAGAGGATACATAATCTCCAAGCACCGAAATGTTTCCAGGTGACTGGTTAGCTAAGAGCTCATAGGGCTTGGCAGGGAACACATAGAGGTGAACAAATGAAGCCAAGCCCATCTGTGCTGGAGGAAGACATGAATACATGATGCTATCAGATATCTACAGCAGCTAATCACAAAAACATGAAGTATAACTTTTTAAAGCTAAAGCTAGGAGGACTTTTAAAGGCAAACCGAACTTAGGTAAAATACCTCTATGCAAATAACGAAATCTTGAATACTTGATTTTAACTCCAAGCTCTGGGCTAAAGGACTTCTAAGCAGGCCCAAAGCATACATTATTGCAATCACCACCCCTTGCCACCAAGTCAAGAATACTATTGATTTCAACAAAAGAAACTTAGCCAGAGATTTTATATATGCCAATTCGTCCTTGGTATCTGTGTACCATTCTACTAAACATTACAGGGCCCAATATTGACTAAAGTTCAGGACAGCAGCAAAGTAAGGCTATCTGCATAAAAAAAGAGATATCTAGGAGTTAAAAAGACAAAATGGGGCAAAATATAAGAATAGGGAAAGCAATTAATTGATTTAGCAATCTCATCTTGGGCTTTGAGGGAAAAAGAGTGGAAAGTGAGATCCAGATTTATTTTCTGAGGATTGGAGGGCAACATTGGAGCATGTTCTGATTTGTTTAATTCATCGTCATTAAGATGAAATGAGAAGCTTACATGTCCATTCTGTTTACACAGTCAATTCTTCTGCACAAACAACTCAATGTATGGACAGTGCCCTTTTCCCATATGAGACTATAACAAGCAGAAAAGATAGATTATCTTACCCACATCACAAATTGAATTCTCCATCACAATATACACCAAAAGCTTCTAGAAAAAGAGATAATCACCTGAAAGTGCATATTCAACTTTAACAATGGCTCTATCATGCTAATGTTATTTCTAATGTTATTTAAGTCCTATAAGGCACTAACTGAAGTAGCCAGCTTACCATATGGTGTAACATATAAAATAACATTGCTTACATCGTCTTTTTTTTTTGGAATTACTACATCGACTGAGAAAAGCATGCCTTCTAGTTCTCAGATGTACAAGGCAGACGTAAACGCAAGAATGAAGTCATGCGCCATTCAGGGCTTCAGGCCACGAGGTTGCATATTTGCATTGTTCAAAAGCATGTTTCATACTTGTTCTGTCAAAAGGAAATTTTCAAATCTAAAGAATAGCAACAGCAGCCTAAACGTTAGCACTTCACTGTGGTAAAGACTGAACCCTTAACCAGCTCTACACTAAATGCAATTCCACAGGCAAATGCAATTGCTGCCGGTAACAAAGTAGGGGTCATCACAATGTCACTGGACACAGCTTACCTAAACATGCACTAATATATCTTCCAAAGCAGTACATAGCAAATGCTTCGTAACCATCGCGCAGGATGCCACAGTAAACAGTGGTATTTGGATTTATCAAAGAAGCATACTGTTCCAAAAGGAGAACAAAGATCGTTAAACATATTGCATACTGTTGGAATAATTTAGCACATATAGAAATTGCTTTAGAGGTCTTACCGACTCAACTGCATAGCAAGGGACCATCAAGATAACACCTAGAACAAATTTCTGTTCCTGCAGAAGTAGAACAAAATACAAAACAGAAAAAAAAAATGCCAGTCATACTACTGGCAAACAAAAGTATGTTGAAAATTGACGACAAGGTGCAGCGAAAGAAAAGCAGAAACCTCTGGGTTGTTATATGCCGAGAGATGCTCAAATATCAGGTAAACGGAGAGGGAAAGCGCAAACAGCATGAAGAACCCAGCAACCAACGTGGCCCATGTGTGCACGGTGTATTGCGCCATCACGGGCATGAGGAGCCCAAGATTGACCCTCATGGTGGTGGAAAGCACTTGTTTGATCTCACAAGCCCTCAGCATCATTCAACACCTTCTCTACATCATTCAACACCCTCATGTGATGAGGACATTCCTAATAATCTAGATAGACATATCGAATTGCCGATAGGACCAATTACAAATGTACGTGCAAAGAAACTACGAGATCAGGTGAATTTGCCTCTTAATGCACATGTCATTAATTTTAACAAGAATTTTATACTACTTAAATCTTGTAGTTTACTTGTGCTTAGGTATTTGAATCAATACGGTGCGCAAGAAGGAAGAAGGAGAATAGCTACGGCCTGATTGTGGGTTGTCGCCAAAAGGGAGGCTCTTAAAAGAGGAGTCCAATGCTTTGGTGATGTCCGGGCCGTCAAATCATCTTCGACGCTCGGATTGCTTCGGAAACATTCGAACCACTCCGAACAGTCTCGGCTGTCGGACGTCCGATCTGCTTTGGTCGCTCGGATGGCTTCAGCAACGTTCGGGCTAGTCCGAACGGTTTCGGCTGTTCGGACTGTCCGATCCACTTTGAACGCTCGGATAACTATGAAGGTTACGACTGTTACTCGTGGTCGTACAAGTGATCGAAGTCAACATCAGCAGAGGAGGCGTGGTCGTAACATTCATCAATGTGGTCATAACGACATACATGTGGTGAACATGGTCGAAACCAGCACGTCTTTGATTGTTTCAGCACAGCTCCGAAGGTATACTTTGCGTATAAAATGCAATAACTTTCACATACGAAGTCGGATTGGGTGATCTTGGACTCGTTGGAAAACTTATTTTAAGGACTACGTAATGGAAGAGGATTTATCTTCAAAAGCATCATGGGTTTTTATTTTCTTTTTCTTTTTCTTTTTTATGTGAGTTCAATCTAAAACCATATAAGGTTTAGTTGAACACGTTTTTTTTTGGAGAGGGGGGGTCATGCGGATTTTTCGAAGGGCTATATAAGTCTTGTAATACATAACTTTTTGACGGACCACCATGAATCAATCTATTATTTTTAGAGAGAGTTATATGCCTGTTCTTCCTAGGGTTTGACACATAAATGCAATCTAGAGGGGAATTGGGCGTTCTCACCCCGTTGTTATTGTGATTCATCCTGTTTTGCAGGAAGAATGTCATGTCTACTTTTACGTGGTCGAGCAGATGATGTCAAAGCATATGATTGGGTGAATTATTTTGTCACAGGTTGCTGTATTGAAATAGTGGTTGGCGTCATCAGTTCGTCAGGTTGCACGGATCTAAAGTTTCCCTTGATCCTACATCGTGAAGATCGAGCACCCTCGTATCATCTTGGTATCAGAGCATGGTTGCCACGGTAGGATCAATTTACCCGTAGTTAGATTTATTTTTTTATCCTATACACAAAAGCCAAAAAAATTATTCAAACCCTAGTTTTTGCATCTATTGTTTTCGTGAGTTTTGTTAGGTTTTGATCAATTAGAATTTTTGTTTAAATGCTAATCGTCATGTTTCTTTTACGTAGCTTAATCATTGTGTCGTTTCCTTTGTTTCATCTGAAAGCATTAGTCACAGTGAGCTTCACTTATATTATTTCCTTTCATCTTTGAGACTAGCTTTGGATATTGCAATACGGGTTGCTCTAGTAATAAATTGCACATATGGAAATTTGAGTTTTTGCGCAAAGAAGGCGGTCGACATACAGAAAGAGCCACAGCTTGAAAAAAAGGCCAGAAAAAGAACTAATTGGTTGAAGCTTAAGTCACAAAAATTTTCAGATTATGTGATATGATCCTTTTGAGCAATATTGTGCTCTTGTATTCATAATATTGTAATTGGCTAGCATATCTCCTAATACTTGGTTGTAGCACCCCACATACCGATGGGGATACTACTATGGAACGTCATCTCCAGAATGAAGAATAATAATAAAAGCAATAATAGAAATCATGAGTAAATAAACTTTAAAGGTGATTAACTAAAGAATCAACAGAGGCTGAAATAAATGTTTGAAACATGGAACCGGTCTACTTCTAACCAAACATAGAACAAATAAAACAACAAATAGTGACAAGCCACGGTGCTGAAAACTCGAGTGCTCCCACCCATGCATGATGCTATCATTCCACTGGCCTTTTACCTGAGAATGAAAAGAGCAAATGTGAGATTTGAAAATCTCAGCAAGTACCCAACAACGGTCGCAACACAGTGAGTAAAGGATATGTAATGTAAGCAAGATATGTAAAGGACAAGCTGTCAGACCCGGATTTTTCAATCCGAAATCTCCTGTGATTTAATGCACTATTCCACGGATCGAGATAGTGCTCACGATACTGAAAATGAATATCAAATACATACCATGCGGAAGCATAAATAAAATAGTAAACTTACTCATGAGCCGATTGGGCCGAAATCAATGAATTGCAGCAGCGGAAGAACGAAGCGCACAGGTGGGACCTTCGAGACATGCCCACAGCGACCAACCGGAGGTTCGCGACCTAGCCCTTGACGTCTTCACCTTCTTTGCCTTCAAGACCCAAGTATTGCTGAGGCGTAGTGATCTGATTCCTGATTCTGGATTTTGTTATGAGAGCGAGTGTAAGCACACTAACCACCGTGCTCCGCGAGCCAATACACAGAATGCAAATATATAGTATGCATGGCTTATCAAAGGGAAGGCTCGGGTTGTTTTATTTGCCAGAAAACGCTTTTGGTAGCATTGTTATTATTAAACCACAGTGTTATTACTGCTACCTAAAACTTCCCACGGCATTGCCAAATTGACTCACTCCCCCAAATGCCATAATTGACTTATTTCCCCAAAGACACAATTTTCTTGCTAAATGTCGTCTAAGACTCCAAACAATGAGTGGCATCATTTAGCTAATCCACCGATCAAACTCTTTATGTATATACATCCATTTTGAATCCACCAACGTCCTCACGTATTCCGAATTCATACTAGTCCAATCTTGTAATCAATATTCACCCACTCCCTGTTTCTGAATTCCAATGATTCCCTAATAGGATTACTTTTTAAATCCACTGACATCATTCATATCAGAACTTTCTAACAAAACAATCCTTTCTGCTAATGATCCAAAACCATAAATTGCTCTTTCCATAATCACCCTTATTTTCATTATTTATCTCTAACTAATTCATCAATACCACTGCACCAAGAATATCATTAATCTAGTTTATGCTTCAATTATCATATCTCCAAATTTCCTCAAATTCAAATCATCTATCTAGATCAATTCCTGTTAATCCCATTAAATCCAACAATTTCCTTTGCACACTCTAATCTTCCAAAAATCATTTAATTCATCTTTCTAACCCATCCATTCGTATAGACTCCACCGATTTACTTCTCCTAAACCCCTTTCTAATATTCTTCTTTTATAATCGGCATAAATCCACCAATCATCGTTATGTACTTACCACAACAGTCATCCTCTTTTCCTACGACTCTATTTATTCTTCCTGTTAGTTTACTTTGTAAAAGAAGAAGCTTTATCATCATTTAGCTTTTGAAATATAATACATAGAAACCTCCTGAGACTTAGCAGTTTAAACAAAACATATTGTATATGAGAATGCAATAACAGTAGCGATTTAGATTCCATCCACCGTTACATGGCATCTGCACCATATGCTTAATCCTTCAGTGTTATAGCCGCTTAACTTATCACTGGGACGACACCCAGGACAACACAAACCAGGGCCTTGCACTGCCCTTCACTTTTCCTTTCCCACCCACAAATCATTTTGAAACAGAACTATATCTGGTTAAGTTTCCCATGTCCGCCCTTGACCGTGGGCACGGCTATTCGAATAGTTTTGACTCTGCAGAGTTTGTACACTTTCACCACAAGAGACAATCAACTCGTTGTCCCACACGATTCCTTAGTCATGTGGTTGAGCAGACCATCACAGTGACTGTTCAAAGTATCTAGTTCCTCTTGTCATCTCACCCTATGGGCTTATCCCACGTGCGGTGGGTCCCATACGTTGCGCGGGATATTTTCCACAGTTACTAACGCAGCCGGGCTCCACTTCCCGCAACGCTTAGAACATCTGGAAAACTTCACCCTCCCCTTGGTGTCCCTTTAGGCCTCCCCTTGCCCTTGCTTATCCACTTCAATCCACTACCGTGAGATGAGTCCAGAGTTTCGATACAACTACTTAGCCAAGTTGTATTTTGAGACTTGTGGTTGCAATTGTTTTACGTGGGAGATCATGACAAGATTCGGTCCTTAGCGGTCTCGGGCGATTCTACCACAACCCACTTTGTGCCTCCACTGCACCATTCACACACACACCATCGAATCATTCGCCCAGATATTCAAGCAAGTAGGGTTTTGGGAATATAAAATAATCATATCGAACATATACCAGTCATTACCACCATGACTGCCCAACCAAATCTTCTCATGATTAAAGTGATGCTTGGCGTTTTCACGCCCATGAATATCTATGCAACACTACGCATGGCGTATAAATTACGGACTTATTTTCAAAAGGTTAATATCATAATTTCGCTAGGGCGACAAGGTTCATATATTCAAATATTCAACAAGGGGGTGTAATATTAATCAAGGCAAACAATGGGCGTATAACTAGAAGCTTGAATTAAGCATGCATTTGTACATAAAATAACAGCATGCAATTTGATAATTTAAACAAAAGTAATTTGCATAAAATGTAGGTTCAACATGATCAAAGTATTGACTCGCCTGGCGCGGGTTTTACCGCGGTCTTGAGCTCACACAATGCTTTCTCGGGAGCTTCTGGTCTTGATCTTCACTTTGCTCTTGATTACACTCGATCTCTCGATTCTTCAGGACTCCACTTCCTAATTACGTGCTAAACGACTGAACACGAATAAAAGCAAATAACTCAAAAGATCCAAATAAATCCGAATAAACTCAATTTAGTTTTATTCTGAGTTAATGGGTGATTTGAGGCAAGGTTGATAGTATAATACACCGACTCGGTCTTTATATTAATAACTTTCTTTTATTATTTTTGCATTTATCAAGGAAGTTCCATGAGCTGGGTTAAACCTATGAATTGGTGTAAAAGTTGTCTGGATGTGTTGGGTATCATGTGCCGAGGGTTAAGAATTAGGTCACAAGCTAAGCTTATAGTGTACATTAACTTAACTTATCAGATTAATCTCAGAGCTTGTGTTTGTGGCATTTCACATGGTAATATTTTTGGTGTGTTTTACTGTTGATTAATCAATTTATTAACTAAATGATTAACACTCTAATTTACTAGCACATAGGACTATTTATTTGGCCATTATTATTTAATTAAATTTACTAATATACAAGGGTTTACGATTTATCATTTAGGCAGTCTTTATTTACTAAACCGTCATTTCATGCGAGCATAAATCTACACAATATTCTTAATCAATATCTCGCTATGCCCTAGATTAGTAATCAAGCTTTAAGATAATGATAAAGGCACATTAGTTACTAACACATAATAATTAATCCATGATTAGACATTTATTAAGCTCATTTATAACTTACTAAATTTTGTATGATTTATGGGTTACTCTCAGGTTTTTCCTTGATTTTTCCTTCACTTGAATCCCTAGCAAAATATGTTTTTAAAAAAAACTAATCAGCACAAAGTGCGGCACAGGGGGTCGAACCCGGGTCTCTGGATCGATCGCGCGCGCGGCTAGCCAGTGTGGCCTTAGATGCTTCGTGACTGAGAGGGGGAAGGCCAACTGATAAAGCATGCGGGGCTGGGAGCTAATGGGGAAGACGCCACGAACAGGGGCGGCGCGGCGCGACGAGGGAAGGCGGAGGAGGCAAGTGACCGGTGGAATGAAGTCCTGGGAACACAGGGGACTCGAGGTGAGCGCCGGCGTGAGCCGAGAGGCTTCAAGATGAACCGGTAGCGAGGCTCGGCGGGCGGGGGGTGGAGGTGGAACGGGGCGCCGGCGGTCAGGAGAAGGAAGAAGGAAATTGGTGCGCGCCTGAGCATATAGGAGGTGGTGTGATGCTCACCGTGCGGTTGCCCAGGGCCGGGAGGGTCCGAGGCCGGCCGGCGGCGGAGGGCATGGGCGGCGCGGGGAGCTTCATGGCGTCGGCGAGCTGGGGGAATGGAGAGGCTCCGGCGATGGTTGGGGGAGCTTCACAGCGGCTTGGAGATGCTCCGGCTCCGAGGAATCGAGCCAGGCGCCCAGGAGGAGCGGCGACGGAGGTGGGGGCGGTGGCTGCGCACGGCGGAGGAGGAAGAAGGGGGGGATGGGGGAAAAGAAGAGATGGCGGGGCTATGGGGAAGAAGCCGACGGCTTTTATAGTCTGCAGAGGAGGCGGGACCATGGTCGGCGGAGGACCGGTCGGTGGGGCGGCCGGTCTTTCTTCTGCCATCGAGGCTCGCGGCATTGCGGCGGCGCGTCAGAGCGAGGTGACAGGCGAGTGGCGGCGGGATAGAGCAGCACGGGGCTCGGCAGAGCGAGAAGGGAGGCGGCGCGCGAGCTCGGCCATGAAGGGAGGAGAAGGGAGGAACCACGCGATGGGGAAAAGAAAAGAAGAGAAAGGAGGAGATGAAGGGGAGAAAGAGAGGAGGCGGCGCTCGGGCGGAGAGAAAGGCAGGGGCACCGGGCCCACCGGCGATGAAGGGAGGAGATGGGGCGCCTGGGGCCCACCCACAGAGGGGGAAGGAGGAAGAGAGAGAGGGAGAAGGCCCACCGCCATAGAGAGGAGAGAGAAAAGAAAGAAGGACATAGAATTTGGATTTTTAAATTTTGATTTTACACTTCTATATTTAAGATTATGAATCCTAATTTCGGAAATTTTAAATTAAGTCTTTGTTCTATTTCCAAAATATAATATATATATATATTTGTTTTACTTGTTGTTCTTATTTCCATACCTTTATTTCCTTTATGGTTCATCTTTTCGGATTCGAATTTAAAGTTATAGGTTTATTTTACTTTCATATTTTCTTTATGGTCTTTTAATCCTCAACCAAAATTCAAGGAAAACACAATTAAAATCCAAATACCAAAATATATTGTAAAATAATTCAAAAGCTTTGTATTTTTATATTTAAGTTTTCCAGGATGTTACACAAGCAAAGCAAGCAAGCAAGCAATTGATACATGTTAAGTGCAATGAAGCTAGGTTATCGAAAACACTGATATAGATTGGAGATAGAGATCACAAAAATAGTGATATTAAAGATAAATGTTATTTAGCAAGCTATGATAGTGGCACCGGTGATCACTTCCCACATACCCGGTTATACGAGAATAGTCAGGCACGCCATCGTCCTCGACTGTATAACCGCCGACGGGGTGTAATATCCTGAGTAACGAAAGTGTACGGCTTCCCGTATGTTACTAGGTGGGTGAAAATCTTTCCTATATGTGGATGACCCTAGGCCAGGTAACTGTCATCTGGTCAACCGGGATATTTGTTATTTAGCAAGTTGTGGCAAAGGCACTGACGATTACTCCCCACATATCCGGTTATACGAGAATAGTCAGGCCGCCATCGTCCTCGACTGTATAACCGCCGACGGGTATAATATCCTGAGTAACGAAAGTGTATGACCCCCCTACGTTACCAGGTGGGTGAAAATCTCCCCTATATATGGATAATCCTAGGCCAAATTATCGTTATATTATTAACATGTCATATGGTATGCATTTAAGGGAACTAAGAGAAAGCTAAGATAATTTTAGAAGAAGCGAAATGATTTGCTAAGGTTGGAAATAGAAAATCATGATTCCTGATATGAGGATGATAGGGGATGATAGTATGGTGATAAGGTAACTGATACTTCATGGATAGATCATATAGTATGAATTTAAAGAAACTAAGAGATGGCGAGGATAAGGCTACGATGAAGTTATGAGAAGTGCAAAGATGTGTTAGGGTTGAAAATGAAAAGATATAGTTTCTGATATGAGGGTGATATGGAATAATAATAAGGTGATAGTGATATAGGAATTTGCCTAAAGCGGTATTATAATATAGCTCACGCAAGGTTATCAACCAATCAAATTTTATTATGTGATAAGTGATTATTAGTCAGATTAACAGGTTTAATACATACATTCTTCATGGCTCAAATACGGCTAAGCTGCTAGGCTACACCTTATGATCGTGGTACCTTCTAATGATTTGTTGGTAAGCCGTCGATCGTATCAAGGTTGTGTTTCATCTTTCTTCAAAGAAATTGATGTTGTCAGTTCGTCATTCTACTTGATAGTTGTCGTTATAACGGGTTCGAAGTAGAGTTAATCTTAAGTTCCAGAGGAATCATAGCTTCTACACCGTAAACTAGAAAGAATGATGAACACAAGCTTCTGACCGTTGTATTAACTGATTAAACACTAAGCGTTTAATTTCTTGTATCAGTATACCATTGGTTCGCTCTACTGTCTTGTTACTCTGTGGGTAAACCACTGAGGTGTAACATATCTTCCTAGAATTTCAGAAAATTCCCGCTGTTGAACTGGATACCGTAGCAAACACTGCGCTAGCGCAATGATTTATTAAATTGTTTTTTAAACTCTTATTGAAGTTTGAAAATCAATCGTAAACTACAAAACCGGGCATTCACGAAGTGTTGCTACCAGGCAAATTACCCCGAAAGCCATTCTACCCTGTGGAAACAGCAAATTAGAGAGAGAGAGAGAGAGAGAGAGAGAGAGAGACCCGCGTGTGATGCTCTAGGGTCTAGGCTTTCTTCCACCTCTCTAACCCGCCCCCACCCCGCCCCCCGGCATTGCTCCGGGCGCTCGACATTCTCGTCGCCGGCAGGGTCCTCGCCTCCCTCTCCATTATATCGATACTTCCCAGGCCTCGATTCCTCCATCTTCTCTCCCTCCAGCCGCGAGCCGCTGACTATGCTTCTCGCCGGTGCCATCGCCCGATTGCCCGATTCGCCTACTGCGTCCACCGCGCCATCAAGCTGGTGGGCAAGCACCGCTAGCTCCCCTCCTACATCGCAGCACCAACACGAATGAGAACCAAGCTACATACTTAAACCATCTTCTAATTTTTGTTTCCTTTTGCTGTTGAAATATTTGATCATTTACCATATCTTTTATGTGCACTTAATAAAATGTCATGTGATGTCTCATTTACATATGAGTCTAGGGCCTGTATGTAAGTGACATATCGCAGGGTATTTTATTAAACGCAATTTAAGATAGGGCAAATGATCAAATCCCCGCTGTTGTTTCGGTACTTTCAAACATTTTATTTGAACAAAGAAAATTCTGGATCAAATCTTTCTACGGTTACTGGATTGTTTCATTTTAATCTGTGCCTACCAATACAATTCGCAGGTCTCTGCTTGTTCCCAAAACAGCGCTAGCAAGGACTAAGTAAGTCATCCACACACAATCTGTTCGACGAAATGCCCCGAACCGGAGCTGCCACCAAAGCAGTACCGACGCCTCGACCGAAGCAGCGCGGCCTGCTCTCATGGCCGCTGCCGTGACCAAAGCAGCAAGCCTCTGGCTCAAGCATTGAGAGGGGAGAGAGTGCAGGAACCTTTACTAGGGGAGGCGAGGCGTGGCCGGTTGACAGAGAGGACGGGGAGGAAGAAGAAGGGTGACGTGGTCCTTGACGTGGATCTCGACATGGACGCCATGTTAGTGAAATTCATCTGCGTAGATGTCACGTCAGCGAAATTAGAGTGGTTTTGATCTAGGGGGTAACATACCCGACTTTGACCGTTGAGGTATGAATTTTAGGCAAACATGATAGTTCAAGGGTGAAAATATACTTGTTCCTTGTTCCTTCCTTCGGTTCCTTGTATCAAAAGTTTTGCGATTATTTGCAAATCATCACATGTTTCATGCATCCAACAATTTGAACAACAAATGGAACATCCAGCAAAAATTTTGAACATCTGAGAGAGGATAAAATGCTCCAAGCTATTGCTTCATTTCATGCAAAACACACGCTTCTTTACAAGGTTCCACAAGGCACAAGCATTCCTTGAGAAAGGCCAAATAGTTATTAGCTGCAGCATAACTGAAGGACTGACTAATCCCATCATCATTCACAAACATAAACAGACTAAGATTACATTATTACAAGCAAGCTGTAAGGAAATCTGCTGCACTTTTGTGCAACATCAGCAGGATGTTCTTCATGTTGTTTTCGAGTAAGTTAAAATCTATCCAGGGGAATAGATTCAACTAGATTGCAGCCGAAGGCTGTGTCCCTCCTGACCCCAGCAAGAACACCGCAGGCTCCAATTTGGCTGCACACCCAAACTTGGATGTACTGTATTTCCGGTGCACGCCGGTAAGCTTGCCAGCTCCGGCCTTCTGGTGGAAGTCTACCATCATCCTGGAACACTCACTGAAAGGACAGCCAAATGAATACATCAGAGTCACCATACATGCTCCTAAAGACAGATATGTTTGTAAATACAGACAGGAAGTAACTGAAGGCAAACTTACAGGAGCTGATCTCCAGTGTATCTGCTATGTAACTCGCAGATCTTTGTCCAGTGATGGCGGCGATTGATAGCACATTGTGCAGTGTAGACCGCAGAGGCAGCAAGAAGCGAAGGGCGGTACTTGAGCATTTGGTATTCAATAAGGCAGAGCTCGAGCATGAAAAAGGAAAGTAGCTCTAGCTGTGATTTACAACATGCATGGAATTGCGTCAATCACAAAGGAAAATTTTTTACTACTGGGATAGTTGTTATTCAAGTCATGAAAACACTAATCAGCAGGTTGTGATAGTTCACCTGCTTGTCAGAATCTGCTGCCTTCAGAAACCTTCTCATAAAAACATATGGCGTTGGTACTGACATGTTGAACTGGAGAGTGTTTAGAATCAACTTTTCCTGCTCAAACAAATGATTCACCTGTTAGTACAAAAGGAACAATAGGCCATGGCGCTACAAAATAGAACAAGAAGAAACCATTCAAAAGATTGCCATTGACCAATTATGTCATGGTGCACTGATGATGCAACTAGAAAGGATCGCTACATTTTAGTAAGTCTAAAGTCTGGTTGGTTTAACTTTAACCACAATGTAATTTAGGAAATGCATAGGGAACTTCATCTATGATGGAATTTATTTAGATATGCAAAGACCAGAAGCATTGAGCATGATTTTGTCAAGCTTTCAGCTAGGCTCCATAGCTCTCTTTGTAGCCAAGGAGATCCCAGAAAAAAAGAAGAAAAATGGAAGTGCATACTGTATTCAATGGAATTACCATTTCCAGAATTTGTCCTTTCGTATAAGCTCGATCAGAAATTAGCACTAGATCCTCGACAACTGGGACTGAAACTTCCTCATATTTACCAGCAAGAAGCATAGCTGTCACTCCAACTAGCTGCAACTTCTTCCTTGGCACCACTTGTTTTTCTAAGAATCTGTCTATTATGTTCACAGTAAGAAAGAGCGTCTCATCCATCAACTCAAACTTGTAATGGACCTGTCAAGAGACATATAAAATATACTGGGTCTCAAATGCACAGTTCAAATCAGTACAAGTTATAAGATAGAAAAGGTCCAGGGTTTGCACGCTTTTCTACCTCAATGAGCCAATCAATCAGAATCGCTCTCATCTTTTCGTTTATGTCTTCTTGACTGGACATGTAATCAGGCCGCACACAACTCGTTTTCTGCATAAAACACCATTTTATGAATAAGAGTACCGCCAGCATTTGTTTTTCAGTCATGTCAATGAGCACAAATTGCTATCAACAACAAGAGCAGCAACAAAGTCTTTTATCCAAAACAAATTAGAGTAAAGTAGACATAAAATCTTTTCAAAGTCAAAAAAATAAGAGCCTTGTAATAAAACATATAAGGCAAAATCCTAAGCATTTTATCCTGCCATCTAAGCAGAGAGTCTAAAACACCGTCCCTAAACATTTTTCTTATGTCATGGTTTTGGTACATAGATTACTAACTTCCATACGTACCTATCTAAAGCTAATCTTTTGGATATATTTCAATATCTCAGGTCTCTTTTAACCGCTTCCTCCTTCTATCTCTTTTTGTTTTACATACCATGCCTCAGGAGGCATCTATTGACTTATCTCTTTTACGTTTTATCTAAATACATACCATTACATACCATGCCTCAGGAGGGGCATGTATGGTTGATTTCAGTAGTACAAGGATAATGTATTAATGTATTTGATCTGAAACACAATGATGGGAAGACCATAACCAAAATGTTTAATAGAAATGGGCATCAGACTGTTCAAATGCTGTTTTTTAGCTTAACAATTGTATTAGTTCTGAGCACAGATTAACCAGTTTTAGTAGTATAACGTGTTGCACTGGACTGTCACTGATGATCTACAAACAGCATAACATTGCAATGTGTTGCACTGGACAAATAACTAGGTACAACTCCTGGCAGATTCAGGTGGGTAGCCGTGTCATATCACATTACTCAAATCAAACATATCAACGCTACAGGCCTTTTCTATTAGCTTTTGCTTTTAATTTTAGCTTATAAATAATAACAGCTTATAGAGCGAGAGACACTTATGTTTATAAAGCTGACTAGTAAACTTTACCTTGAAAAGACACTCCGTTTTAAAGTTAGATACTGTACAAAAACTAGTACCTGTAGAAAAAGCAATTTTTATAAACCAATACGAACAGGGCCTTCAAATTAGTTGCTCGAGGTGCATAAGATCCCAATCCATGTTAGTAACTTCGTTTTAAGGGCGGGATCTTTTTCGTTAATGCATTTCCACACTAAAGCATGCTGCAATTAAAATTGTTGTGTCAAGTGTACTGATTACAGGATCCCAGTCAAATTCATTTATTTTCTTTGCACGGACAGATCATAAGCAGATCATATTTCATACAAATCCGGCATTTAATTTCAGATTATCTAACGGGAAAAAAAAGGAAGATACGCATCACATGGCACTAAGGGGCAAAAGATCACCTCATTTTCTCTGTAGAACTTGTAAATCTCTTCAACATACTCAGTTGCCGCAAGCGGATTCCCCGAGTCGGCACCGTCGATATCCATGATGGATTCATCCTTCACAGTGTCCTTGCGCTCTATCTCATCCTGCAGTACCAAATGCAACAGTAAGCTGGAGCCATCCCTTTCGATAAACAGTAGTAATCATCACAGTGCATATACCATGTCAGTATCATCGGCCGACTCGCACGATTCCACGTCGGCATCAATGGTGCCATCGGGGATGGGCTTCTTCTGGGGATCATCTCCGAGTAATGCTTCATCAGTTGCGGTGTCCTGATGGCCAGGGTGTTCTTTGCTCCCCAAGAAGGCGGCGAATCTCCTGAATTACCAGAGTACCATCAGATCAAGGCTCCAAGAAACGTCAGAGCACAACAACAGTGTGCGTCCTAACCTCGTGACGGGCCGGCGGCTCACCAATGCCGGCTTCTGCTCGTCCCTCCCACTCTTCCTGAAAAGAAAGGGATCAAAACCTTGATCCAAGAACCATCGCAAAGACACAAATTTTACGAGATTCTCGGCCGAGGAGATTACTCTAGCATGGGCTTCTTGGCGATCGCGCACGGGTACGGGGGAGCCCCGACGAGGTTGTTGATGTCCCTGAGCGCCCTCCGGCTCCCCATATCTGCACCAATCCAAAGGACAAATCAAGAGATGAGAAGGGAAATCGCGACGACGCAGACCACTAGATCCGCCCCCAAGAACCCGCGCCGCCCACCTCGGATGCTGGACACGGGCTTCCCCACCACCGGCCTCCGGTTCTCGCCCGCCCTCTCCATCGCCGCCGACGCCGCCCACCTACACAGCACAAGACGATCGATCCGCCTCAGGATCCAAGAACCCCGGTTTCCATGGATGGGAAAGCGGCGAGACGCACCCTGGAAGCGGAAACGCGGTCAGTGACGATCCAGGCGAGAAGCGGGCTGGCGCGCGGGCGGCCTAGGGACGATGCGAGAGAGCCGAGACGCCCATGCAGACGGCGACCGATCTGGGCAGCGGCAGCGGCAGCGTTAATAATGACGAGGACGCGAGGCGTACAGCAACGGCAACGTATCTGACCGCGTTGGGATTCGAAGGCGGAGAGAGAATGGGAAACGGGAAAGAGAGAGATTTTGGTGATTCGTTTTTGGTTTCGTTTCGGGGGAGAAACGAGAGATCCGTGGTCACGTACGAGAAAGGAGGGAGTTTGTCTGGGAGAGGAGGGGGAATGAGATTTTTGAAAGGGCGAAGCGAACGGCCAACGGCTCGTAGGCCGCGACGGGGAGCCGTTGGATCATCGGACAGCTCGAAAGGGCCTAACGGTCACCCCGCGCGTGCACGTGCTTTCAAATCGCCGTGTCCGGGTGCGGCGCCATCCGACCCTGGCCGGTCCAGGCTCACTTCGCTCGTTCGGCGCTCGCTATCCTACCGCGCTGACTTGTGGGCCCTCGGATTTCGAGAAGCATGCCGCACAGCGACACGTGGATCCGCTGTGTGGATGTTATTGGGCCCACGTGTCAGTCGGGACTAACGTCCAAAACTTCAAACGAGGAGGGTTTGGTGAGGCTTGAGACCACTAGCCTTTAGAACTACTCACTGGTCGAGCGAGGCCACCTCCCACCCGGTCGCTCGGTCGCGCACGCCACTTACGGGGATTTTAAGGGCCGCAGAGATAAGATCGGACGGGTGGGATTGCGCGGTCCCAGGCGAGGCCACGGGACAGTAGATCCGCGTGGTGGAGCCGTGGAGGCTAGAGGGTGCGCGGTCTCATTGTTGGTGGATTATTGTTGCAAGTGTGTACTTAAGGGCAAGATAATACGACAATGAGTTGTACCGCTAGTAGTAAGCTTGCACGATTCGCGGATTTCGCCAGTAAATTAATGGGGCAGGCGGACACCGCTGCACTGTCGCTGTCGGATTTGACTGATTGCCATCCA
This sequence comes from Bonia amplexicaulis, assembly GCA_036346245.1. Taxonomy (NCBI): domain Eukaryota; kingdom Viridiplantae; phylum Streptophyta; class Magnoliopsida; order Poales; family Poaceae; genus Bonia; species Bonia amplexicaulis. The sequence goes on from CM070744.1 coordinate 23,262,583, forward strand.
TGGACTGGTTGATTTGAAAACCTGACAATGTTTTGAGGCGAGGAGCCGCATGTATCTGACATGGCATCCGTGATGCAGGACCGTCACATGCTGACAGCACGTCCATGTTCTGTCCACGTCCTTTTGAGAGTTTCTTCAAAAAATTTATCCACGTCCATGTTAGTTTTTCGTTCTATTCTTCTTTTTTCCAGTCGAAATGCATGTTTAGCAGATCCTAATGCACAGGTTTGGTAGATTGTTTGGCATTTGATTCTAAGGATACGTCGATTGAACACAAGACAAACTTTCTTTTTTAGTTTCCAGCAAGTTGGAGCTGTTAATTGGATTTTGAAGTAGAAACATACCTTGATTGATGGGGTCAAAACCCGAGGGACCGTTAAATTCACGTGATTTTCACGGGTCATATCATGACATGTACAATGATTCATATCAGGGTATATACAATAATTGATATTAGCTATTTATAAATATATTCTACGTAAAATATTGGATAATATAGAGGAGAGAGAAATATAATATCTATTATTTAACAGACGACTTTTATTATTTATATCATTATATAAACAACTATATAGATAACACATTGTATAAGACTATTATAGACAACATATTATATAAATTATCTTTAGTCCTATCTATAAATAATATAAAGATATATTATAAATTATCACTGTCTACACCATTATACATACGCTAACATGGGAACTCTATAATCCAGGAGATCCTACCAAATCGGCAGTCTATCTCTATTCCACTCTGAAGGGTGAAACACCGAAATGATTGATCAGTCCTATAGATGCTTGGGATAAAGTATGATTGTACACCATACAGTTACAACATTTGTACCTTACTGTAGCACCCCGAAATTCAGGAAAAAAAATAAACATCAGCCATATCTATCTCTAACCCCCTCTCTATCTCTATCCCATTTTATCTCCTTACCTCTCCAATCTCCAACCAAAAAAAAAGATCTCTCGCTCTCTCGGTCTAAGACAGGGGCAGCGGCGTCAGAAGGCGGAGCGGCTGAGCGGCAGCAGGGTCGGAGCGGTTGGGCGCGGCTTGACAAGCGGTGGCGTGGCCGAGCGGCAGCAGGGCCAGATGATCGTGCAAAACTACACACCCGCAAGTGCACAGGTTGCCACTGATACCATGATCCATTAACTGTTTGATGTTATATGTGGGCCATGACGGATTCATATGTGCATGATACATGTTAACCTAACTAATAATCACTTAACACATAATAAAATTTGAATAAATGACAACCTTACATGAGCTATATTATAATATCACTTTTAGATTAATTCCTAGATCTCTACCACCTTGTTATCATTCCATATCGCCTCATATCGGGAGTTAAGATTTTCGTTTTCAGCCTCAACAACTCCTTCTACTTATCATAGCCTTATCCTAACCATCTCTTAGTTTACTTAAATTCATATTATATAATCTGTCTATGATGTATCAGTTACCTTATTACCATAGTATCATTCTCTATCATCCTCATATTGAGAATCATGTTTCTCTATTTTCAATCTTAACAAATCCTTTCACTTCTCTTAATATTATCTTAACTTTCTCTTAGTTCCGTTAAATTCACACCATATAACATGTTAATAATATAACAGTTACCTGGCCTTGGATTATCCACATATAAGGAAGATTTTCACCCACCTGGTAACGTACGGAGGGCCGTACACTCTCGTTACTCAGATATTACATCCCATCTATAGTTATACAGTCGAGGACAGCGTTGTGCGTGACTATTCTCGTATAAGCGGGTATGTGGGGAGTAATCGCCAACACCATTGCTGTAACTTGCTAAATACCATTTAGCTTTAATGCCACCGTTCATGTGATCTCTATTTCCAATCCGTATCAGTGTTTTCGATAACCTAGTTTCATTACATTTAACCTGTGTCAATTGCTTACTTGCTTTGCTTGTCCGTTACATATCTTGCTTGCATTACCTGTCCTTTACTTACCGAGTTGCGACCGTTGTTAGGTACTTGCTGAGATTTTCAAATCTCACGCTTACTCTTTTCATTCTCAGGCAAAGGTCAGTTGAGTGATAGTATCATACATTGGTGGAAGCACTCGAGTTTTCAACACCATAGTTTGCCACTATCTATTGTTTTATTTATTTTTTATTTAGTTAGAAATAGACCGATCCCATGTTTCAAACATTGATATCAGTTTCTATTGGTTCTCTATTAAAATACATTTGAAGTTTTAATTTTCTCATGATTTCTATTATTGCTTTTATTATTCTTCATTTTAACAATGACGTTCCATAATAGTATCTCACATCGATATGTAAGATGCTACACTTACTCTAAAAAAATACAGAATTTATACCTACAAAAGCTCAAACTACTCTCATTTGTTCTGTGTGCGATTCTTGGTACACGCAAGCACATTCAGGCTAGAACGAAGTACCTCCTCAAAAAGCGCCTCTTACAAATGCACACAATAAACCAACTCAAAACGACTAAACAAAAGCTCAATTGTGGGCGTTTGGATTCTCGCATGAAACAGATACAAACCACCAGCTTACTGTAGCGAACAAACTATACTGGTCCCTCCCTGGTTTCCTTCTCCATGTGGTGATACCAAGTTACCAGCTAATCTAGTACTGTACACTGAGCTTAACTAATGCCCAACCTCTTCCTATGAATCTATACGATTGCTTTCACCTGTAGAAATGCCGCACACCGCACTGTTACTCCCGCACCGGGTGAGATGGATATGTACTTGGATCCTTGTTATTAAGTCGCGCGACTAGTCGCGACTAATCGTCGATTAGTCGACAAGTCGGCACACAGGCACCGACTAGTGCCATCGACTCGACTAGTTGCGCTAGTCGGTCGACTTGCCCACTAGTCGGCGACTAGCCGCGACTAGTCAGCCAGCGCGAGTCGAACATCTAATTGGATCTTACTCTGATCTTCATCCGTTTGACGCTTTGTTCTTCCACTTACTCCCATCTTCTTCCTTTATTTTGCTACTCTATTTTAGATCTTGATCCTAGTTTTTTTTTTCTATTTTAGACTCAATTTCGATGCATTCTTCTAAAGCAAGATCCGAGTATTCTTTCACTCGAGCACAGGTAGCGAGCAAGTAGTAGTGGTGATAGAAGGCAGTTAGTAGTAGAAGCAACAAGCAAGTAGTAGTGGTAATAGAAGGCAGTTAGTAGTAGAAGCAACAAGCAAGTAGTAGTAGATTAGTCGACGACTAGTCGGGATTAGTCACGACTAATCTCCAAGTCGGTAGCATCACGACTCGACTCGACTTTACGACTTAATAACCTTGACTTGGATGCTCTGTAAAAATCCCAAAGTGGCCTATTTTTCCATCGATATGTCTGCTGTTAACTAGAAGCTGGAGGATGGAGGTTGGCTCTCTCCAACTGGCTTCATGGCTTTTGGAGGGGGACCACACAGACTCAACACAACCTGGAAGATCCATTAATTTTAGGGTGAAGCTCCTTATGGGAATGTGTGGAAACAATTAAGAGATGACAGATGATTAAGATGCTAACCGGTAGGAAGATAAGCCCATGCAGAAAGCCAATGAGGACAAGTGCCAAGTACATTTGGAAGTAATAGACCTGTAGTCATTTCGATAAAAAAAAAGTGCTTCAAGCTAAACTCAAAAGAACACAGGGCTAAGAAATGCGGGTTCAGATGTAATACCACAAAAACTTCAGATTTTGCAAAGCGTAGGACAATAACTCCTACAAGTTTGGTCAAGGTGATTCCACTGAAAAAATAAGAACCGTGTCAAGCCACGATAATATAAAATTATAAATTTTGCAACCAGATGCGGAAATATGACAAACAACTGCAATTGGACTCCAGTAGTAAGTTTATTTGCAACATTGGGAAAATTTCTTACGCAAAATGCACATTAAAATCGAAACCGTTAAGTGCTCATATGTAACACTAACTCAGGCACATCAACGCACAGAATTCAAGCAAAGAAGCACAAGCTGTAAGCAGCTTATTCAAATGCTCTTCCAAGTTCCCTATTCAGTTCAATATTGTCTCAATAATGTAAGCAATAATGATATGGTTAACCTGAATACAGAAGCACCCATCGTCGATAGAGCCTGACTTGCACGGCTTTCTCTATCTCCAATGCCTATCTGTAAATCAAAAAGGGAACATCAAGGGTTTAGGCAAGATATGGAAAATAACAGCTAAGATAAACATAAAGAGAGCATATTTGTTGAAAAGTAGGTTGACATCAAAACATTTTCTATGGTTCTACTTTATTGGGTATGAATGGGTTGGGTGTCAGTAGAATTGGTTTAAATCAAATTTAACTACTTCCACAGTACATTGCTAGATAGCTAGATGCCTTGATGCAAATGGTATAAACTTCAAGTACTAGGAAGAACTAATTAAAAGATTTTCAAGGTTAGTGCAAGTGCACAACACAAACAGTTCTGTAGAAGTGGGCAAAGTGTCCTAAATAGTGCAATACTTCTCCTTGTTAAATCTTTCAAATGCATAGTAGTACTTTCTTCAAGAATATAGAGCAACAAGCTACCGTTAACTCTTCCCAATAATCACAGAACTCAGTAAATTGAAAGATTTCGAACTGGTATTTCCAGATGTACAATGCACCTACCATAAAGGCATGCGTGATATGAACACAGAATTCAACAGCAATTCCTACAGACATAACAAGGTTTACAACAGAAATTGCATTGAGCTGAATGCCAAGGATAGCCATCAATCCCTGCCAATAATTTGGAAGCAAATGAAAAGGAAATGTTACACTTTGATAATGAAAATAATAACAAACATTTTAACATTAAAGTTGAATTTCCAGAACTATTGTAGAAAATAGAGAACTAGAATAAGCAGTATCAAGGATAGGGACTTCAAATTGTGCTGAACTCCCTAGCGTCAAACACTAGCTTTACATATACAAACACCCAGTAAAACATGCCAATAATGCTAGGCACGGTAATGTGGAATGCCTTCATTAGATTTGTGGACTTTTTTATAATTCAGCACAATTATTTGAGGATGAGTGCCAATTTAAATGGTGCACAGATAACATGCCCACTGCTTTCACCAATAGTTGAACAAATCCTATATGTTTTAGTTAATGAGCTAGTTGACATACCAAATCACAACATGTGCCTACTATGACAACCACTTTTTATTTAAACATGGGATACCTGTTTTATATTCAGCTAATTGCTATTAATTTGAAAATACATTTTAATTAGTAGTATCTGATCTTGGATAGAAGAGTGTCAAACATACCATCAAATCCAAGACTATCATGGCCAGCACAATTAAAATGATTGCCGAAGCCCATAAACTGAAACCGATAGAGAGAATGAATTATCACAATCAAGCCAATCGAAGAGCAACATAAAATAGTTAGAGCTCGGTTTTTTAAAAGAGGTTCCTGACCTGCCGGTGACTATGAAGCAAACAACAAATACTGTACCTGTTATTTTTTTGCATAACAATGAACTGTCAGATGAAAGTACAAAAATTATGAAGTAAATAGATTCTTCCGTTTTCATGATTATATTCAGCAATTAATTTCAAATTAAAGAAATCTATTACGTAAACTGCATGACAGAAATTATGTTTCTTTTTATTGTTAATGGATAGCTTAGTTTCGAAATAATATGTTCAGAGCCTAGAGCATCAATGAAAGCCTTTAGTTCAATTTCCATATGGATTAGTAAATGGAGAGGAACCTGGGCTGTTAGCCTTGTTGTTCAGTATTTTGGGGATAAAATTAAAAATACAGCATTCAAGTTTGGTATTGTGTATCAACTATTGAAACTCTGAAAGCTGATAATGAAACATTCAGGTAGGAGCCTGGTGCAAGTTTCTATTAGTAACTGGTATAGTACAGACAGAACATTGCAAAAACCTGGCTGGCGCCTAGCCAGGTCCACTAAAGCTGGGAACTCATCGGATTCCAGCAAAAATTACTCAGCTCGAAATCTTTAAAAACAGCTCCTAACTCTGACTAACTTATGTATAGAAACCTATTCACTGAAAGTCTGTTTGCTAATACCAGAAAAAAAACATTTTACCAGCTGGCACTCATCAACATTCGGTTCTTTAGTGCAATCTGATGAACCGATTCTCAGGAAAATATCAAAATAATCAAGACTGTCCAGCAGGAAATGTCTATTGCATATTCATATTAGTAGAGAGATTATAAGTGTTCTCTCTGATACCAAGAAAAATTTTCACATATAAAAAATGAGATCCCTGTGAGAACACATATATTGTGAAGAGTGAATTTAATAACTAACCGAGGCAAACACATATATTTATGATAGCTGTCTTCCATACGCCCAGGTATTGCTCAAAAAATATATAGAACACTGAATATGGAAAAATTTGCATCTGCACAACCAACATATATCAAAGACTTTGTTAGAAAATATAATGTAGCCATAATGTAAAAGCAAAAGATCAGAATAAACACTATGAAAGATCGAGCAATTATCATTTCATAAACCTTGGCTGAAAAGACAAAGCTCACACAAACTTGTTTCTCTATAAATATAAATAGGTAATAACTGCTAGCATTTAAGTTAAAATCTAGGCATAATGTGCTCAGTAGAAGGCCCAAATATGTTACTTGTAATTGTTAGATATATATTGCATAGCTGTGTATTTACCCTATTGTATGAGGGGTTTCCTGCATATATGCTAGATATATTGGCCCTTTGGCCTCATGATGAATATAGGCACTATTCATAACATGGTATCAGAGTCAAACCTAGGGTTTCGTGATACCTAGGGATCCGTGCCTATCTCTCATGGATCCGGCTGTCAAGCTACCGCTGGTTGTTTTACCAGCCGCCGTCGGACTTTGCTGCTTCTCACCATCTTCCGTCGCACGTCGCCGGTGAGGTCGGCTACTCTACTCGGAGACCGCTCGAGATCGCCGCTCACTTCGGCCGCCGTTGGGTTGTTGGTGAGGTCGGCTGCTGCCAGATCTACACCCGAGGTCACCGGTCCGCCCCGGCCGACGCGCGGAAGGAGATCGTCGTCGCCGTTGGGTCGCCGGATCTACGCCCGAGGTCACCGGTCCGCCCCGGCCGACGCGCGGAAGGAGATCACTGTCGCCCCGTCGCCGAGACCGCTGTTGCCGAGACCGCCGTCGCCGACTCGTTTTGCTTCGGTGAAGTTGTGACCGACTCTCGATCAGTTTGTATACGAACCGACCGCAAGAAAAATGCAAAAAAAAAAAAGAAAAATGTCTTCTTTTGCAAGCATTGTTTCTGTTCCTCGTTGCCCGATGATCTTCGATGATCTCAATTATCGGGAGTGGTTTCAGCACATGCGCCTCCACATGCGTGGTCAGCGCCTTTGGGAGTTTCTTACTGGCGAGTTGACTTGCCCATCTTGTCCTACTCCACCTGCTGAGCCTGTACTCCCGAAGGATGCTTCCAAAGACGCTTGTACAAAGGCTTCTGAGACTTTTGAGGATGCCATGGAGACTTTTCAGACTCAGTATGCTACTTACAAGACATGGATTGATGAAGATGCTCGTGTCTCTACTATTTTGGTTACTGGCATGGAGGTGCATCTCACTGGTGATGTTGGATTGGCTTCCGCACATGCGATGTGGACGCATCTGCGCAGCCGTTACGAGCCATCTGGTGATTCCTTATACCTTGTTGTTGTGCGACAAGAGCAGTCGCTGCAGCAGGAAGATGCCACTGTGGATGAGTTTTATGCTCAGTTGTCTGCGATATGGCGTTAGATCGACTCTTTGGGGCCAGATGTTTGCCGCACCTGTCAGTGTTGTCAGCGTCAACAGTCTCACATGGAGCTTCGCCGCATCTACGATTTTTTGACACGTCTCCGGTCTGAGTTTGAGCAGACTCGTGCTCAGTTGCTTGATCGTCACCCTCGTGTGACTTTGTTAGAGGCCCCTGCAGCTGTTCGTACTAAGGAGATTCGACTTCGTGGAGCGGGTCTGCTATCATCATCATCATCATCTCCCTTCGGTTTTGGTGGCTTCTCCGGCTTCTACACCTGCTATGCCTTTGGTTACTCATTCCTCAGTTGTGCCTTCACTAGTGACAGCTGCTGTTGGTAAGAGCCTTCACTGCACCTATTGCAACAAGGATGGACATGTGGAACAATTTTGCTACAAGAAGAAGGATCTTCGTCATTGTGCTCGTCCTTCGCGGGGCACTGGAGGTTCCTCCTCTCAGCAGAGTTCTGGTACCTCTGACACTCAGCAGCTTCTCACATTGCTAGGACGCATGGTTGCTTCTGCATCGTCTGGTTTTGCTGGTTCTGCTGCTCAGTCTTCCGGTGAGAGACCACCTTCTACTTCTCCTTCCTCAGGTACAGCACAATGGATTCTTGATTCTGGTGCTTCTTTTCATATGACATCTGATTCCACCTGTCTTACTTCCATTAGTTCTTTAGCTGCTCCTATCACTGTCCACACAGCAGATGGTACCTCTCTTTCTGTCACAGGACGAGGCACTCTTTCAAATTCCTCCTTTCATGTTCCTGTTGTTTCTCATGTTCCAAAACTAACCATGCAGCTCATATCTGCTGGTCAGCTCACTGATCATGGTTGTCGTGTTATTTTCAATTCTGATTCTTGCTGTGTTCAGGATCGTCGCACGGGGACTCTGGTTGGTACTAGCCCTCGCCGCCGTGACTCACAATGGCTTTGGGAGCTTGACTGGCTTCACCTTCCTTCCGCTGCCCCAGTCAGTCTTCTCGTCTCCACCACTGCCTCTACGGCTGCTGCAGTCTCCACCGTATTGTTTGCTCAGTGGTATTATCGCTTAGGACATCTTTGTGGTTCCCGTATGTCTTCCTTACTTCGTCGAGGTCTTTTAGGGTCTGTGTCTGGCGATGCTTCTCTAAATGTCAGGGTTGTAAGCTTGGCAAACAGCTTCAACTCCCTTATCCTTCTAGTGAGTCAGTGTCTCAGCGTCTTTTTGATCTTGTTCATTCTGATGTATGGGGACCACCTCTTTTTGTTTCGAAAGGAGGTCATCGATATTATGTCATTTTTATTGATGACTTTTCTCGATATACATGGATATACTTTATGTCATCTCGTAGTGAGGTTTTATCTATCTACAAGACTTTTGCCACCATGGTTCACACTCAGTTTGACTCTCCTATTCGTATTTTTCGCGCTGATTCTGCTGGAGAGTATTTGTCGGGAGTCCTTCGTGGTTTTCTTGCTGAGCAGGGCACTCTCTCTCAGTTTTCTTGTCTAGGTGCTCATGCTCAGAATGGTGTGGCTGAACGCAAACATCGTCATCTTCTTGAGACAGCTCGTGCTCTCATGCTTGCTTTGCTATTCCACCACATTTCTGGGCTGAGGCTGTTTTCACTGCCACTTTCTTGATCAACATTCAACCCTCCTCTACTCTTCAGGGTGGGATCCCAGTTGAGTGTCTCTGCGGCCAGACTCCTGATTATTCCCGTCTTCGCCTCTTTGGGTGTGTGTGCTATGTTCTTCTTGCACCTCGTGAGCGCACCAAACTGACTGCCCAGTCAGTTGAGTGCGTTTTTCTGGGCTACAGTGCTGAGCATAAGTGATATCGTTGTTGGGATCCTGTTGGCCGACGGATGCGGATTTCTCGGGATGTTACTTATCAGTCTCGTCCTTTCTATCCTCGTCCTTCTCCTTCCTCCACTTCATCATCTGTTGTTGAGCCGCTTTCCTTTCTGACTTTTCCTTTTAGTCCTATAGTCACCACTCCACCACAGCCTTTGGTCTCTCCGGTGCCTCCTTCTCAGTCCTCACCTTCTTCACCACCGGCATCCTCTTCCGAGGTTACTCCTGATCTTGTTCCTCCTCATCCTCTCTACTATACTCATCGCCCGCGAGTTGAGGATCCTTTTAATATGCCCTCCCCTTCTGACGGGTCCTCCCCTTTGGTCACTCCTCGTTACACTCTTCGCGATCGCCAGTCTATTCGGCCTCCCGAGCGTTTTGATTTTGCTGGCGCTGCTCTTGTCGAACCGACTTCTTATCGTGATGTTGTTGTTCATCAGGAGTGGCAGCATGCGATGGCAGAGGAGATCGCTGCCCTTGAGCGTACTGGCACGTGGGATCTTGTTCCTCTTCCTGCGCGTGTTACTCCTATCACGTGCAAGTGGGTCTATAAGGTTAAGACTCGCTCTGATGGTTCTCTTGAGCGTTACAAGGCAAGTCTTGTAGCGCGTGGTTTTCAGTAGGAGCATGGTCGTGACTATGATAAGACTTTTGCTCATGTCGCTCACATGACCACTGTTCGCACTCTTCTTGTTGTGGCCTCTGTTCGACAGTGGTCTATCTCTCAGTTGGACGTCAAGAATGCTTTTCTCAATGACGAGTTGCGTGAGGAGGTCTACATGCAGCCACCCCCTGGGTATTCTGTTCCTGAGGGTATGTTTTGTCGTCTTCGTCGATCTCTCTATGGCCTCAAGCAAGCTCCTCATGTCTGGTTTGATCGTTTCTCCACACTTCATCTCGTGGTCGGACGCTTCTCATTTTGTATGTTGATGATATGATCATTACTGAAGATGATTCTCAATATATCATTTTTGTCAAGGAACGTCTTCATGAGCAGTTTCTTATGTCTGATCTGGGTCCTCTTCGCTACTTTCTTGGGATTGAGGTTATTTTTACTCATGAGGGTTTCTATCTGTCCCAAGAAAAGTATATCCAGGATCTTCTTGATCGTGCCTCTCTTACTGATCAGCGCACAGCTGAGACTCCCATGGAGCTTAATGTTCATCTTCGTCCTACTGATGGTGAGCCTCTTGCTGATTCTACTCGCTATCGTCACATTGTTGGGAGCCTTGTTTATCTTGGTGTCACTCGTCCTGACATTTCGTATCCTGTGCATATCTTGAGCCAGTTTGTTTCTGCTCCCACTCAGCTCCACTATAGTCATCTTCTTCGTGTTCTACGATATCTTCGTGGAACTATCTCTCGTCGTCTCTTCTTCCCTCGCTCTAGCTCTTTACGACTTGAGCATATTCTGATGCCACCTGGGCTAGTGATCCATCTGATCGCCGGTCTCTCTCTGCTTATTGTGTTTTTCTTGATGGTTCTCCCATTGCTTGGAAGACAAAGAAGCAGACAGCAGTTTCTCGTTCGAGTGCTGAGGCTGAGTTGCGAGCTATGGCTTTATTGACTGCGGAGGTTACTTGGCTACGGTGGTTACTTGAGGACTTTGGTGTTTCTGTTTTTGCACCGACTCCTCTTTTGTCTGACAGTACAGGTGCTATTAGCATTGCTAAAGATCCGGTGAAGCATGAGCTTACAAAACATATTGGTGTTGATGCTTCCTACATGCGGACACGATGCAGACTGTGTTGTTGCTCTTGAAGATGTGCCTTAGAGCTTGGTTGGCGACTTTCACAAAGACACAAACCGAGCCAAAGATGCTTTTCATCTCTCCAAGCTTCATGTTGTTGATCCACCATAAGTTTGAGGGGAGCTGTTAGATATATATTACATAGCTGTGTATTTACCCTATTGTATGAGGGGTTTTCTGTATATATGCCAGACATGTACATGTATATATATTAGCCCTTTGGCCTCATGATGAATATATGCACTATTCATAACAGTAATGATCCTAGACCATTGGTAGAATCACAGTTAGACCTTATTCATGTGAACAATCCTGCTGCAGATGACATTACTATTCCATTAAATATTCATTCATAAGGAAACTCACTTGTTCCTCTTGATGTATGTTACAATGGCTAAGAGTGAAAAATGTAGAATCTAATTTGTGCAAGTCACAGGACAAAGCACCTCGAGACAATGAACAGTATTAGTTACATTCTGTAGCTAGTTCTCCAACTTGTTTATATTTGAAAACATTACTTTTTATATGTCCATTAATAATTTAATATCATCGTAGTAAAAAAATGGTTGCAGGCAAAGTACCTGTAAATCTTTGGATATTTTAGAAGTGAAGTCCCGAGCAGCTCTCATTGAGTTAACATAATCACTCTAGAAGGACAAAATATTCAATATTACTTACATTTGACAATGTTGGAAAGAAAAATGGTGATAATTATGATGGGCTGCATGTAATTCATTACCTGTTTATTAAGGGGAGTATGGTATGTTCGGAACGCCGACGCTTGTATAATGCCACTTTCGTAACCTAACCAAGAAACACGGTTGTTAAGAATGTTTAGTGAAAGTTTAATGTTATACTTCAATTGATTTAAATGCATGTACATTGAGTGGAAATTTAATATTACACTTCAATTGATTAAGATGCATTCACAGTTTATAAATTACATGCAAGTTTAAAACCTCAACAGCATGATAATAAGGTACATAATTGCAATATACTACACACCACTGAGGTCCAAACTTGTAGAATAAGCTCCTTTTCCACCCTTAGAACAATCACTTGATGGAAGTGCATCGAGAAACCATGGAAGTTTCTTTTTGAATTGAGTTGTGGATGGTCGCCCATTATGCAAGTCTGAATGTAGGAAGCACTGAGACAAAAGCATACCAAGTAGATTAGAAATATTTCACTTCTACTTAACACATATATAGTAATGTGTGAATTGTGGCTGAAATATACTATTTATCCATTACACATAATAGGACACAGCAGTACGAATGCAACCATCTGAAATTGATCAATACACTAAAAGGAATGGAGATCAAAATTCAAAGATAGTATACCGTTGTACAATTATTGCATGCTCCACTTGCCCTGCATGAACCTGAATCTTGATCAATTTGACAGCACGGAGGCTGCAAAGTAGAAGTTCAAGTGTTATCTAACAAATATGCCAACATGTGACCAGCTAATGTTTTCTCGGCTAGTACTCATAATCCTCTCTCTTCCTCCCAGAGAGGGAAATGTCCACTGCTTCAGACAAGATCTTGTTGGTTTTGCCAACCAATACAAATATTCAAATATAGTACGAATGAGTTACAATCCTAAAAGAATCCAGGGAAAAGTCTTGAACCTGATCATCTGGAGGGCAATAGCTTTCATTAACAAATTTTCGACAGCATCCAAATGCTTCAGGAGACATCCATATTAGGAAGTCATCAAGCCATGAAGCAGCAGGTTTAGCAATGTAACTTGTCTCAGGAGATAAAGATTGCCTTGCTATCTGCATGGTTGTGACAACCATGTTAAATGGAGCGCAGTGTTATCAACAAATGATGAACTGTTATACCCAATGCTTATCAAAATTGCATCAGGTAAGTTGCACCAGGAGCTGAAAGCGTTATTGTAATGAAGCTCACCTTTCAAATGTATTGTGCTACCAACTTGAGCTACCAAATCAATCATTTTGTACTGACTATTACTAAAAAAGAACTTTGTTAAAACACAGAAACAATTTTATACCTCATTCAAAAGGGAGTTTGAATTACACTGGTTGATCGAGCATATCTGATTTGTATGTTCCGATGCAGAGCTGGAAACAATGTAAACATATTAGAAATCAAACTAATGATTTTTTTCAGTTAAGCATGCAACTCAAAAGAGCTCAACTATATCGCCACTTTCAAAAGGCAACAAGTAACAGCTCGTGCAGAAACCAGAAAATTGGTTTATTTTTGAACTTGCGTTGTATCTGGAACAATCTAAAGACAAGAGTTGCACTTGATGATAGGTCAGAAAGCACAAAGTATGTCAAGGAATTATTTGGCACACTGTTTTGTTTTCCAAGATAATAATTTGCAGGCAACATGATTCTTTTATTTAAAGCATACAGGAAAAAAAATTACAGCAGTGCTATTTTACAACTAGTTTACCTGTAATTGAAGTCCCTCACTACAAAATATAGTGGCGGTCCGACTTTCATATACTTCGCGAGGTCATCAAAATAATCCTGCAAATATTACAGTGGGCATGATCCAAAAAGAAACAGGAAGGTACCTATAGAAGTAATTAAGACATAACAACAGAAAAGGCAAGTGATGGCAAACCTGTAAATAAGAATTTCGTGGAAGAACAATTTGCTGCTCTAATCCAGGTTGAAGTCTAGTTGACAATGCCTAATTGAGACAGAGGAAGCACTACAAGTGAGTGATAACATATTTTTTCCAAGAACACAAAGGAGAAGTGTGTCTTTGTATTAAGAAGAGGTGAAAACGACCAGGATTAGGAACACAAGTAAGCCATTGAACATAAATGGCAGATGCCTTTCCATAATGTGGTTGTGGATTTATTAGACTGCTTACTCATGCACTACGAAACAGGAAATTCATAGTAACTACACCAGAATGACTATAATATCAGAACATCTTCTCTTACATAGTAAGTACATTGGCAACAAACAAAAAACAAAACGACCCCTGTAATCATCCTAACATAAGAAGACTACGTGCAGGTGTCCCACACAACACAATCAACTATATTCAGCCTTGGTGAATGACAGGCAAGGAGGTCCTGACTGTGTCAGTAATACTCTGAACATAACCCATGGGCTTGTACAGGTTTTGGAACAGATGGGAAAACTGAGATTTCCTAGTAGAGAATCAGACACTTGATCCTTCTAAGCACAAGATGATTATGAGACCCTGCCCTTGATTTTGCTCTAATTTCTTAGATTTGTCTGTGTCTCATGTTACGGCTTGGCAATGCAACCATGCGTACTGTAGTATGAACAATACCGTTCAGTATTGTAGCATGGTATGTTAACGGTTGTTTGTTTAGGATATGATTTTAAGCATATCTTCATATTAGGAAAAGTTAGACGCATATATTTATATTAAAAATAGTTAGATGCATATCTTTATATTTAGATAGTATAGATATGATATTATCTTTAGTTGATTTGTTGCATTAGATTGTGTTAGTTTCAATATTGTATTATTGTTAGAGGCTAACCTCATCTATATAAAGTGAGGAGCCACACCATTCATACTTAAGCAATAAAGCAGTCAAGTTCTAAACCAGTTGGTCTTCAGATCAGAGCTTCCACAAGGAGGTCGATCTTAAGGCTTCCTAGCCTATCCCCTACCATAACATCTTGGTATCAGAGCCACTTACCATGACTTCCGGTGCCACACTATCCTGGAATCATTGAAGGCTAGCAACAAGGAGGTGAAGGCCTTACTCGAGAAGGCTATGAAAATGATGGACAAGCTAAAAGCGCAAGAAAAGGCGTCGCATGCCATTGCAATGGTTGTGCTGCCACCACCTTCCCTGACGCCAGTATTGTCACTGGCCACATTGCCGCCTTCACCAATGACGACTCCATCGGCAATAAAATCGAGGAAAAAGTTTGTCACCGTCCAACGACCACCTTCATGCAGCCGGCCAACGCTGTGCTTCCGCAAGTGTGGAGCACAACAGTTGCCATGTGGGGGATTGCGACGTTGTCGCATATCTTCCACCTTCGTCACATCACGTGGCAAGAAGGGCATTGCTGCTATCCCGTGCTGATCGTCTAGACTGTCGGCCTCATCCACATCGGCCAGTGCCACCACCTCCCAACCAACGCCACTAACTCTACATCTGACGCATCGTCGATGGTCTAATTTTTCCTCGATATAGGGTTACGAAGGTCTTAGTCTATGGCCGCCACTTGATAGCTCGAGGACGAGCTGTCTCGCCACAAGGGATGAAGTGTTACGGCTTGGTAATGCAACCGTGTGTACTGTAGTGTGAACAGTACCATTTGGTACTGTAGCGTGAACAATACCGTTTGGTACTATAGCACAGTACGGTAACGGTTGTTTGTTTAGGATATGATCTTAAGCATATCTTCATATTATGCAAAGTTAGACACATATCTTTATATTAGAAATAGTTAAATGTGTATCTTTATTTAGATAGTACAGATATGATATTATCTTTAATTGATTGGTTGCATGAGATTATGTTAGTTTCCATATTGTTAGAGGCTAACCACATCTATATAAAGAGAGGAGACATACCATTCATACTCAAACAATGAAGCAGTAAGTTTTAAACCGGTTTGTCTCCAGATCAGAGCCTCCGCAAGGAGGGTGATCTTAAGCCTTCCTAGCCTATCCCCTACCATAACACTCCACTATATTCTTAGATTTGTCTGTGTCTCTACTGTGCACTCCTTGGAATCTAAGTGCCTTTCTGAACATCTTCACCATTATAATTTTGTATTTTTTCTTATAAAAATATCCATTATAATGCTCTAAGACTCTAATCATGCAAAAAAATACTAGTGAGCTCTTAGCATGTTCCAAAAAAGTCACTTTGCTATAAGTGCTAGTACATTGTTATTTTTGGTCTAAATAAAGTCCTAGATTCCACAATGTTCATATCCATTCCATCCTCTGCTTCATAGACTTTTGCTTCTCTCCCTTAACAAAGTATTATGCAGTGGTAGTTGTTAAGGATAGAATAGGAAATAGAATAGAAACGTTATTTGTTTCCTTATATGTCTTATATTCCTTATCTGTACATCGCATATTCCTCTGTATATCCCCCTTGTACTCTCTATATATATTGCCCTTTGGGACTCATGAATATATGCACAATATTCATAACATGGTATCAGAGCTAGGGCTCTGACCTATTTTCCGCTGCTCCGACGGCCGCCAGCGCCGCCACCCAGGTCATCTCCGCTTGTGCTACCGTCGCCGCTTGGATCGTCTCAAGCCGTCGCTGCCGCCAGAACCGACGTCGTCCGTCTTCGCGTCGTCATCGTTGCCGCCACCGGGCCGCCACTTCGTTGTCTCCGCCCAATCGATTCGATCGGTGCTGGCCGCTACTCCGCCGGCTCCCCCTCCCTCTTGGTGTTTTTCTGAGTGAATCGGCTAGCGTTCGGTCGACTCGGCTGATATTTCGTAGATTCACAAAAAAAATAAAAAAAACGTTGATCTAACCGCCGCGTCCGGTAGCCGCTGTTGAACTTCGTTGCCTTGGTCGCCGCGCCGCCTACCGATGGCTTCCGTTCCATCTGCTGCGATCCCATTTTCAGGAACAAAGCTCCATGGAACGAACTACAGGTTATGGTCTTCCCTCATGGAGATCACGCTTGATGGTCTTCGTCTTTGGGGACATGTTACCGGTGCACGTCCTCCGTCACCGCCAGTTCAGCCTCCTCCTAGGCAGTCTACTTCTGCACCTCCTGGAGAAGATGAGGCTGCTAAGAAGAAGGCAGAGGCTGCTGCTGCTGCCGATGCTGCTGATGAGGCTTTTCAGTATGCTATTGACGCTTTCGAGCGCTGGTGTGCTGATGAGGCCCGTGTTCGTGCCATCCTTGTGGTCAGCGTCAACGACTCCATTTAGCCAGATATCGTTGGTCTGCGGTCTACTCGACAGATCTGGGAGTACTTGCGTGAGCGATACTAGCAGAGCAGTGATGCTCAGTTCTTTTCGCTTCAGCGTGAGTTGGAGACGCTTCGCCAAGGAGATTCTTCCGTCGACGACTTCTTCCGAGCTCTGGCTAGTCTTTGGCGACAGCTAGATGAGCTGGCTTCTCCACTGTGCCAGGAGTGCCACAGAGTTCAGAAGGCGGATCATGATCGTCTTCGTCTTTATGATTTCGTCTGCCGTCTTCGCCCAGAGTTTGAGCCTGTCAGAGCTCAACTGTTGAGCCGCTCGCCACGACCGACTGTCACCTAGGCTCTTTCGACACTTCGGGCTGAGGAGCTTCGTCTCGGGTTAGCAGCAGAGTCTGTTCCAACTGTGCTTGCTGCTCCTTCGACTACACCGACGGTCCTTGCTACAACTACGATTCCTTCCCATGTGCCTGTTTCCGCTCCTGCTTTTACACCAACCGGAGTTCAATGTAACTACCGCAAGAACTTCGGGCATGACTACCAGAGTTGTGCGGTGCGAAAAAAGCGGAATAAGGCGCGTGGGGTTGGACGATCCAAGGGCGGGCAGGGAGGCCTTCACAGGAGGACAGACCAGCTCATCAGGATCTCAGCGAGGTGACTCTGTTCAGCAGCTCTACCAGGCTCTACTTCAACAGCTCTCACAGCTCAGCGGGTTCTGCCAGTCTAGCTCAGACGTCTCCCCCAGGTACCACTTGGGTTCTAGATTCTGGTGCCTCTTTCCACATGACACCGGATTCCACATCTCACTTCAGTAGGACCTCCTGCCCTCTCTATCTCTGTACAGACTGCTGATGGTGCTTCGTTCTAATGGTACTTGGTCTGTTAGCTGTCAGGGCACTCTTTTGTCCACTAATTTTTCTGTTCCAGTTGTTTCTCATGTTCCCCAACTAACCATGCGGCTTCTTTCAGTGGGACAACTCACTGACCTTGGTTGTAGGGTTGGTTTTGACTCACACCTGTTTCGTTCAGGATCGACAGACAAGGACGATACTTGGGACTGGCCGGCGCAGTAGGGATTGTCAGGGTCTCTACATTCTCGACCGTCTTTATCTTCTGCCCACTTCAGTTGCTCCTACCACGTCTTCAGCTGCTCCTACCACTCCTGCCATGTCTACCTCCACTGCCACTGCTGCCACCACCCCTGGAGTTTTTGCGCAGTGGCATCACCGTTTAGGTCACCTGTGTGGGTCCCGTCTTTCGTCATTAGTTCGTCAGGGTGTCCTTGGACATGTTACTGTTGACACGTCCATGTTTTGTCGAGGTTGTAAGTTAGGCAAGTAACTACAACTTCCTCATCATTCTAGTGAGTTATTGTCTTCTCGTCCTTTTGATTTAGTTCATTCAGATGTCTGGGAACCTACGCCTATTATCTCCAAAGGCGGACATAAATTCTATATTATTTTCATTGATGATTATCCCCGTTTTACTTGGCTTTTCCCTATGTCTAATCGTGGTCAGTTTCTTGCGATCCATCGTAGCTTTGCCATGATGGTTCGTACTCAGTTTGAGTCTTCTATTCATATTTTTCGCTGTGATTCTGCTGGCGCGTATTGTTCTAGTACGTTTAGACAATTTCTTTCTGAGCAGGGAACTCTTTATCAGTCTTCTTGTCCTGGTGCCCATGCTCAGAATGGGGTTGCTGAACGCAAGCATCGTCATCTGATTGAGACTACTCGCACCCTTCTTGCTTCTCACGTTCCACCACAGTTCTAGGCTGAGGCTGTTTCTACGGCTACATATCTCATTAATATGTAGCCTTCCACCACTCTTAAGGATGTCAATCCTATAGAGCGTCTCCTCTAGTACAGTCATATTCGTGTTTTTGGCTGCACCTGTTTTGTCCTGCTGCCGCCTCGTGAGCGCACTAAACCGCACCGGTCGATCAGTGTGTGTTTCTTGGGTGCGATTACGAGCATAAGGGTTATCGCTGCTATGATCCTTCTACTCGACGGATTAGGATCTCACGAGATGTTGTCTTTGACAAATCTCGACCTTTCTTCTATCGAGATTCGGCTCCTCACACTACTTCCACCATTGAGACGATCTCCTGGTTGTCTCTCCCTGACTCCTCACCCATTTCCCCCTTTTCCCAGCCTTCTGTACCTTCACCTGCTGTGTTGTCTCCTGCAACACCGCCTCTTGCTCCTATGGCACCACCATCTCGTTTCTCTAGGGTGCGCTACTCCAGACGTCCTCGTACTTCACTAGATCCCTCTCCTGGTCTCTTGGCGGCTGTTGCCATACAAAAGAAAATTCCTATACTTCTATGACTGAATAAATTTGTGGACTCGCACGGCTTGGACGAACTAAAAAAAGAAACTACGGATTTGGATGAACGCAACAGAAGACTCAAAAGAAAGAAAACTCGAAGACTGACTCAAAAGAACATAGATACTAGCAGCAGGAAAAAAATCTCACTCCCTCGAAACCCCCCTCTCCCCTCTCTCTTCCCACCCGTCCCCCACTCACGCCCTCCCGCTTCTCCCCATCTCTCTGCCGGAGGGGAGGCCGCCGACGACGGAGGCGAGCACGGTGGCCGGAGGCAAGATCCGGCGGCGGCATAGGCGTGGAGGCACGAGCCTGGCACGGAGGCGTTGTCCAAAGGCGACAAGACGGCACGGAGGCGCAGCACGGCGGCCGGAGGCGGCGTCGGTGTGCGGATCCGGCGCAGCGGCCGCAGATGACCGAATCCGGCGACGGGAGCCCGAATAAGCCCAAGACGGCGGTTGGCGCAACCGGCGCGGAGGAGAGGAGGCGGCGCTGGATCCGCTCGAGGAGCCCGGATCCGCGCCGGATGGAGCGGCAAAGACGACATCGGGGAGAAAACGAATCCTCGCAAAGACGCTTGAGGCGGCTTCGCGGTGATGGCGGATCCGGAGAGTGGCGGCGGCTCGAGATCGGTGAGATCGACGGTGAAGAGGGCCAGCACCGAACGAATCTCGTCGAATCTTGTCTCGGTCGGGTGGATCCGAGCCGGTGCGGCCGGATCTGGGGCGCATCGGGAGGCGGCCGCCGGATCCGGCCCGGCGGCGGATCGGGACTTGGCGACGTCGAGGTGGCGGATCCGGCGCCGGGCGGGACAACGAGGATCCGCGCGACGGCGACCAAGAAGAGGCGAGCTGCGACGGAGGTGGCCAGATCCAGGCGTAGGCGACGGTGGATCAGGCCGCCTTTGAGCGGGACAATGAGGATCCGCATGACAGCGACCAAGAAGAGGCGGGCAGCGGCAGCGGCCCGAATCTTGGACAACAGGGGCGCGGGTGACAGTGGCCCAGTGACGACTCGGCGAGATCCGGTGGCGGCCTCGGGCGGGTGGCAGCTCAGCGGGCGATGGCGCGGCGGCGGTCAGAGACGAGGAGGCGGCGGGTTGGCGCAACCCAACGAGGTGGCCGCCCCCGGGAGCGGAGATCGATCCTCTCGGGGGCAGCAACAGCAGAAGTAGATTGAGGTTAGGGTTTCAACCTAAGCTCTGATACCATATTATGAATATTGTATATATATTGAACAAGCCCAATAGGCAATATATATAGGGAGTACAATAGGATATTACAGGGGAATATGCCATATGCGGATAAGGAAAGTGAGGCATATAAGGAAAGGAATAATACAATTCATATTCTATCTCTAATACCCTTAACATTAAGTAAGCTTGGCTTCTATATAGCAGACTCATATGTTCACCAGAAACAAATCTCTTGGTAGAGGCTAATAGGAGAAATAGCAATAACCATGATTGTGCATGCAAAACGGAAGAAAACTTACAATGCTTGCAAATGCAAATCCGACAAATACGGTAATCACAATAAACTTCACTGCCCGATAACCGAGAATTGGTCCATGGACATCCTACATGAAAAAAAGCAACTTCATTGTTTATCAAAGAAAATATACGAAAATCTTGAGAACCTAGAACCTGGTTAAAAAGTTAACTTCATTGAAGATAAAAAAACAACATAATTTGCTCTAGCAAAAAAGTTCAAATATTTACCTTCATATATCGTGCAAGCAAGTGAAGCCCCTGGTGGCCACCACCTTAATTTTGGAAGACATTAAAAAGGAGACTGTTAGAGATGAGCCAAAATGACCAAGAATTTACTGCTATAGCTTCTAGCCTTCCTTTTTGCAAAGCAAATGCAAAATTCTATTTGGCTACTTACCATCACCAGCAACCGTACTCGATGCAAGTCTTGCACAAGGGACACAATCAATCCTGCCATCATAAGCCCTCCTAGAATCAAATACAATAAGGGCTACAAAGGCTGTCACTTGGAGAAGGAAATCCAGAAGAACCGCCAATGCTGCACAAGATAGTGGGTTGGAAACTCCAAAAGGAAGTGCCAATTAGGGATACAAGCAAGGAAATGTACAGAGACCAACCAGCAAACATGGAAAACACTCTGGTCGCAGGTATTGGATTGATTGCACTGACAGCAAAAGCTAAAACTTCAGCCAAACTGGCTAATGTAATGGATGGTCCAACTTCCACCAATGCATTACTTATCCGTTCTTCCAATACCAACCCATCTGGTTGGCGTTTGACAGCATGCACGAGGATACACATGTTGTCCACACCGACCTAACCACAATCACAACGGTCAGTTTCATCTAGTAGCAGTGATCAGCACACCTATCTTTTAAACAAAGGAGAGATCAAATGAAATAGCAGTATTAATCAACCGCCAACTCTCTTCCAGAAGGAAAAAATGCCTAATATGGTGAATGCGGCAAGAAAAAACTGCCTAAAAAGAGAAACAAAGAACTCCATTCCAGGCAATTAAAACATAGACATCAACTGAGTTCACATATGTGGGAAAAAAACATGCGTTAAAATCAGTTTCATGATATTAAACATCAAGTATTCAACAAGAATTAAACATGATGATGGTTCAGTAGAGAGAGTTCAATAATCAACATGAAGATATGTTGCAACTCAAATGTGTAGTGTGTAAATGCATAATAGATTTTTGTTAATGCAGCGAATCAAAGAAATATTAGAAAAGAATATCATTGGGCTGAAGAACAGAAAATCAGTCACTATTGTGCTAGAGACAGAAGACTTACTGCCAACACAAGAAAAGGAATCACTTCCATTATGATTAGAGTCGACTTCACTTCAATAGCACTAAAGAATCCCATTGATCCTAAAACTGAAAGCATCACCAGGACAACCCCAGACAGGCCAAGCAGTACCTGGAATCTATCTTGTCAAATGCTGGTGAAGTCCAAATGCAACCATAATGCAAGACAGATTTTGCATAGTTAAGTAAATCACATACTTCTGGTATCTGATGAATAAATTAGCTCTTCAAAAAGAAACGTGACACAAAACTATTATATAAGAGATCTAAAGACAAGTTTCTTATCAGAATTTTTCAGCTGGTTTTTCTGTGGGAAACAGTAGGGGAGAGCCCTACTAATGTATTAAAAAATTTTATATGCAACTTTACAGAATATTCCAGCTGGTTGTTTGTAGTTTGAATTTCCTTTTTCTTAATTTTTCTTTTAGAAAAAAGTTATCTGGACTTCATGAGTTGTTTAAATTGTGTGATACTACTGGTAAATTTACCAAAATAATTAATTTGATATACTGAATGTAGAGCACAAAAATTGTATCTACAGTGTCACATTTGACATCTCCCACTTCTAAAAGTATGTGACCTGAGACGATAGACCACACAAAAGTGTGGCTAGACAGCTGCAATACTATCAAGCAGGTAAATAGACCACAACCATTGTATCTAGCTACTAAATGTAAGGTCAACAAAACATGAATAAATGAAAATAGATATTTTAGATTATTCTTAAATAATGCAAGCATGAGGAACGGGTTACTCCATGTATGGCAAAAGAGATGATTGCCAAATTTTTTTAAAAAAATGTACATGCCACTGACTGTCTCACAAATATGTGAGTCTGGAACCACAATATTGGCCCCGTTCAATTCGGCTTTTTTTATGTTTTTTTTGGATAAAATGGCAATGTAGCAATTGTTACTTGTTAGCTTTTTCTGAGGCATTTAATTAAAGGAAAATGACGAAAAATGAGGAAAACTGAAAAACACGTTATATCTCCACGGACAATGCAAAGGAAAAAAGAAAAAAAGGGGAAAAGGAAGAAAAAAGGCACGTTAAGAATCCTAATGCATTCCAAACGGCTTTTGACTTCTGAAAGCTAGAAGCCAAAAGCTGTTTGGAACGGACCCATTGTCAGTCTCGCATTACAATATCAGGAGTGGCATATACAATGCTTTCACATCATAGGTTATCATATTCATACCTTTGATGAAACAAATACTGACAGCGAACGAGAAGGACGGTCTCCAAGTGTGAATGATATGTAGGCAAACATCACAATATAGCTTATCTGATTTCAATCAAAAGGAACAAATAAACATCACAATATCTAGGCAAACTGGAATGTCTTCCACAATGAAAAGGGAATTTGCTTATATGATATATTTACCACTATTGTAATTGCATCAGCTGTACTCTCTCGTTTTAATTCATCTTGGATAGAGCTCTCAGATGAAAAGGACAATGTAAGGTTCTGTGCTAATACCATTGGCAGTATTTCTTCCTGTAGAAGTTTTCCAAGTCAGCAGATGTAAGTTTTAGCTTAAGTAAAATATATAAATCGCTAGGATATGTACCTTCTTGTAAAGTGAAAATCAAAAGCCACAAACCACTGTAGGTAAGAAACTCTAGCAAGAAAATATAAACACTAAAGGCTATGAAAGAGTCGGTTCCATCAACAATTTGAATAACTTTGTGTGTGCATACAAATAACATGAGCAGTCAAGAAACTACCATTTATCACATTCAAGCAATTGGAGGGTTCAACATGCCAGGTGAGTTGGCTCGTTTTGGATCGTAACGTCATTCTCATCCTCAAAAGCTAGCTTATGAGATGAAGAACTATCCCTACTTTTAAATTAGATCCAACAATCTTCCTCTCCACACATTGGTGTCCCTCAACCGTTCACTGCCTCTTTCACAATACACCGACGGTCCCTTAGGGTTACGGTCCATTGGACGTTCATATATTAGTGCCCATTGGGCCAGAGAAGTTAGAACCGAGCTCTGATACCACTTGTTGGATCATAAGGGTCTTCTTATCCCAAAAAGCTAGTTTGTGATGTGAGAAACTTCCCCACTTTTAAATTAGGTATCTTGCCCTTCCACAACCAATTTAAGACTATTCCAACAACTCGATGTATTAAGAAAGGAGAAAAAGAACAACCGAAACAATCATGTTCCTACTTAATGTCCCGAGAATATAAAATCTGAATGCTCTTAATTTGCATTATCTGAATTGTTTCCATTGCTGTATTTTTTGAGGATGTAGAGCCATGTGTACTCAAATGTTCTCTACTGTGTGCTTCACAGGAATATGGAGCTTTGGATAGTTTACTTTACTAATCCCCAAAAAAGGTTTAATTGTTTTAATTCTTTAAGCAGGGGCAGTGGGGAAGTACTGAAATATGTCATGGAAACTGCTTAAAAATAAATGTTGGAGAATTGACTTGTGTAGAACAGGCATCAATTAAGGGTAGAGGTAGACTTCTACTGTAGGGACAGCTGCTTGTTGAGCACATAAGCTTATAAATTGAATGAGAATTTCCAACCTTAACAAGATTAATATATGCCCTTTCCCAAGCCACAGCCTTTCCATTCTCTTGTCCTGTTGTCTCAACCTTGTTGTTCACAGGATATGTCATTACAAACGCAGAAGCCTGCTAAGCAACAGTAAGTTCATAAGGAAAAGTGGGATATCAGAATAGGGAATCCACAAAATGCTTTTTTACCAAAAAGGTGTAGTAGCATATTTACCTCAGTAAAATTGCTTCCTGGAAAACCACCTAATATTGTACTAGGATCAATAGGCGATTGAAAATCGCTCAAACATGTCTCTTCAGAAGTGTAATGCTGCAATACAGCAGATATTGTTAAGTATTTAGATAACAACATTTACAACAGGCTAACAAACCTAACAAGTATCCCGATAATCAATGTTCCGATTTTAGTAAAATTGTAATTAAAACTACCCCAAAAAAACATGGACTCATAAGAAATTTCAACGGTACAAATTTACCTGAAAACAAAAATTGGCATGTTCTATACCCAAATCATCATATTTTTTAGGATCCAGCTGGAAATACTGCAACATTGAAACCGCCACTTTAATATTATTGTGTGGTAGTAAGCATACTGAACAAAAGATAGGAGTAGAAAAGATTTTGTACATTCTAGAAAAAACAAGTTGGTTAAAATATGCAGACTAGGCACCACTAAATCATCACCTGCAAAACACTTTGAGTAGCACAGTCTGTACCGAGTGGCTTTAGGCAGATGTCAGCAAGGGATACTGTTGATCCAGAATAATTTGCATGTAGATCATCAATCTTTGCAATTAAAAAGAGACATTAGAATCACAAGGTAGGTGCAGTACGAAATTCACTTTACTGTGTGGATTTAATACCTTTTTCTGAATCTGAAATAGCAATTTCATATTGTTGTCATTTACTATTGAAGGAGCTTCAGACCGACCAGATGCAGAAGTGGCTAATACAAGCTGCAGTTAGAACAATAATTGACAACATATTTACTAGTTAGAATCTTCATCTTCAAATGCCAAACAGCACAAAAAAAACCACAGATAAGAGGTCAAGATCAACACAGGGAAAATAGTTGGTTGATATGCAGGAACTAAGTTAATATACAATTTTTAACAAATGTTCACCTAGTTGAACAAAAGCAAAGTCACAAGAGATGAAAAACCTGCTCGATCCTATAAAATGGTGCAAGATGACTGTCAAAATATTGCTTCTCGTCAGCAGCTCGACTTCCAGAACTGACCCAAAGCTGCCAAAAGAAAAGGAATTAAATCAGAAATCGCTGTAATGTAAATGTATACACAACTTCCTGGAGAATATACACTGAAAATTTTGAGTTCAAAATGCTGTCAATTCATCTTGTGGACCATGAATGTACTTGTTCCAATTTCTCTTTAAAAAGATCATTTAATGGGGAGCAATCACTACCAAGTTTCACCAACATCACAGTTACTGCCTTAATATTTTTACTCATACAAAAATTTTCTAATCACTCGACGCAAAATACGACTTTCACCCCACTTCTTTGGGCAGGATTAATTTTTCTAATGTACTTTTGGCAAGGTAAAAAAGAAAGTCATCTGAAAAATGGCTTTAAGAATGAAGAATAAAGAACACCAACATAGTCTGAATCAGGGTTCGGAAAACCGGCGGTTACTCCCAGTGGGTACCGGGAAATAAAAAACCGGCCGGGTTTTTCCGAAGTGCATTTATATTTGTGAGTCTTTTG
The DNA here is from genome assembly GCA_036346245.1 of Bonia amplexicaulis. NCBI lineage: Eukaryota > Viridiplantae > Streptophyta > Magnoliopsida > Poales > Poaceae > Bonia > Bonia amplexicaulis. The sequence goes on from CM070744.1 coordinate 23,289,225, forward strand.
TGACTGCGTAATGCACCTCCTAGATTGGTTTAAATATTTTTTGTACTAGATTACCTATTGTATGAGCTAAATATGCTTCGAAACATCCCAAATTCAACTTTTTCTTATGTTTTCCGGTTTTTTAGCGGGCTTTCCGGTTTTTTAGCGGTTTCTCCAGTTTTTTTGGGCGATAACCGACCGGTTTTTCCAGTTACCGGTTTCAAATTCAAATTTCAAAACTTGAAATTTGACCGGGTTTTCTCTGGTTTTTTTGGTTACCGGCCGGGAATTGGTACCGGCCCCCCGCCGGGATTTAGGCCGGTACCGGGTTTTGGAACCTTGGTCCGAATATATTCAAAAACTTGTAGCCAACAACAAGATTCCGAAATATAAAAATGAAATTCTAAAACGTGCACCAAAATTATTTGTTATTTCAATTTTTTTCCATTTTCTACGCTTATGTCAATAGATATTTGTGAGTTGTGACAGATACATCTAGTACTTCCATTGAACTGATTGAAGCAATCAATATAAAATGTACATGGAAATTTTTCCTGATTTCCATTTTTATCAATTTGTATTCTTCAAATTTAATAAATATGTATGAGTTGTAAGCATACATCTAGTAGTTACATCAAACTGATTTAAGTAGTTAGTCTTAAATACAGATACACAAAATATTAATTATGGATGTTGATCTTATAAGATTTTAAATTTCTTCCATTATGCACAGTTGTCAGCGTTTCAGCAACAGTAAAAGAATGGTTGCTATGATAAGATGATAATGCTGAGATCGACAGGGCAAAAGAATGATGATAAATTAGGTACCTTTTCTGGTCGAGTTTCAACGTTGAAACGAATAAGACCAATGCATAATAGGATAGGGACAAGCAAGGATGCAAATAACACAAGAAGAGGATGTCTAGTAACAAAAACTCCATGCCTCCTGCAATACTTTGAACATATTAACACAGTGCCTAAACACTACCAATATATAATTAATACAGCTGGAGTCAGAATCCAACCTAAAGAAAGTTGACATGTAAGTTTGGACAATAGAAGGATGGGCTGGTTGGACAGGAGAAGCAGCAGCTTCAGACACCTGGTATAAAGAGAAATTCACCAGAAAATCACATTAAATTTGGGACAAAGAACTAAAGCACTGTCTAGAAAAAAGAAACTATGAGAACTGTACCAGTATCTTTTGAATATTTGAAGACCAGAGAAAAATGCTAAAAGGTACGACAAATACTCTAATTAAGCAAGCTCTGGCCCTGAAAGATAATTTGGCAGAAAAGAACCTGAACAGAGTTATCAGGAACCTTGCCGTTGTTGTTTGAATGCAACTTATCTTCAGCATTCTTCAATGGTTTTGCTCGTGAGGAGAAGCCAGTTCTTGCACGTGTTCTGTATAACAAGCCCCACAATAAAAAAGTGCACAATAACGCAAGGTACACAACCACTAGTGAGAAGTCCAAGCATTTGGCCTGTAGATATCAAAATGAATAAGAGTTAAGGGGTACACAATAAAGAAAGCATCCAAAAAAGAAATACAATTTTTTTCACACAGCAATATTCGGACACATGGCAAATACATGTCGGAGCTGTATCCGTGTCTGACACAGACTCGATGCTTGCCTGCCGTGTCCATGCATCATAGTATAAAACACATGGCAACCAGCTAATTTATTTAGCGCCTAAGATGATAAAGCATATTTTATCAAGATTTAGTAAAATCACTTCTTCATCAGAGTTAAATATTATTGTACTTCCCACAGGCACATGGTACAGGTGTATGCACAGACACATGGAAAATCCACACCCATTCATCTACATCTAATCCATAGCATCACTATGGCAGCATATGTCCTGTGCCATATACTTTGTAGTAGCATCACATATGTATTTGACCAAGCTGACTTGATCTACCATGTTCATATGGGCTTCTAAAAGCCGCTTTTCTTCAGTAAATAGTTTTTCTACAGTACCTAACTTTTAAATAGATTGTCTTTTTAAGGCGAAGTCTACTAGTCGATTGTAGTAGACACTGTAGTGACTCCATTTATATCAACCAAAATCGCACGCGAGTGTCTCTTTCCATACGGTTTCTCTAAAGCAGTTACTATTCATAAGCCAAACTCAAAATTCATCAGCAAAAGCCAATATGAACGGGTCCAAGACCACCCAACAAGTGTTGGACCAATAACAGGGGAAGTTTTGCCCCTCGTCTATCGTTAACGCAAATATTCGCTTATTAACAAGCGCAAGTAGCACTGCAACATTTGTAAATTGCTAAAAGGAAATAAAAAGCGTGGTATATTCGACTTAAATCACTTCTGCATTTTTTTCATAAATGTAGATAATAAGATAGTTGCTACCTTTAGAGAACCCATTTTAACAGAACAGGAGGTTTCTGTGTTCAACTGAGGCAACAAGGATCCCATGCAAACTGAAGAAGAAGGGCAATCACCACATGAACAGCCCAAAGATGGATCTCCACAAGAATAAATTGTAGCATTTAGAGGTTTCACCCCAGATGAATCACTGAAATCAGATCGGAATGTTATCAGATAAGGTGACCCAGGCTCTTTAGGATTCGCCTGACGCCCAATAAATGACAACCACTCTGCAATAGCAAGCGTAAAAGTCAATAATTATAAATGAGCCACAATACATTGTAAAGAACAAGTGCATACAAATTGCATACTAGTTTACTATCAGCGTGGCACTACCAAAGATTAGATGTATCGGTTTTAAAAATGAGCTCCAATGCACATCCAGATTGCAAGATTAATAATTAATAATACCAAAAATGATTTTTCAAGAAAAAAACAGATGCAGGGAATGTAATTGCCATTACTTGATAATCTTCCACATGCATAAGCAAAAAAGGGTTTATCCTCTTACCTTTGTAAGTTTTAGCACCACCACCGAGAAAATCCATTGCACGTGTGTTCAGAGTGCCAAACTTAACATCCTTGCAAGAGTTATATAACTCTTCACCATAGTTACTTGTTAGATAATAATCTATGCCATCAACAGTCATAGTGTTATTAACCTGAAAAGAACAAAGAACAGTGTAGCTTGTTAATTCAAATAAACATACGAATAACCTATGAACATTCCATTTCAATAGGTTTAGCAGTTTCTCCAATGTGAATGACAATAGATGACATGTACCAAAAATGTGCGAAAAAAGAGGCCCAAGAGAAAATATCATAAAATACTGTCATGGTGACAAAGTTAGATAAGGTAAGAAAAGATAGACCTGTTTTACTGAAGTCACGTTAATGAAGAGGCTTTGGTTTGGAGAACAAGACATTTCACAAAAGAGATTCAAGAAATTTCTCAAGCAAGCTGGGCATCCAACAAGAAATGGAATAGCCTGCAAAAGCGTTGAATTTACCAGTTACCACTGAGTGAACTTTTATTTGATTGAGCAGACATTTAGGATAGAGTTTGCCAATGAGATGCTAGATCATTTGACATGTGAGAAATAATCAAGTTGAACAGCTTAGAAAAGATTTTTTAGAAGTATATTAGAATTGCCACAATAGAATGGTGAAGAACATGGTCTGTGGGAGTACAATGGAATGGATTAATAATTTGCATGCAACGTGAAATAAAGAGTTCAACATGTAACCACTTAATTGTAGCATAACTTACTAGGAAGTGCAGAAGGAATAACACAATAAACACCAACAACAACGCATAAGCAACAATTAGAATAAAAAATTTGTTGAAAGAGGTTCTAACTTGCTGTTAGATACAAGTAAAGCTAGATCATGCTGAGAAATGGTCTACATCTTGAAATATATTCTTGATCACACCAGGTTATCAGTGATCAGTACAATAGGAATGAAGCAGAGACAGTTTATTAAGAAAATGGGAACCTCGTGTTAAAACACTAACAAAATATTCAGCAGGTTCATGTTTCGCTGGTCGTAATTTCAGCAAAACATTGCTTGAGAATCAATGCAGGGCTAATATGAATGCAGTGGAAAATTTATTTTGCCAAAGAGTAAGTGCAATGGGTGTGTGTTAGGTGCTGTATTAACACAACTTCCTGGGTGATCATTTGATCCCTCAAATTAAGATGTGATGCTAATGCTACCACATTGATATGCTAGTTCAAGCATATAGTCCATATTCTTCTCCAACGGTCAGGACTATTACCTGTTGGACATGTTGGTGTAACGCGTCAAACTGATCTATTGTACAACAGACATCACCAGTGATAGTCGGGCACAAACTTTGGATCCTCGTAGAAAACAAAGTGTCTGGCTGGAAAGGCAATAACAGCACTTGATAAACAAGAAAACAATAATGGTGTAATCATACGTACTTTCATGCAAAGATAAGAAGGGCAAACTACTATGTTTTCTGTATAAAAACAACACTGGAGGGTGAGTAACAGGACAATGCCTCTCCTGCTATGTTATATTCAAACTGAACAGCGACCAAGTGTTGCATTGTCACCTTAACAGCTTTGGTTGCATTCACACAGTTCAAGACTTTCCCATCACTGCGATGTGCACAAATGCCATACACGGAACAGTACCCTTCTGCAGGTACGACCCTAAGGAAGCAAGCAAACACAGCAAAATGAGCACCAAGGGCTCCATGAATACGGAATACCACTTTGAGCACCGAAGTTTTTGAAGCACATCAAATATAGTAGCCTATTCAAGATGATACAACAAAAGCTCCTCTTAGTTGAACACATGCGGCCCTGACAAATTACCTTGAAGTACCATTGGATTGCTGTGCACTTGTGGGAGGCACAAGAAAAATAACCTGCATCATTGGGGGAAAAAGTTTATAACAGTATGGACAAACCGTGTTACTTAGACAAGGCAAGAATCACATCAAAGTGCAACCAAATCAACATGCATGCATACCAAACTACATCTGTACAATAGGCTTCCTGCATAATCCTTTTATGGTTTCAGCACCTCTAGGGGAAAACATGACCATAATTTTATCCAGTGGCTTCAGATATATAAAGTGAAGAAATCACTTTTGAGTGCTAAACAGTTAATGTAGATGCCACAAAGACAGCAACCTAGCAACTTCTGAACAGTTAGCATAAATTTGGTGTCTTCTTGGCACCTAGATGTCACCTATAGTCCCATTAAAAATGTGGAAACAACAATTAATAATACAATTAAAGTTTCATGTGAAGCCACCAAAACAGTTAGTGCAACTCAGGAGCATGGCAGCATGGATTATCTGTAAGTCCATACCAAAGTTCCAATCCTGCACAAGGACTTGTACAGCGACAACCACATTACATCTAACAACCATAATTGGAACTGAGAGATGAGAATCCAATAGGTAAGCCTCCAAAGAGGATAAAACAACACATTATTGCACTGTAGCAAGAGAGGTTCAAAAGAGGGACAGAAGTCTGCGTCACGGCATGTCATTAGAAATCCAAAAGATTGAAGCGCAAACTTTGCGATATTTAATTTCAGGTTTTGACAGGGCAAGGATCGTATTTGAAAGGTCTGTGGAAATTCAACGGGGCTAGGAAAAATAGCTAAATTGTGAATGACCTTGCAGTTTCAAGCAAACCATAGTCATAACTATCCGATACCTTGGAGAGAAACGCAGTGGCAGCTCCACATAGTTCAAATTAATCCAAAATACTTCCCAACCTCCACAGTTTAATTTTTTTTAAAAAAATGATAGGTCTACCCAATTCTAACGACTTACTTAAGAGCACATTTCGAATCAAAATATGAAAGAAAAAATTCCGAAATTCGGGGAAGCATGGCAAACTTCAATCCTGTAAAATCTAGCTCCAATCTACATGGAAACAGCACACATTTCGATACAAAATATGAAACCGAAAACGAAAATACGAACAGATAGGCAAGCACCGCATACTACCATCCAATAGAGACCGAAAATTGAACTAAAAACCATCGAACTAAACTCCAAACAACTCAAGATGAACTGAACTGACCTAAATTTGCTGCTCAAACGCAGCAGCACAACCAAAAACAATCACTCGGGCACCAATGATGCAAAACCACATGGTTTCAGTCCACCAAATCCAAAACCGCCAACCATGTCAGAAACTAGTAGTGTAAATTGGCAGGACATTGCAGTAAATTTCCTATCTCAGATGCTTCCAAGTTCCAACCCTCCTAAAAGCAACATCCAATGGAGACTCGCACTAACGACAAAGCACACAGTAAAATTGCGCAGGCAACATCCAAACGGCAGCCCACTATGAACCAAAGTTGCCTCCTCCATATGATCAAAACCGAAACACTTCTCCGTAAACAAAAAAAAAATTGCGCGCCGACGACGCCATGCAAAAATAGGACTAGGACGGAACTAAATTAGCAACCCCACACGGGGATAAACCGCAGGGTTCAAATCCGAAAGTAGGACCAAAATCCAACCAAAATACGCGGTAGAGCGACGCCCGCCCTAACCCCCTGACCCTTCGGCGCCACCGCCGCCACAGCACCGCGCAACACCCGCTGAAGCGAAGAGAGTGGGACCCACCTGCATCAGAACCACCGCCGTGGCGGCGAGGGCGACACTGCCGGCGAGCTCTCGCCGGTGCCTGACGGGACCCATCTCCTCTCGGGCTCCCTCCCAATCCCTCGCGGCGGAAGCGCGGAATGCCGAAATGGAGGTGGGAGACAAGGGGAGCGGACACGGTCTAGCCTGGCGCTGAGAAGTCACTCTTTTGGAGTGAACCGCTCGGCCGAAATTTATAGCGCCGAGAAGAGCTGCCGATCAGGCGATGAGTGCGCGGTGGCGTCTGCCTGCCACCACACGCTGAAAAAGAACAAAAAAAAAAAGGATTTTGCGGCCAGTTTCCCTCACAGTACATGCAGACACGTCGTAGACGGTCATATTTTCTGCTTTAATTTATAAATAATAATAACTTATAAAGGGTGGAAAATTCATACGATTTTAGTCGATATAAATAAAGTCACTATAGTATATACTGCTGTTAACTAATAGATCTCGTCTTAAAAAAATACCTTATTTAAAAACTAGGTACTATAAAATAATATTTACCATAGAAAATCAGATTTTACAAACTAAGGCTGTGATCGTTTCGGCTTCAGCTTCTGACTTATTTTTCACTATTCATAAATTCGTCTTTTTCTGAATTTTTGGTTTTTTTTTAGCTTTTTGCCCGCTCTTTTTTCCCAGATTCGTTATATGTTGTCGTGATGGGCTAACATATTTTTAATTTTTTAAATTTAATTATATTAAATAAGCCTATGTCACCACTGAGTGTTTTTCACCAAATTCTGATGCTTTTCAGCCATAAGCCACCAAAAATAAGCCCAAATGATCACCACCTAATATGAATAGGATCTATAAACACATATCGCGCTTGCACCACGCATATATACATATACACTTTTCTATGTGCACTATAAATTTATTAGAAACATCAAACCCTCGTAAAGTAAATCAAAGACATATATTTTATTACTGAACACAGATACATATTACTGTAAAATTGATAAACACCAATATTAAAACTAGAACTTAATCTTAGTAGACTCGTGCACGTTCACAAGTCCAACCATAGGGCCATATACACGATAGAATTAGGCCCGCATGTCAGTAGGCCAGAGGTCCAGAAGGTTCGTTATCCGTGTTGGGGCGGAGAATGTGGTGCGGCCCACCTGTAGGTGGGACTTTGCTGTCGGATTTGCTCCCGGCTAGTAGAAATGAAATGTTAGGTGGGATTGGCGAACAAAGGCCGTCGGTGAATCGCACAAATACTAAAGCATCTTCGAAGGTAAATTGAGGCTTCTTATTTTTTAGTTGGTGTTCTAACATTTATGTATATCTATGAAAGTAAAAAGTATAAAATCACTACTCAAATGAATCATATTAAAATTAAATTTGACTCTTGCTTGTTGACTGTTGGGCCATCCCGCTACCAAGACATTTACTCACTAAAACTAAATTATTTGACCTATGAAATTGTGCAATATAACCTAATATATTATGGCACTACTCTTTTAGGCTGTCATTGATAATTTTTGGCAGCGGTTGATGGCTTTTGTCTATACTTTTTGAGACGGCGACGAACGCCGGAGATGCCGACACGGATGGCACATCTGGTATTAGGCTCGGGAAGCTATTTAGATAAACAGTTTCGAGAAGCCGCCTTGTTTATTTTGACTTTCGAAGAAGCTACAACCAAAAGCCGCAAAAAAACAAAAAGAATAGAGCCTATATGAACTGCTACTTTCACAACATAACTAAATTATTTGGTCCATGCTGTGTAGCTCAATATCCTCGCTCGTTTCGGTTTCAGTTTCTGACTTTTTGTTTCTGGTTAACTATTTCTTAATTTCATCTTTTTATAACTTTTTCGCTGTTTTTGGCTTTTTTGCCTTTGCATTGTCCGTAATAGGCTAACCCTTTTTAATTTTTAAATTTTAGTTGCACCAAAAATGATATCAATAGTTACAATGCAAAATAAGCCAACTATAGTAAAAAAATCCATAAGCCACTTAAAAAACCAAGTTGAGCAGGACCTCATGAGTTGGTTTTCATGGTTTAGAGGGGGTTTTTTATTTAAATATGTTATAGGCAGCATTTAATAGCTGTAGATCAGTCGTAATTATGGTTCACCAAGTCGGTGGTTATATTCTTTTCTCTTTTTAACTTTTATATAATACTTCTCCTTTACCCTAAAAGTAACATGTTATCTTTTTTACTATATAAATATCACAATTATTTTTAAAAAAATCACATCTTGATATTAAACTTAGAGGACACTTCGAGAATATCTTATAGAGTTGTTTTCATAGTTTAGAATTCTTCATCTTTACTATTCTAAAAGAAGAAGTTGATGGTTGGTGCGGCCTCTCCCACCCTCCCGCCTCTCTTGACAAAAAGATACTTTGTCGACGTGTGGGCCCACCCACCCTCCCACGCCTGCGCCCGCCTCCCCACCCCTACGAACCAGGTGTGCTCCTCCCTTGATTTCTCCTCACCTCCTCCCGCCTCCGCCTCCGCCTCCTCCTTCCCACCCCGCCGCCTCCTCCTCCTCCCGCCTCCGCCTCCGCCTCGCCTCCTCCTCCCCACCGCACCGCCTCCTCCTCCTCCTCCTCTCCTCCCTTCCCTACGCAACCGCCCCGGAAAAACCTCCTCTCCGCCGCAACGTCGCCCTGCCTCCTCTCTGTCGTCCCTCCCTCGACGCCGCCCCACCAAACCCCAGATCTAGAGGCGGCGCGGATCTCTCTCCGCCTCCGCTTTGCTCTTGCGCACAGCCTGCCCATCCATCGGCGGCGACGTCTCATGGCGTGCCCCCGACGTCAAGGTCGAGGTCTACCGTGGCAGCCCCAAGCCCCAAGATTCATGGCTATAGCACACAATTTTTAATGTTTAGATGAAATTATGAAAATCCGCTCCATTTTTTGGCTGGAGATGGGGCTCCATCGGGGCTACGACGGTTGATGTTGGTTTCGTCAATCTTTCATTTAGATTGCCCTTTCTGTTCTTTCCGTTTGCTTATCATTTTTGTATCCTTTTCAGGCTAGGTTTTGCAGTCGTTGTGCTTTGTTTTGGTTGGCGTCGTGCTACCTGCAATGTGTGTTTCTAGGCGTGAGGCAAGGTTTGGTTATAGGCATGCCGGTTGCGTGTGTTGCAGCCACTGGGGAGCTATTCAGCGATGCTCTTATTCCAAGTCACTTAATACGTTGTTGGTTATGTGGAGGCTTTGTTCTATGGTTTTTCTAGCTATATTGCCTTCCCAATAGTGGAATAAGCATCTTGGTAAGAGGGCAGTCAGGGCACTGATTGTTCCTTCTAGGTAAGTCCTTCATCTAGAACCAAAGTCATTTGTGTGAATGCAAGAAGCTAATTTTTTTATTTGGCCTTGCATTTTTCAGTTAGAATATTCCATGCAGGCATTGGAGAGTCATGTATTTGCACTACCTTGTAGATGTTTACTATGTAGCTACAGAAGTTTGTTGATCTTTTCTCTTGAGAGAAATCAGTTTGTGTATTGTTTCAGATAAGCTGATAATTTCAGTAGTTTCTACATTGTCGATTGCTCATATCTAGATATGGGTCATGTGGTTAGCTTTCATATTTCCCTTTTCTTTAGGGATAATAGATCCACATCTAGGATTAATTAAGGTTCAAGATATTATAATGTATTACTCCATTACTTGTTAGAGATTACCTAGCATATTGTTTATTATTTAGTTGTAAGTCATTGATTGCCCTCCCTATGCAACTGCCTAAGATGAACCTTGGGCTCTTTTCCATCTAACAATAATTTATATGTTAATGTGTGTTAGTGCCTTTGCTAGCTATAAAGGTAAAAGGCAATGTTTTGCCTATCCTACAGGGAATTACAATGTATTCAGGCGTGAAAGGTTTAGGTGTTAGCATTCTGTTTTTTCAAGCATACCAATGCTATGTGTAGTATTTCATCTTCCACAATTCCATTTTGAATGTGTTTTTTATCTTCTTGCTACATCATATAGGGATTAATAACTACCTCTTTCCTCCTGAAGGCTCATAGATTGCATGTCAGAAATGAATTATCATTTGGGATATCCTAGAGTCTTTGTAGTTTGTGTTAAGTTTTGCGAAGGAAGTTTTCTCAAATGAAATGCTTGGTGAAATAATATCGTACTTTTAAAGAAATGTTGTATGAAATACATTTTGTTTGAGAGTTTTGTAGTTCTAACTAGCTTCTTTATGCTTGTATCTCACCACACACAACTATAAGACTAAAGTATTCCCCAATCCTCAGTCCTAAAATAGATATTTTCGTTTGGATTTACTTATTCAAATTTTAGAACATATTTGTATGCATGTTCTAAAAAATGTTACCACCCGTTAGTTTTAGAATATATAATATGATAAAAATTTTAAAATCCGTAGTAACGCACGGGCATTCAGTTTTGTTAGATGGAAAATATATGGCCAAACAAATACCTTACTTTCGCGTTTGTTAATTTTATGATCAAATGCAGTAACTTACTTTCGCGTCTCTTTATTTTTTGATCAACTAGCTGAATGCATGTGCGTTGGTACGGATTTTAAAAAATTTTAGAACATATTTGTATGCATATTCTAAAAAAGTTTACCACCCGTTATCAGAACATATAGCATAATAAAATTTTAAAATCCGTAGCAACGCACTGAATGATCATTTAAGTTTGAATAATTTTCATTATCTACGGCCCCGCATGTACAGTGGTACGCACTATTGATTTGGCAAGTGCCATGGTCTGCTTTCCCATTTAGCTCTTCGTTTCGACATATTGTTATATATTGCCACATTATTGAGGCTAACATTGCTTCTTTAGCAGTCAAAAGACTCGAACAGCGTTCTGCGCTCATGCACTGGAAACGTGTTGAATTACTGTGGTCTTGCGGTTGCGTACGAGAAGTGTGACACGTACCGGTCTAGACAATCTGTTTGATCGGAAACAGGATCTGATCTTTCGTAGCTGCGACGTAGTCTTTGTACTTTTTCTTTGAAACTGATGACTTTTAATTTTTACTATAGTATCTAATTTTTAAACAAAATATTTTTTTAAGATAGGGTCTACAAGTTAAACGATCTACACGTTAAAAGCTCAATATCCGTACTAGCCAAAATCGCAAGTGAATATCTCTCTCCGTAATCTGCATCAGTAATGCACAAAATTCAAAATTTCATTAAAAACCACGACCACGACCAAACAGACTCTTATGGCTTTTGGCTATGGCTTATGACTTTTAGTTGTTCGTGTGAGAGATTACAGAGTAACTGAAATTTATGTATGGCTTTTACCGATATAAATGAAGTCGGTATAGTATATAGTATAATTAACTAGTAGACGCTATCTTAAAAAGACACTTTAGAACATAAATTAGTTACTATAAAAAAAACCAAAAGTTGAAATAAAAACCACAAAAGAAGTCTAAGTCACCATTCACCCCCTCCTACTTTGTGCCATACCGGTCCAATGCCAAGCCATGCGAGCTACCGCCTCGTGCATGTGAGCCATGTGAGCCACCGCCTCAGTCTTGTCTATTTCCTGCCACGCCAGGGGGAAGAGAGACATCGATTGGGGAGGAGGCAACGATTAGAGAAGCTGTGCACGGGTTTTCACAAAAATATGAGGGAGAGCACAAGGGCAAATTGCAAAAAGCCGTAAGTTGGATGGGGTTGCTTCAGCGTGTGATTTCGGCCGTCGAGATTCAATCGGATGGACATTGGTGAGTTTGTCCATATCTTCAAAAAATATAGCATGTGCACCAAAGAGATGGTGCCTAATATTTAACGATCGATCGGATAGACATGGACAAGTTTGTATTCACAAAAATAGCTCGTGCACCAGATAGGCTGCCATTTAACGATTGATTGGATGGACATGGGCAAGTTTGTCCATATATTCACAAATATAGCCAATGCACCTATGCCATTCAACTAGGGGAGCATATCTAATGCTAAAGTACATTTGGGTGATAAGGTACTAAAGGTAAGCTTGGCCACAAGGCTCGGCCGTTCCCCATCCCACTTATGTCATTTTTTGCAACAAAAAAACCCTATGTGGTGATTACTATTTGTGAAAAAGTCCCTCTCATTCTCCTCATTCACTCTTCCCTCTCTCTTCTCCACCGATGGCGGGTGGCAGCACGATGGCTGGCAGTACAGCAGGCAAGCAAAGGCGACCAGATGAACTGCAATGAGCTAGAAATGTTGGATCCACGGTGGCCGACGGCGGATGGGCCAGCAGGTGAGTCCAGCGGGGCACGAAGGGAGACAGTCGAGTCTGTGTAGCGCGGTCGGAGACGTCCGACGAAGAGTGGATCCGATGGGGGATGGTCAGATCCGCTGTCTTCCTTGCACCCGGTTGCTGGATCCGCCTTCTTCCTCGCCTAAGGCCACCGTATCCGATGACGTAAGTGGTATTTTTGCAAAATGGTGTAAGTGGGATAGTGTTCCCACCCACCTTGGTCTAGGCCACCTGAGCCAGACCTAATGGGCAAGCTTGCCTTTAGCACCTTTTCACCCTAAATATGCTTTAGCACTAGATATCCTCTCTTTAACGAGTTGTGCAGCCATCACATTACATTTAAGTGTTCCTGTTCTTTTGGCCATCATACAGCGATAGTCTGAAGCCTGATTAAGCAGGTTCGAAAAAAAACTCTTTCAGAAAAATATTTTTGAGTTCGAACATCGGACAATAGACAACGCAGCTCATCGGCAATAGAACATTCCTCGCAAAGGTGGGTATGACGGACTTAACCTTCTCTTCAGTTGCTCCAGTGCAGCTTTTTTCTTGAGCTTCCTGCAAATTTGACTCTGAGCGACAGCATTCTCGCCATGCCTGCCTGCCTGCCCACGTACTGCTTAGCCAAACAAACGTCAACTAATCCCACGATCATCGTGCATGCTAGTAATGACTGCTTCGCGCCAGTGGGTTCATACATGGGCATCGCTTTCTTACCAGCCAAATCATAACTTTCTTTATAGTGGTGGAGGCTACGAGTGCTGGGGCGCTTTGTTTGGATGATCTTTTTCTAGAAGGCCATTTGTCCCACGCGAGTGCTTATTCATATCTCCATTTGCGCAAACTACAACTCAGGCCAGCCCGCGCTGGAAAAAGGCAAAGACCGGCATGATTGACTTGTGATGATTGGCGAGCATCTCTAGCTGAAAGGTGCACAGAGTTCATTTCTTTTCGTTTTAAAATGGATCAGAATTCAGAAAGGCACCATGGTGATCATCAAAACGAACAAATTTCATGCGGCGCCATTGGAACATGCAAGAGTCTAGATGTGCAGTACAAAAATAATTGGCGATCGAAATATTGGCTGGACTTACAGCATGCGAGCGTCAAGATTCGTAGGTAACAGGTGGGTCAAGATCGAAATAGCCAAAATACAATATCTTCGTAGACAGCCACCTGCTCGGGTTCTCGAACCTGCCGAGGTCGGCAGGATGCTTTGATTAGCGATTAAATGAGTGATTAATTAGTGCTAACTAATATTAATTAGTATTAACACACGCTGTGTCAGCGAACGCGCGCGTACCTCCGAGAATCCAGTCTGTCGAACCCAAGGATCCAACACTGGCGGGAGGGGCGTACAACCACGCACCCTCCGACTGAGCCAACGCTTAGGTCATCTGATATTCTGATTGGTGTTTTATCAGGATTAATAGCTACGGTACTGTACGACCACTGGCTGGTTTGAGTCCTCTTCAGACTCGCTTTTAGATGTCTATTTGTTCTTAATTAAAACGACACTTAGCTCCTTCCAAGTATCCACTTTTTTTTATGGCAACCATGTTGTCGTCAGCTGTGATCTACGCTTGATTGATGATTGATACCGACGAGGATATTATAACTTATTAATATTTATCAGCTATTTTATCTAATATCACGACCGATTGGTACCCGGTTCTCTCCTATTAAATTATGAATATTTAACACATGATAAATAGATCATATTACTTGGGGGTCTACAGGATCACCATGGATCCACTTTCCAACCGGTTTAAAAGTCTGTCATAGTTCACTTGTGTATAACCGCCTCGCATATCTCATTGACAAACAACCATCAAGCAGTCTCACACTTCTAACGATAACTACTTGGAGCATATTCCTCCGACCACGTCCAACAAATAACTCATTGACAACAACTGCGTCGCCCCAGGAACAAGGAGGCGTCTTCTCCGACAATAGCAACTGCCACCCCTTCGACAACATGTAAGGGCCAGTCGGATGGTAGGGTTGAGGAGACACCACTACAACATCACTATGGGCCTGTTCTTTTCCTCTGAAGCCGACGATTTTTGGCTTTTGCTACAGTACCTAACTTTCAAACGGAGTATTTTCTCAAGACGGGTCTACAGGTTAAACGATCTATACGTTAAAAGCCTAACATCTGTACCTACCAAAATCGCAAGTGAGTATCTGTCTCTCCGTAATCTGTATCGTAAACAGCCAAAATTTAAAAATTTCAGCCAAAAGCCAAAAGTCGCAGCCCAAAAGAATATGCTCTATGCTCATTGTTTTTTCGATTAGTAAGCACCCTCTGTAATAGATTCCTAGAAATAAAGACATCTCATTTGATCGCTTGTCCACTAATTCTAGCATTTCCCTCATTATTTCACAAAATCGCCGTCTAGATCGTCAACAGATACGCTAATATGTAATCACAATAGATCCCTCCATCACTGTAGGATCCTAGCGAAGCCCAAAGCGAGAAGGGAAGTGTATAATTTGTACGTTTTGATTTTTTAATTTATTTTTAGATTTGAACCCACCCAAGGACTATTTTTAGAAATAGCCCTTTTTCAGCGTCCTAACTCTTGGCGCTGAGGTATGACATTCTGAGCGCTGAGGTCATTGCGCTGACAGATGCCATGTCAGTTCATGCTCCAACGTGGAAAACAGAATTGCCAAATCAGCACGAGGTCAGCGCCAGAGACGGCGGCTCTGAGCAGCGCAGCATAAGCGCCGGTGTTCGTGGCGCTGAGATGTGAACCCTTCCCTACCTTGAGAACGCTGCATGCACACAGGTCAAAGAGAGATGATCCATTAAAAGCTGGCAGGAAATAAAGGATATTTTCGATACATCTAAGGAAGCAAGGACCTTGAATTGTTCTACCAAAAATCAAGATTTGAACTTGATTGGCTATGCATATGCTGGGTACCTGTCGGACCCGCATACTACAAGATCTCAAACATGCTATGTATTTCTGTGTGGTGGAGCTGCAATTTCATAGAAATCGTCTAAGCAAAGTCTTGTAACGAATTCGACGAACCACCCAAAAATTATAGCACTGTATGAAGCCGTACGAGAATGTGCTTGGCTCTGACGAATGATTCACCACATCCAACAGTCATGTGGGATGAATATTGTGCAAGTTCCCACAATTATCTATAAAGATAATGCAGCTTGCGTTGCACAAGTGCAGATGAGATATATGAAGAGTCATCTCACAAAGTATATCAACACTAAGTTCTTTTATGCTCATGAATTGCAACAGATGAATGAGATTAAGGTATTGCATACTAAGCCATGTGAGAATCTGGCAGATTTATTCACTAAATCACTCCCTGCATCTAGCTTTGAAAGATGCTATGAGAAATTGGAATGATTAGACTTAGAGAAATGCAAAATTCAGGGGGAGAATTTTCTCAAGCCCGTTATTAAACCTTGATCATGAAGATCGCGTACCTAAATAATAAGTCCTGAAGATTGAACGAAATTGGGTGGATTGTACTCTTTTTCCCTTGACGAGTTTTTCTGAAATTTCTCGGCCAAGGTTTTTAATGAGGCAATTCGTGCAACGCAGCATAACATGTATCATGTACTCTTCCTCTAAATTTTTCCACTGGGTTTTATAGAGTTTTGATGAGGCATAAATGTATCGGATGAGTGCTCGAGGGAGAGTGTTAGGAAACATGAGCCTAGCTTGAAGTCTTGGCCCATGGTGGGCACCTCACCAGTAGACTATAAATAAGAAGTATTATTGGCTATTTTGTATACGCAATCAGAAAGAAAGTAATAAAGAAAGGCTAGGAGTTCTCTCTACTTTTCTGTGTTTCAATCTACTATTTCCTATTTTTGTGATTGGTCTTGTTTTGTATAAGCAGATTGATCTTGTTTTATATAAGCAGTGGAATCAATTGGACTGATCATCAGTGACGGTTACTCAACAGTTTGTATAGTAGCTGCCGAAATCCAGTATCAAGCACCGCTGCGTCCTTACAGATCCAGCTTTACTCTCCAGTATCCTAGTCGATCAAAATTGGGTGTCGACGTATCGTAGTATTCTACCTACGTTTGTGATCAATAGAAAGATTGCCGAGGAAAATTTTACTGCTTTCTGGAGATCGAATGTAATAATGAACAAGCTACCATCAGAGATCTGTGTTAGATTGTCAACATATGGCACATAGTGATCATAACTCACCATGTCCTTCTCAATAGAAAAACACTCAATGACTCATAATGCCTTTTTTTAAGGTTCAGCATCAACACATTCCCGTGACAGCAGTAAAAAAAAAGCAGACCAACCTTCATTAGATCGTGACGTGAATGACTCAGTGCATTTGGTTTTAAGGCAGGCAGTGGATTGATCTGGCAGACATGCATTTACTCTGACAGCCGGCAACTCAACGCCACGAACAACGGCGCTGATACTTATGCAGCTCAAAGAGCTCGGCGCTGATATATGTTATTTTGTATTATAGCTGTTGTTAATTTTTTAATATAATTAAATTTTAAAATATATTATATTATCACAGATGCTAGTACAGTTGTAATTTTTTTTAAAAAATATTATATTATATAATTATATTATATTTAAAAAAATTAATTCAGTGTCTCTGTCATGTTGGAAGTTGGTATTTGATGGTGCTAGTACAGTTGATAGCTACTTCCACTAAAAAATTGGCCGCGCTACTTGCACGCTGCCACATTAATTTGAAGAGTCAAGATTTCCTGTCAAGACTTGATTTGCTGCAGTTGAAATTTCAGTTTCATTGTACGGCCCTGCATTGAACTCCTCGATTTTCTATCGCAAAAGTACTCTTTTAGATTAATTTCTTTTACGTAATTGCTATATATGTCCATCGAATGATTTTTGACCTTGCGATCTGCTTAGAGATTCATGCTTTAACCTACGAGGCCATCTTCCTTGATGGTGACGACAGTGAGCTTATCTTCTCTTTATGGAGGCGGCAATGAGTTAGGATGAGGGTTCGTCGGATTAGGGTTTATGCTAATTTGGGGCTAGTCATAGAGGGAGGTAGAGGCAAGGGCAACTCAGCGGTGGGCAACGACAATAGCGAGGCAACGGTGACGTCACTGGCCACAGGTTGAAGAAGGGCGGTGGAGGTCGTTGGAGGCGACAAGAACCGACTAGCGTGGCGGATCTGGCAGCAGTAGCTGCTGGAGACAGGGAAGGAGGCGACAACAAGGGTACTGAGCTGTGCTGATGGAGAAATGGAAAGCGACAATAGCAAGGGCATGGGCAGCGGCGAAGGGAGCACACGGATGTCAAGGATGATGCCAATGAGGCAACGGGAAGGCATGGCGGGCGTGCAGGGTGCATGGAGTGGTGGCGGTAGGATTGTGGCATTGGATGTATATAAGGAGTGGATGTTGGTTCTAGAGGAATAATTTGTGGGTTGAAAAACATTAGAATGATGAGCAGACATTCCTTGCTTCCTTATAGCAGCAATGTGACAGTTTGATTGTAGTAATGCAAGTATAGTTCGGTGGTTCGTCAATCAGCTAGTACTAGATACCAGATGGTCGTGCGCTCTGAATTAGTGTACAGTGTCTTGTTCTAAAGTGCTATAGTTTTTGGATAAAATGATACTACAATGGTTGTTAGTTTTTCTGAGATATTCAATTAAAAAAAGAAAAATATCATATATTTAGTTAAAAAAAGGAAAAAATATCATCATATCTTTATAAATAATGTAAAAAGAAAAGAAGAAGAAGAGCTAAGTTAATAAACTATTATGTTCCAACTAACTTTTAGTTTTTGTAAGTCCAAAACCAGAAACCATTACTGTCTAATTAAAATAGGGAAAGTCGAACGGTTGATCCAGATTGATCCATTTGGACGCCGACGAATCGAAGGTTCAGTCACATCAGGTATTTATCTGACAGTTGGCACCCAACTAGTCTTTGGGCAAGACAGCATTGAGAGTAACATCCTCGTCAAATCGTGAACCTACAATTAGCTTGCCTACTAGTACAATTAGCTAATCGTCAAATCGTTGCTTCTCGCTAGCTACGAGTCCAATGACATAATTCACTCTTTTTTGAAACGATGCCATAATTAACCCTTGAACGCCCGATTTTGACGTCTTTCTAACTCCAGGCGGTACTTTTTTAGAATCGATTGGAGAACTGCTCCATATTTTGATAAAGCAGAAAAAAAAGAAAAAGAACAAAACAGTCGCTCTATCAGGAAACTTCCCAAGTAAACAGCCACTAGCGTTACACCAAACAACTCTCACACGGTATACCATGCTGTCATGTTGGAAGTTGGTATTTGATGGTGCTAGTACAGTTGATAGCTACTTCCACTAAAAAATTGGCCGCGCTACTTGCACGCTGCCACATTAATTTGAAGAGTCAAGATTTCCTGTCAAGACTTGATTTGCTGCAGTTGAAATTTCAGTTTCATTGTACGGCCCTGCATTGAACTCCTCGATTTTCTATCGCAAAAGTACTCTTTTTTAGATTAATTTCTTTTTACGTAATTGCTATATATGTCCATCGAATGATTTTTTGACCTTGCGATCTGCTTAGAGATTCATGCTTTAACCTGCGAGGCCATCTTCCTTGATGGCGACGATAGTGAGCTTATCTTCTCTTATGGAGGTGGCAATGAGTTAGGATGAGGGTTCGTCGGATTAGGGTTTATGCTAATTTGGGGCTAGTCATAGAGGAGGTAGAGGCAAGGGCAACTCAGCGTGGGCAGCGACAATAGCGAGGCAACGGTGACGCCACCGCCACAGGTTGAAGAAGGGGTGGAGGTCGTTGGAGGCGACAAGAACCGACTAGCGTGGCGGATCCGACAGATGAGTCACTGGAGAGCAGGAAGGAGGCGACAACAAAGTACTGGTGTCTTGATGGAGAAATGGAAAGCGACAATAGCAAGGGCATGGGCGTGGCGGCGAGCACCACGGATGTCAAGGATGATGCCAATGAGGCAACGGGAAGGCATGGCGGGCGTGAGGGTGCATGGAGTGGTGGCGGTAGGATTGTGGCATTGGATGTATATAAGGAGTGGATGTTGGTTCTAGAGGAATAATTTGTGGGTTGAAAAACATTAGAATGATGAGCAGACATTCCTTGCTTCCTTATAGCAGCAATGTGACAGTTTGATTGTAGTAATGCAAGTATAGTTCGGTGGTTCGTCAATCAGCTAGTACTAGATACCGGATGGTCGTGCGCTCACGAATTAGTGTACAGTGTCTTGTTCTAAAGTGCTATAGTTTTTGGATAAAATGATACTACAATGGTTGTTAGTTTTTCTGAGATATTCAATTAAAAAAAGAAAAATATCATATATTTAGTTAAAAAAAGGAAAAAATATCATCATATCTTTATAAATAATGTAAAAGAAAAAGAAGAAGAAGAGCTAAGTTAATAAACTATTATGTTCCAACTAACTTTTAGTTTTTGTAAGTCCAAAACCAGAAACCATTACTGTCTAAAATAGGCAAAGTCAAACGGTTGATCCAGATTGATCCATTTGGACGCCGACGAATCGAAGGTTCAGTCACATCAGGTATTTATCTGACAGTTGGCACCCAACTAGTCTTTGGGCAAGACAGCATTGAGAGTAACATCCTCGTCAAATCGTGAACCTACAATTAGCTTGCCTACTAGTACAATTAGCTAATCGTCAAATCGTTGCTTCGCTAGCTACGAGTCCAATGACATAATTCACTCTTTTTTGAAACGATGCCATAATTAACCCTTGAACGCCCGATTTTGACGTCTTTCTAACTCCAGGCGGTACTTTTTTTTGGAGAACTGCTCCATATTTTGATAAAGCAGAAAAAAAAGAAAAAGAACAAAACAGTCGCTCTATCAGGAAACTTCCCAAGTAAACAGCCACTAGCGTTACACCAAACAACTCTCACACGGTATACCATGTAGCTAAGCGAAGAACAACACACTCTACCTTCTCACACGATAAAGCTTCTAACTGGATTCAAATTAGATACAGAGAACCTAAATTGTACCAAGCTTAAGAGAAAAAAAAAATAGAAACAAAGGCAAAGGCAAAATCAACCAAAGCTTACACACCATGCAGCTTACTCCAAGCAGTATTACCACTGTATAGTTCAGCCCCATGGAGACTAGCGAGAGCACGAGCCTTCCCACGTTAACCGGAAAGGCGGAAACCTTATACGCGATCCACTTGTATGGTGGGATCCATGATAACGTTCTCTAGAAGCTCTGCTCTGGCCGCCTGACCTGTAAAATGGTAGCCAATAAGGTTTGCGTAATTGGATGAATTGACGGCGACAAGCTGACGGTGTTGTGCGGTGCGCTAGCACTGGAGTACACGAGACCATCCGTGTGTGCTCTGGATTAATACTTATTTATATGAAAAATACAATAATTTTGGTAGAATTACTAATTCTATTCATTATCAGATAAAATATTGGTTGATACGTTTTATACGGTCCATTCACACTGATAAAGTTTGTAACTTCTTATATTATATTCTTATACAGAGGTCCGAACCTACCTCTTTGTTACCTACCAAGGCAACCTCTATACATCTTCTTAATTAATCTAAGTGACCAACTGCTTCATGAGTTGTCGTCTATCTCTTTTCTCTTCTTTCTTATAGCCTTTCTTCGATTTAAATATTTTTCATTTTTATGCAAAGTGATACTTCATTAATATAGAAATACTTATTTCACGGAATATACTCTGAACAGTTGTTCAATGGAATACTTGCCTGAGTCTAAAAGAAAGCTCTGTGTCTCCATGCTACCCTGATACAATTTCCTCTGAAGACCTGGTACCTCGTCTGCAAATTATACAGGTACTAAGATTAATCTACGGTGTTGAGAATATAACATGATGTACATAATTGAGGGAATTGTATTAAAGCGTTCTTGCATAATTTTTGTTGGAGCTGAACTCATCACTCTGATCGCTATTTTCCTGGGAGAAAGACCGCTTTACTTAGACGCTCCAACTGCTGCGGTACTCTTATGAGTACTACTTTCGATTACCGACTACTGCAAGACTCTCACGAGCATGACTTCCAACTATCAACTGCTATGGTACTCTTACGAGTGCGACTTCTGACTACCGGCTGCTATGGTACCCTTACGAGTGCGACTTGGAACTATCGACTGCTACAGTACTCGTAATATGACTTCCGACTACTGACTGCTATGGTACTCTTATGACCGATCTCTGTACTAACACTTCAACTGCCCTTCGTACTCGGTACTCTTATGACCGATCTCTATACTTGAACGCTTTGATTGCCCTTCATACTCTGAGCTACAATAATCGGAATTACAATACTTAGAGCTACAGTACTCGGAGCTCAAAATGACTAGTTATTTCGAACACCGCTTCGAGTGTTTCTTCGACCACGACTTAGACTGTTTCTTCGACCATAGCTTAGACTACTTCTTCCACCATGGCTTAGAATGCTTCTTTGACTACGGCTTAAACTACTTCTTCGACCACATCAAACACATTCAACGCATGAGTCAAGATTAGTTCCAACACTTCCCCATTCGGTCGACTCCCTCACTCCCTCATTTCTTCTTCCTTTCTTCCTATCCCCTCCTCCTCACACCCAAGGTTGTCAGTATTGCAATCCCAGTTAGATCATTTTCTTGCGAGCAGGATCGGATCGTAGGATCACGATTCTATGATTTTTTTATTTTAAATATAATTAACTCATCAATTATACAAAATATCACAATTCACAATCCTGTAGGTTCAGACCTTCAGAGTTAATAGTTTCAATCTGATTTCAGAACTTCAGACAACTTCACAACTTCATACTACAAGCCTTACGGTTCGTATTACATAGTTTCATATATACAAGTTCATTACTTCGGACTACAAGCCTTACAATTCATAGTTTCATACAAGTTCAGAATTTCAGAGTTCAGACTACAAGCCTTAGTGCCTCACAGTTCATACAAGTTCAGAACTTCTGAATTCAGATTACCAGCTCGAAGCCTTACAAGCAGCACCGCAACAGGTACTAGTCAAGTAGTCACACACATACACACACAAATTACTACAAACTAGTGTTTCCTCTCGTTAACATCTTCCCTTTATCCCCAATTCCTAAGTGGACAAGAAGGACAAACACAAATGACTACAAACTAGTTCAAATGGAGCATTAGGCATACTACAAGGTACTAATTAACACTTTAACATTGTCCCTCCCAGTCTTCCTTCTCCAGATCTGGTGTGAAAATTCAAATGGAGCATTAGGCAGCATACTACAAGGTACTAATTTAGCTTTAGCATAACTGATAACAGTGTAGTA
The DNA here is from genome assembly GCA_036346245.1 of Bonia amplexicaulis. Taxonomy (NCBI): domain Eukaryota; kingdom Viridiplantae; phylum Streptophyta; class Magnoliopsida; order Poales; family Poaceae; genus Bonia; species Bonia amplexicaulis. Next base: position 23,312,242 of record CM070744.1, read on the forward strand.
CAATGCTACAATCCAATGGTCATCATTCATCAACAAACAAGTACCAAAAAAATCGAGTGAGGGGTTATCTTGAACATCAAGTTGCCTAAATCTACTTGGCACAGACAAAATTCTACATAAGTAATGCCCAAATCCATTGTTTTCCCAACAATCCTCATTCCTACAAGAGAAACCCTAGAGGCAGCATGGGCTTACTAGCTGGGTCAGGCGGTGGCGCAGGAGGCTGAGGAGTGGCGCCCACCAACGTCGAAGGTGATGGAGACCTTGGTTGTTGTCCAATGGAGGTGGGGAAGGGTGGAGGAGAGGCCAGGGTACCGTCGTCTTCCTCGTTAGAGGACGTGTCGTAGGAGAGATCTGGACAGAATAGGATCTAAAGGTCGTCACTCCCTCTGACTCTCTCTTCGAGGGTTTGCTTGCCACCACATCGATTTGGTGCCATCAGATCGAATGGAATGGCTAGTTTTCTCCTGACACTGGGATCACATAGAAGCTCAACTGTGTCATGATTCTAATGTTACTATGATCCGGATAGCGATCCAGTACCGATACTACCCAAAACTAATCCATATTGTGACACGTATCACCCAGCCACCGTGGGATTGTAGAATCGCATGATCATACGATACGTATCGCGACACTGACAACCTAATTCATCTAAGGATCACAATAATCTTAGCTAAAGTTCTAATCTTTCCTTGAGATAAGTAAAGTTGCACTAAAACCGAGCAAAACTTACAAACTTGAGTTACGACTTGCTCGTGGATTAGGGATTACCAAGATAAGTTTTAGATAGGTTCCCATATGTCATAATAAAGTAGAGCATCCAAAGATTCAAAGTTAAAACTCTAGGATCATGATTTCACAAGAAGTAGTCCAAATGAAGCCAAACTCCAAGATTTTATTAGAGCTTGTCCCTAAATAGATGGCATATGGTTCTCATAAAGCATCTCTATCCTTTACACGTCCTTAGAACCAGTAAGATCAAGAGGTAAGAAGAGAGAGAGCACAAACTCCAACCAAAATAAGTGCAAAACCAACAAGATCAAGAACACACCATGTAGAATGAAAAAGTTTGATCTATTATGGGCCTGTTCTTTTTGGCTGCATGCTTTTGGCTTTTGGTCATTGTTTTAGATGAGATTACAGAGTAACAAAAATTCACGTACGATTTTGGCGATATAAATGAAGTCGACGTCTACAATTAACTAGTAGACCCTATCTTGAAAAAATACTCTATTTAGAGCTCTCTTTTAGAAGTCTCATGGCCTATAAATTGTAGATGAATATTTTACAATCACTCTACCATGGAGGATAAAGCTCTCTCTTTCTCTCCCAAGAGTACTCACCCCAAAAGTCTCCACTCATGTGCTCCACTTATGCCCAACTATCCTCGCCTTTCTTGATCGTAACTCAGCTCATGCCTGAGCTTAGTCTCGATCCACACCGTCGACCAGAGCTGCCTCCAAGCACCATGCATATCAAAGACTAAGTAACTATGTTTAGACACAAGTTCTTTACAACTTGACCCACGTTAGTCGAAACATACTTCATGCATATGAATGTAATGATTTAGACTCCACAACTCCACACCCATGACCACTTCCCACAATTATGCAAATTGCTTAGATAATCTCAGATAGAGCCGGTTTGACCACAATTGTAGGCCTATCGAACCGCTCTAGTCAACTCGGTCAAACATCGGTAACAGGGGGAGCCGGTATGATTGCTCGCACCATGTCGATATTACCGCCCCGGTAGTACCACCATTCGAAGCCTAATCATATTGCTCTCTCTAGTAGTACCGCGGATCTCATCCAATACTATCGGACCTAGACACGTCCAAAATGACCATATCTAAAAAAGCTACCACCAACTATTATCTTGTCACACCGCACTTGCGATAGTAAGACGGCTACCAAGATGGTACTACCGCTAGTATTATGCCGGTATTATCGCCTAAAGACCGACAATAAGAATGAAAACTTATAAACTTTCATATATTTAAATCTTAACTTGACATGATTGTCAATTATTTAATGCTTGGACCAATGATATTCTCGTATGGTTCTTCACCTTCTCCTGTACACGTTGTAGTATCACCTCACCAACAGAGTTGACAAACATTCACGGAACGGTATAGCGTATACTACTGATTCTACTAAATGATAGTAGATCCTCCAACTAGACCATGTAGGGCTGATCTCGACTCTACAGAAGCTTGCCCAACTTTTTTAAAGATAGTGCATCCATTAAATTCAACAGATACAGACGTGGAACGTGGAAGGCCATCTCCACATATATAAGGATCTGATTGATATGGCTACAGTGTATAGATTTTAGTTGAAATTTTTTAGTTTTAGTTGTTTGTAATAGAGATTATGAAGAGAGGGATACTCGCTTGCTATTTTGATTAATGCAGATGTTGAGTTTTTAACGTGTACTACAATTAACTTATAGACTCTGTTTTGAGAAAATAATTCGTTTGAAACTTAGATACTGTACTGTAACAAAAGTCAAAAGCTACTTTTAGAAGTTGTAAAGAACAATGCCATAGTTTTTTTTTCGAAAAAGTAAAGGAGGAACGATAAGAAAATAATAAGACCACACGGTTCAATTCGTTTAACAGATGCCTGTGCGAATGTGCGATGACATGGGACACCTAGAGCCCATGAAATTAGATAGTTCTTGCATTTTTCATGAGCAGTAATTGCTAATACAATCGTCATGCAAGTAGTTGAATGTTGAGCAGTAGTTGCTGATACAATCGTTATGCAAGTTGTTGAGCTGGCGGTTCATTTATGGCGCGTCCGGTCAGAATAGTGTTCTCCGATTCCTTTCATCGTGGTCCCGAACATTAACCCGTCTTCGTCCTCGCAGAGCAGCCACGGTGCCGGTTCAATTCAATTTTCAGTGTACCTCTGATCGCAACTCGCAGCACTGCAGCATAGCTAGTACTGTGGCAACCAAGGCAGAGTTTGCGCATTTTCGCCAAGAAACAACGCCGTACGTAGCTTTAGTGCGCCCAATTAACAGCCAACTGCACCGAGCAGCGCGTCTAAGTCCACTGTTCGTTTGCGTTGTCCGTGGTAAACTAACATATTTTTTCTATTTTTAAATTTTTTAAATTTAATTATGTTAAATAAATCACATTCAATTACAGTGAAATTTCAATGTTACAATGTAATTTCAGCTATAAGTGCAAATTTCGGTTGCTTCATTCGGCTCTCGGATGCAACCATCGTGATCGACACCACACAATGACGTGACAACAGGATCATCCGAACCCGCCCACGTGGCGCGGCGGGCGGCCCACGGCCCCCAAACCTGGGGCCCCCATAGGCCATACATCGATATACATTATACATAATACATTGTATATGCATGCGTATAGTAATACTATCCGGATCCGGCTCGACCGACCTCGACTAAGTCGACTTCTCATCTTCGTAATTCGATATTCTTTTCGTGATTTTGTCGGCCTCGGCCTCCGGACCATCAGCCTGCCGCCGAGGCTGCTTGCCCGCGCCACACTGCGTGCCTGGATCATTCGGCTCTCAGCTATGCACGTGCGTGAATCGTGATACGCCTATCCCCAGTAGTGTGCACCGACACCATCATTGCATCTTTGATATGAATTTTCTTTGATATCTATAAATTTTAAGGTAATATCTATAAACTCTTTGATATAAATTTTCTTTAATACATAACGGATAAATTAGATATATATATATATATATATATATATGTGTGTGTATGTAGATTTATATTTAGATATTTATACTTAGGTACTTATTCCGAAAAAATCCACCGGCCCTGTCCGAAACCACACGACGAGATGGCAAGTGCTTCATTCATATGTAGAGCAGCCGCCGGCTGCGAGTGGTTGATCCGAGCAAAGCTCGGCGATTGGTAACGACCTGGACTGTGCTGACGGATCGCGCTCGTGCTAATGGCGCACTGCGCACAGGTCTCAGAGTGAGCAAGCGAAATGGCGATGGGAGCCGGGCGTCAAAAGCAGGAGAGAGACGTCTCGGAACGAGCTCGAAAGTCTTGAGTTGCTGAATTGTAGCCTGTGGCCGGAATTGATTGGGGTCCTTGCCTCTAGGGCGAAGGGTTGCTGTTTTCTGGACAGACTCGTGTGCCAGCTACAGACCGGCCAGGTTGCAGCTGACGCTTTCGTTGTCGCTGTCGTCCGTTTGACATGTGCTGTCACGGCGGGCGGCTCCAAATTCCCGTGCATGCATTTTCCCTTCGCCGGGAAAACACCAAATAATGGTAGCGTAGCTGTAGCCGAGGTCATATATTTTGGGAGGGGGCATGAGAACAGTATGTCGTTGTAAAGGTATAACAAGAGGTTTTATAGATATAGAGAGTTTTAAGAGAACATTTGAAAATTTTAAGTTTTAGTTAGTTTCACGTATTTCTATAAGTTTTAGAAGATTTTAAGTCCAAATTTTAACGAGTTTTAGATTTTGGAACTCAAGTTTCAACCGATGAGTTTCAGCAAGTTTCAACCAAATGTTTCAAGAAGTTTTAATCAGAAGTTTCAATAAATTTCAACAAGTTTTAGTATATTTCAAACAAGTTTCAAGAAGTTTTGCGCGGATCCAAGGCTGCCCCGCTGCGTGAGCCTATGGTTGCTCCGCTGCGCTGCTCTTGCTAGAGTTGAAGGAGGAGGTGGTGAGGCCCGACACACTCGGACGAGCTCGTGGCCGCCCCGCCTCATGAGCAACACACATCCACAACTCCAGCTCCCAGCTCACTTGCCTCCCATCGAAGGGATACAAGAGAGATGCATGTGAATGCTTGGGTTGGATGGATAAGGACCACATATGAATTGGATGGATACTTTTCTTATGAACTCGGGTAATAGCTTTGGAAAGCATACTTTTCTCATGCATGTCACCTTTATCGATCACCTAAAAATAACAACATAAACAAAGGTATGTTCACGACTCAGCGAGTACATAATATAACAATAGGCGATCATAGAGCATGATATCAAGTATTAGTGTCAATTTACCACAATTTCATTTTCCATCTAACTTTTCATTAATGCCATGTACATATCTCATCATCTCTTTTGCTTATACAATATAGTAGAGTGTAACACCCATCGGTGTTCACCGATGTCCGTCCTCTTTCATGTGGAGATCTCAAGCCTATTCTCTTTCATACGGGAACCTTAAGTCCGTCCTCTTTCATACGGGAACCTTATCTCCACTTTCATGAAGTGCCTACCAGGAAGCTCTTACTATTCCTACTCCCCATAGGCACCCACACAAAGTATGCTTTAGAGGCCCACATAAGTCACTTCTTTCAATCATGAATGCTCATTATACAAATACAATGATTCTCTCTACATTAATCATTTATCATCATCACCATTTAATTCATCAGCATATGAGCATTATAGAAATTAAGAGTAAACATGTAAACCAACATGCTAAGTACTTCATAAACATAAAACATTAGGAGTAAACAACTCGTGTTATATTCTACCATGCATTTGCCTTTTCTAACCACGAGGGATGTATTGATGTAAAGACGACACCAACTCCGAAGTTACTCTCCCTACAATAAATACTAGTCTTAATAACATGCCACAATAATTCATAAACATCAAAATAAACAATGTCGCTTTTACGCGTTTCTCAATCCAACAATTCCCTCTTTACTGGGCAGTCCTCCCCGTTGTCCCAGTAATAAAAATATCCTAACTCTCAACTTAGAGGCTCTATCATGGCAAACCATATAAGTCCTAGAATGTACACAAAAAATTCTACACTTTCTTAGTTGGCCACAAACCCTAATTAATCGATTTAACTACTTGTTTTTAACCTTGAAGACCATTCTATTATCTTATTAGACAATACAATTAATAATTTTATAACTATTAATTTATTGGTCAAAGCATAATAAATCATACCACTTGTAAACTGTAAACAAAATTAGCTACCTTTATGTAGTTATGATCAAAATTTAATTCATCCATCTATTAGGCCCACACTGCATATTACCATGACTATATCCAGCAGTGATCAAATTCTAAACAACAGTCAACCCGAGGCAATAACTTCTAAAATACTCAACCAAGTCTCGTGTGTTTGCACTCTATAGAAATCTTAAATAATTTTCTACAACTTTCATATTATGACAAAGTTACAAAACATGATGTAGCTATCCCAAAACTCGGCCATAAGTCAGAATAGCAAACCCTAACGAACAACGGCGGACGGGGTGGCACGCCGCAGGGGTGCGGGGGTGTGTGGCATGCAGGCATGGCAAGGACGATGGCTGCGTGGGTAGGAGTGGCGGCTAGGATTTTGGGGCAACTTCCTCCCACCCCTTAAGGCCCGACCCTCCCCAACCGTGATCAACTTGGTCAAGAGATCCAATCGAATTCCTCCATTTTCCTCCCCAATTCTGTTTTCCTTTAATCCTTTCCCTTTTTTACGATTAGGCCCTCAGGGAGGTGATAAGGATTAAATAATTCATTGAATATGGCTTTGAACGCTTAATTAAGGCCCTAAGATCCATGCGGTCGTATGCTTTCCAAAGCTATTACCCGAGTACCTCTAGTCGAAGGACTACTATACATATTACCTGACTAGTAAACCACTCAAAGATTACATGAATCAGTATAAAGACCCGCTTCAAGAGAACTTTGATAAAACACGTGCTTTATCCGCCCTAAACGGTACGATGTTTTGGCCCTGCGTCTAACAATAACTGCATGATAGTTATCTCCATGATTATCTCCCATTGATAACAACCGAAGATTAGCTATTGCCGGATATCTCTCTCTAACAGTAACTACCTCTTCAATCAGACGCAACGATTCCACAGGACATCTCTTTATATGGATAGCTAGCACTCCTTCAACGCTATTTTCCTGGGTGTTCGGTTGTATCCTATCTCTCAATTCAAGTTGTGTATTACATACTAAGTAGTTAATAATTTAGATATTAAGATTCAAATGTTTGGAATAATAAAAATTAATTTGATTATCTATTTATTTTACTTTTTATGTAAAATGATCACATTATGGCAATATTGATAAATCATTCTTCTAGTCGTTGCTCTCAATAACATAGAATTTAAACTATGATTCTAGTCGTGAATAATATAACATAGAATTAATACAAATCGTCTGTGAAATATCACAGATAGTTCTTGTTACGAACCGTCTGTGATACTTTACATACGGTATTTATCATGAATCGTTTGTGATATTACCTCTTCACAGACGGTTTTTAGTGATGGCAGCAACACAGACGGTCTCTAAATCAAAATTATCGTGATTGTATTTAATACTGATAGTTTTGATTAATTATCTATGATAATGCATTTAATATTAGTCTTCTGTAGTAGTGTCTTTTCATGGCTGGGACATGTTTAATCATTTGCCACTCTTATGTCTGGCTCGTGCCCACATGTAAGAGTTAATTGACCAATCTTAAAAGTAAAAGTTGAAATCCCCTAATACGTATGGCGGCTCCCTAACGTCGTTTTGCGCACGTCTTGGTGCATGAGATTAAATCCTGTTTTACTCGAGTTTCCATGTTCATTACGAGAGCAAATCCTCATCTTGCAATACATTTTGGGTCTTCCTAAATTAGATCAAGGGCTCTTACATTAGATTTGGATTCTAAATCTTAAAAAACAAAGCAAATTTCTATTTTTTATTTACTTCTTATTGGGAAATGTAATATTTATGTCATTTTCTTGGAATTCGTATACATATCTAATAGAAATCTCTATCTAATATTTTATTATCCTTTTATTTTCATTCCAATTTTGCACATTTTTAATTGTGTTTGATATTTTTCAGTTTTCAGTTGGAATGTATATAAACCCAATTGCTAGTCTTCATTTAATTTTTATTCTTAATTTTAGTTAATTTAGATTGTACTTAATATGGACTCTCTATTTTAATTCTTTAATTTTTATTTAATTATTATTTCGAATTTTAGTTATTTATGGATGTGACTTTAGAAGCCATATGGAAATCAAATTACTAATTTTTTCTTTATTTTTTATTTTGGATTTGAGTTAATTTGGATTGTATTTGATATTAACTCTTTTTTTAATCTAAACCGTCATAATCCGGGCTCGCTAGATAGATTGCTAGATCTTTCTAATTAACATGATAACTTTTTTCGAAGTATCTACTTAGTATAGAAAGATAGAAGCATCGATAAGCGGACGCGACGCTGGCATCTACTCCATTTTTTCCGTTTTAGCGAAATAGATGTTCATGAATTCAGAAATGATAAGTGGGCATCCGTGTTGTCTTTTGCTGAAGAAATCTGTGGTAGGAGACATACAGATCGAATCAGATTCCGTTAATGCATCTGTCAGTCTAGCAGCTGGTGTATGTGTTAATGGGCGAGAAGTGTGTGAATTGAGTTCATAGGAGTACAGGACTGGACATTCGGGTGTGAACTCGGGAATGTGCAGAGCTGGAAAATAGTAAGCGATACCCTTAACGAGCAGTACATGAACGAAACTGTAACTGTGGCTATAAATCGAACGAGCAGTCTGCTACCTGGGTCCCTGCCAATCTCTATTTGTGCAAAACTGAAAGAGACTTCTTCAAGCGGAGAAATCAAATTTGATCTCCACCAAGCAGCTGCATACGTTCTGGGTGCGAACTCATGAGATTAGACAATGGCACATACACTGTTTGAAGCATGGATAGCTGCATACACTTGAGATACTTTTTTTTAGGGAAACTTGGGATACAAAATTATACGTGAGTTTTTTTACTTTGTACTCTTTGTAAACATTTAAAAGACATAAGCCCCGTACAAAAGCTAGAAGCCGCAGAAAAAAACGGTCGCTGTACATGGACACCAAAATCTGGTAAAAAGGAAAAAGAGAACTTTACCAACCAACCAGCAGCAGCACAACTGCACAACGTTGGGCTGACGGTGACGGGGCTATCTCACCCGAGGAGACGGGTGGCTGCTCCGCGCACCGTCCGACCTCGGCCGCGACGACTGGTGGTGCGCATGCCCACTCCGCGTGGCGGTCCGATGGGACGTGTCCTCCCGCGGCGCGCCCATGGGCCGCGTCTTCATCCGCTCGATCTCCTCGAGGACCGCGACGACCTCGGCCATGGAGGGCCGGCTCTTGGGGTCTCCCGAGAGGCAGCGCTGCGTGAGCTGGGCCGTCCCCAGCGCGGCCTTGGACGGGTACTGCCCCTCCAGCCGCGGGTCTACCAGCCGCGCCAGCTTCCGCCGGTCCGCCAGGTACGGCCTGGCCCAGTCCACCAGGTTGTGCTGCTGAGCGGGGCGGGCCGTGTCGAGCGCTCGCAGACCCGTGAGCATCTCCAGCAGCACCACGCCGAACCCGTACACGTCGCTCTTCACGTACAGGTGACCTGACCATCCAAGACCCGCAAGTTTTCGGTACATTTGATATCGCGCACGTGTCGTGGCAGAAGGTGAGTGGGTACGGTACCTGTGGCGACGTATTCCGGTGCGGCGTAGCCGTAGGTGCCCATCACCCGGGTCGAGACGTGGCTGTCGCCGCCGGTGGGGCCGTTCTTCGCGAGGCCGAAGTCGGAGAGCTTGGCGTTGTAGGTCTGCAGGACGAGAGACCGGTGGTTCATTGGTTGGGCGTGCGCTTTGCAGCTTTGCCACGTGCAATCTTGTGGTTTCCGGAGGACGCGCGTACGTACCGTGTCGAGGAGGATGTTTGAGGCCTTGAAGTCTCGGTAGATCACTTGCTTCTCCGACGAGTGCAGGAAGGCGAGGCCGCGGGCGGCGCCGATGGCGATGCGTAGCCGGAGGCCCCAGGGGATGGGCTCGAAAGATCCGCCTTCTGCTTGCAAGAGATGCATGTTATTTCACCTTCTCAGTTTACAAAGTATCTCAACTTGATCCTAAAACACAGCTTACAATTTTTCAACTCAACAAGTGCAATTATTTCATGACGGTCTTGGATTACAGCGGCACCACAGTACATTTTCCATTTTCGCACAAGTAAACAACAGGGCATTTTTACCCTTCTATCCTCTGTACCTTCAGAACAAATGGCCCGATAAAGCCTACAGACAAGCTGGGCCTTTCTAGCCCATAGTAATGGCTCGGCCCATATAACTAACAGTACAGGGTCGTTTCGGCTGCTCAGCCCGGCAATCTGGGGTTTTCCTGGTCAGGCCCCATGCTTAGTCATATGCGCTATACTACTGCTCGGCTGTATTGAGGCAATAATCTCGCTGGGTTTACTTCTGTGATGACCATCGGTCTACATCCATCATATCCACAGGCAATTCGACGTCATTGTCAACAAGTCAACCTAATATTTGTCAAATCAATCAATCGCCTAAAAAGTGCTTTGACTTTTGGCACTATTTTTGGTTTTTAGTTGAAATAATATTGTAGCGGTCGTTAGTTTTTTAGATATTTAATTAAAAATAAATAAATAAAGAATACAAAATATCGTTATATTTTCATAAATAATGCAACTTCTAAAACTAGAAAAGCAAAAACCTGTTTTGAGGACTCACTTCTAAACAGGTGATTCTCCAGGCTGCCCTTGGCCATGTACTCGTAGACGAGCAGGAGCTCCCTGTCCTCCAAGCAGTACCCCAGCAGCCTCACCAGGTTGGGATGCGACAGCGTCCCGAGAAAGTTCACCTCAGACTGCAAAATTCCGCCGCGCGTGCGCGTGACGAGACAGAGACGCCACGGATTAGATCAGCGTGAGATCGAAATAGACCAAACATACGTGCCGATCACTCGGTAACCACGACCTACGAGCGCATCAAGAAGTTCATATACGACATGAATATGAACATTTGAAAACGATGGTCTGGCCACGTGAACACGCGGTATGGAACTGGAATCTGGTGTATGCTAAACCACGGCCACATTTATCGATACCTATAAGCCTACTTTTTTAAGCTCATCGTACCACCCAATTTTTTGAAAATTATATATACTACTATATGTTCTAATTGCAGTTGAACTTTATTGTAATTTGATAATAATCGAGGGGATTATATACAAATTATATTCCATACCTTTTTTTTTAGATTTTGTAGACAGCTTGGCACCTGTTTTTTCTTTGCATATGTGGCACCATGTGAGTGGTATAAAAGTGCTTTATTTTGTTTTTCGATTATAAAAAAACTCACAGACACACACACTACACATACACAAGCGAGTGCGTCCTCTTGGCATAAGGCTAGAAAGATGTAAGCTAAGATAAATCCATGATCTCATAGATTCTTATTGAAGTATCAAGATTTGAATCATAATAGGTTTGAGTCATACATCTACAACTCTGCCACACCACCAAGATGTGATTCCCGTGCTTTATTTTATTTAGTTATTAGAAACTTTTTTTAGTTTCTAGCTCAAAATCAAGTATCTGATTCTCTATTTGTTTCAGCCATCACGACCATTACTCTGAATGCAATGATACAAACTAATATGGGTGTCTCACATGAGACATTTTATTTACAAATTTTGAAGCCATATATGACGTTAATAGGCCACATCAATATTGTGGTACTAAGTAGACATATACTAAAAACCTAGGTACTTTTTGAGCTGTAGAGTATATGAATTGTCATGCGGATTTTATAGTGTACTAACAAAAATCTATGGAATTTATTTGTTAATATTAGTATTTGCTATCGTTATGATGCCATAAAATTAAATTGTTTTCACAACTAAATATGTAAAGTAGCCAATTAATTGAGATGAAAGCACAACTAATTATATAGTAACATTAAAGTACCACGTAAATACAATATTCACAATGCATGGTTTACCCAGCGCTAATATTTTATTACTTCATACTTTCTTTTTTAAGTAATATTTTTTTTTTTTATGATTTACGAGACGTGACTTTGACTATTACTATTTATAATTTCATCTTATTATATACTAATAAAATTATAATATTATGAAAGTATTTTTAGCGATAAATTTATATAGTTTTAAACATAGTAGTAGTCAAACATTAGAAAGTTTGATAGTATATATTATATGACGTTAATTATAAAATTTATGTGGATAGCACGACGTGTCGACGACTACATAAAGGTACGCCGGGAGATGCCCAGCGGCCGGGATGCATCTCCGTCACTGCTTTCAGCATCTTTGGATCAGCTTGATGAAAAATAAACTGCTGAATCGTGACTGTTATTATCCTTTTCTGCTGTCTAACAAGTAACAACTACAACTCGGCCTCGACGGTGATGTTAGTTAGCGCGTACCTGCCATTCTTGCAGGCCCTGCGCGCTCTCCGGGTTGAGCTTCTTGACGGCGATGACCATGCCGGTGCCGCTGCGCCCGGGGTTCATCGTCTTCTCGTCGACCCAGCCCTTGTACACCCGCCCGAACCCGCCCTCGCCGAGGACGGTGTCGGGCTTGAAGTTCCTGGTCGCGGCCTTGAGCTCGGCAAACGTGAAGATGCGGAGGTTGGGCTCCTCCAGGATCCTCCCCTCCGGCTCCGGGTAGGGCCCAACGTCCGCTGCGTTCGCGCCGTGGTCAACGTGAAGATGAAATGCCACAAGTAAGGAAGAACTGCTATTACCTTGGGGATGTCCATGGTGGCCTGGTGTCTTGACGGCCTCCACTTCGGCTTCCTCAGAACCGAAGCAGTTCCCCATGGAAGTAACCGCAGAAAGCTCTGTCAGTAAGTTGGTTTATCGTCTCCTCTGGACCTTTACTAGCTAGAGAGTAGAGACTACTACGGCAAGACCTTTACTAGCTAAGGGACTACTACGGCATGCAAGAGATGCCTTCTGCTTCTTGTACCTCTACTGGCCCTCCTCCTTGCTGCTTCGCTTCCCGTAGCTAGCTTTCTGCTATAAAAAGCATCGCCTTTGCTCTTCTCGTGCGGGCGTGCGGCTGCCGAGTCTTACGCGTTATGGAAGACAATTTCCGATCGGCTGGTCCTGTCGTTTTGGGGCTTTTGTTTGTGCTCGAGTGGAACATCCCTATCTTAAATATGTGAATTAGTTAACAAAAGATTAAATAACAAATATTGCTATTAGACCTAATGGTTTATTAGTACACTAATTATTTATAGCCTTAACGATAATTAGAACGCCCTAAATCCCTGACAATTAGGGCTGAAAGACAACAACAACAACAACAACAACAATAATTTGAAGGTCAGAGGGTCGAATGGATCAGCCCATCTAAGTCTTGCCTCATAAGAAAGAGTTACTCGGATTCCCTTAGGACTGCCCCTCTCTCCTTAAAGTGCAGACGCCACTTTTTCCAGAGCAGCGCACATCTCTCTACAGTTGCTTCCTCTATTCCCTAGGTCTTCATCATAGCTTCTCTAGGAGGTGGACAGGGAGGCAAGCGAAAGATTGAGAAAGAAGAGAAGGGTTCATGTGTTTTCTTCATAAAATCTTCTTCGATAGGTGGGTAACCCTCTAACACTTTTATCATGTCTGTAGATGAACTTTTGTGTAGACTAATTTAGTAATTAGGGTGTGATTAGCTTGTGGATCATGCCACTTCTCGTTTAGGAGTGCTATGGTTTTTTTCTCTGGTTTCATGTAGTTTAGATCCAAACAACTTTCGAGGGCCTTGAGAAGAATCCAGAAATATGATGTACTATAGATTTGTAGATAACTTTCTAATCTTTCCAACAAGCTCAAGATCACTAAATTCCATCGGGTATATTGTAAGATATGGTCTTTGAAAATCTGCGGTCCTACAGATCATTCTATCGAGCGATGTTGCGATTTTTTATGGTTTAAGCCTTGAAGACGATTGAATTAGGTCTGGTAAATAACTAGAAAAGTATATATAATTTTATTATATTTCCATAGAGTCATTAAGAATTTAATATGGTTGGATATATTAAAACATATGAATTTTGTAAACGTGTTATCCGGAGGGTCTTCATCAATTGGCGGTGTCGAAGTAAAAAACCTAGATTAAACATATTATATGGCTTAATTAAAATTTGTGCTACATAAAAAATTTGTACATAATAATTCAATATTTCCATAGTCCTAGATCATTAAATTTGGATAGGTAGATTAGAAGTTGTGATTCTAGGATCGTGTCTATTTTGAAATTGGTTTTATTAGATGCAGTCATGAAAATTGGTTAATTACACTTAGTATATAACATAATTAAATTCTGGGGTAAACTAAAAGATGTAGATAATTTTCCGTACACTCCATAAATGGTGTCATTTGCTATGTTTTTGTTGTAAAAAATATTTATCAACTCGGCCTCGACGGTGATGTTAGTTAGCGCGTACCTGCCATTCTTGCAGGCCCTGCGCGCTCTCCGGGTTGAGCTTCTTGACGGCGATGACCATGCCGGTGCCGCTGCGCCGGGGTTCATCGTCTTCTCGTCGACCCAGCCCTTGTACACCTGCTCGAACCCGCCCTCGCCGAGGACGGTGTCGGGCTTGAAGTTCCTGGTCGCGGCCTTGAGCTCGGCAACGTGAAGATGCGGAGGTTGGGCTCCTCCAGGATCCTCCCTCCGGCTCCGGGTAGGGCCCAACGTCCGCTGCGTTCGCGCCGATGGTCAACGTGAAGATGAAATGCCACAAGTAAGGAAGAACTGCTATTACCTTGGGATGTCCATGGTGGCCTGGTGTCTTGACGGCCTCCACTTCGGCTTCCTCAGAACCGAAGCAGTTCCCCATGGAAGTAACCGCAGAAAGCTCTGTCAGTAAGTTGGTTTATCGTCTCTCTGGACCTTTACTAGCTAGAGAGTAGAGACTACTACGGCAAGACCTTTACTAGCTAAGGGACTACTACGGCATGCAAGAGATGCCTTCTGCTTCTTGTACCTCTACTGGCCCTCCTCCTTGCTGCTTCGCTTCCCGTAGCTAGCTTTCTGCTATAAAAAGCATCGCCTTTGCTCTTCTCGTGCGGGCGTGCGGCTGCCGAGTCTTACGCGTTATGGAAGACAATTTCCGATCGGCTGGTCCTGTCGTTTTGGGGCTTTTGTTTGTGCTCGAGTGGAACATCCCTATCTTAAATATGTGAATTAGTTAACAAAAGATTAAATAACAAATATTGCTATTAGACCTAATGGTTTATTAGTACACTAATTATTTATAGCCTTAACGATAATTAGAACGCCCTATATCCCTGACAATTAGGGCTGAAAGACAACAACAACAACAACAACAACAACAATAATTTGAAGGTCGAGGGTCGAATGGATCAGCCCATCTAAGTCTTGCCTCATAAGAAAGAGTTACTGATTCCTTAGGACTCGCCCTCTCTCCTTAAAGTGCACGCCACTTTTTCCGAGCAGCAACATCTCTACAGTTGCTTCCTCTATTCCCTAGGTCTTCATCATAGCTTCTCTAGGAGGTGGACAGGAGGCAAGCGAAAGATTGAGAAAGAAGAGAAGGGTTCATGTGTTTTCTTCATAAAATCTTCTTCGATAGGTGGGTAACCCTCTAACACTTTTATCATGTCGTAGATGAACTTTGTGTAGACTAATTTAGTAATTAGGTGTGATTAGCTTGTGGATCATGCCACTTCTCGTTTAGGAGTGCTATGGTTTTTTTCTCGGTTTCATGTAGTTTAGATCCAAACAACTTTCGAGGGCCTTGAGAAGAATCCGAAATATGATGTACTATAGATTTGTAGATAACTTTCTAATCTTTCCAACAAGCTCAAGATCACTAAATTCCATCGGGTATATTGTAAGATATGGTCTTTGAAAATCTGCGGTCCTACAGATCATTCTATCGAGCGATGTTGCGGTTTTTTATGGTTTAAGCCTTGAAGACGATTGAATTAGGTCGGTAAATAACTAGAAAAGTATATATAATTTTATTATATTTCCATAGAGTCATTAAGAATTTAATATGGTTGGATATATTAAAACATATGAGTTTTGTAAACGTGTTATCCGGAGGGTCTTCATCAATTGGCGGTGTCGAAGTAAAAAACCTAGATTAAACATATTGTATGGCTTAATTAAAATTTGTGCTACATAAAAAATTTGTACATAATAATTCAATATTTCCATAGTCCTAGATCATTAAATTTGGATAGGTAGATTAGAAGTTGTGATTCTAGGATCGTGTCTATTTTTGAAATTGGTTTTTATTAGATGCAGTCATGAAAATTGGTTAATTACACTTAGTATATAACATAATTAAATTCTGGGGTAAACTAAAAAGATGTAGATAATTTTCCGTACACTCCATAAATGGTGTCATTTGCTATGTTTTTGTTGTAAAAAAATATTTATGAAATTGTGAAATCTGCTGCCCATAATTGTTTCAGTTTGACCTTTGGAATTTAAAACCAGGGCATACACTACCTAATCAAGAAATTTGATTGACTAGAAAAATGTAATAATTTTGTGTAGATTCCATAAAATATATTGTTTGATATGTTTATGTTCCCGAGCTATGAGTTATGCTTGTTTGAATGCTGGGACAGTAATAACAGAAAATGGGGTAGAATGGAGAGATGTGTGTTTAAGCGTAGAAGTGTGTGATCTTATTTGCATGTTATGGTTGTGTATTGAGGTTGTGCACTATTATTGTTATCAGGTTCTAATGCTTCGTTTCGGTGGTTGATCATCGGTCATCGTTTCTTTCTTTATGGTTAAGGTAAATACATGGTACAATGGCTATAATGTGTTTACCATGATGTTCATATGATTTGTTTTTTTAATAATGTTGTATAAATGTCGATGGATACGTGATAATGGTTGTTTACACATGATAGATGAGCAATGGAATATCATGAAATCATTTGCATCTATGACATGGAAATAGATGACCTGTGTAGTCATTTATGGTCTACTTTGTGTGGACATCCCACGAGAGTGGGAAGGGTAAGATCTATTTCGGTAGAAACTCCACAGGAGTGGAGATTGAGGTCCTCCGTATAAAAGAGGATGAACTTTTGAGGTCCCCGCATGAAATAGGTTGGGCTTGAGTGAGCATCAATGGGTGCCTATTCTGTTATACCAGTACAAACAATGATGATGATGAGACATATGCATGAGCATTTACATTGCATTAATAAAAAGATAAGGATGAAAAGAGTTATGGATAATAGCAAGCTTATGTTACACAGTGATACATGGATGTTGACATAGTTAAGTTATGTCTATTGCTTGGCTGATATTTATCATTTTATTATATACTTGCTGAGTCTTTAGACTTATCCTTACTTCGTTATTATTTTTAGGTGAATATTGAAGGTGACATGCACGGGACGGGAGTAGCATATTCATTTCGTGTGAACCAATAATTCATATACCACTTTCAAGACTTAATGGTATGCTTAGATACTTAGAGGTAATAATGGTCCTTAATGGTAGAATTTAGTTATGTCCGGATAATGCGTTTTATAGTCGTTGATGATCTAAGGTAGTTTTTTATCCTTATATTGGTGCTAGTTGTCTATATTAGGTAATGCTCCCGGGCATATGGTTCCGGATGTTCTCAGGCGTGGGGTCCCGAGCGTTCTTGGGAGCGAGGTTCCAAGGTTATATCCATGCTGCTTAATTTTATTCTTAGCATGAATCTCTCATAGTGTAAACTGTTAATGCTATGTAGATTATCTTTTGTGAGTAATACATCGAGGAAATGTGTTACTGAAATCTTGTAATTGTGGTTTTCAATTCGGAGTGAAAGTGGATGGTAGTAGCATTTTAAGCTTAGTGTTGGGCTGGGGTGTTATATTTGGTATCAAAGCAAACGTTAGGTCTGTGGAGAATAAGGTAACAACTTAGGTTAGTTCATTAACTAAAATTTGACTTAGCATAGATGAATTAGAAAAATTTTAAATTTGACTTATGTTGATTGACTACTAAAATACCTAACTTTTTTGACAGAAAATACAGGGAGACCCCACGTAAAGTATATTAAAAGAACAAAGGACTACAACCAAGGAGCAACCCGAGGAGGGTTACAAGAAGAAAACTAGACTAGAGCCACCAAACAAGCTAGGAAAACAAGGCGTTTGCCTTCCTAAAAGAGAGCTCAAGAAAAGCCTCTTTACTGAAGGAACTTTCCAAGAAACAAAGAAGGGTGTCCTTAAACAAAGAAGAAGATGAAAATGATTCTTTGCTTCCAACAAAGGCCACAAGAGAAGAGTTAAGCTTGGAGGTCTAAAAAAGAGAGAAAGGCCTCCTTTTGGGTCACCAAGTCTATGGGCTTGTAAATTGGCTTCTTCAAAAAATTTTGCTTCCAAGAGTCAAGAGAGGCGTCCCGGTCAAAGATGAATTTGTTTCTTTGTTTCCAAATCTGCAGCTCCAATGATGAAGATTTCCATGAAGAAAGTGCACAAACTATGATGATGATGAGACATATGCATGAGCATTTACATTGCATTAATAAAAGATAAGGATGAAAAGAGTTATGGATAATAGCAAGCTTATGTTACACAGTGATACATGGATGTTGACATAGTTAAGTTATGTCTATTGCTTGGCTGATATTTATCATTTTATTATATACTTGCTGAGTCTTTAGACTTATCCTTACTTCGTTATTATTTTTAGGTGAATATTGAAGGTGACATGCACGGGACGGGAGTAGCATATTCATTTCGTGTGAACCAATAATTCATATACCACTTTCAAGACTTAATGGTATGCTTAGATACTTAGAGGTAATAATGGTCCTTAATGGTAGAATTTAGTTATGTCCGGATAATGCGTTTTATAGTCGTTGATGATCTAAGGTAGTTTTTATCCTTATATTGGTGCTAGTTGTCTATATTAGGTAATGCTCCCGGGCATATGGTTCCGGATGTTCTCAGGCGTGGGGTCCCGAGCGTTCTTGGGAGCGAGGTTCCAAGGTTATATCCATGCTGCTTAATTTTATTCTTAGCATGAATCTCTCATAGTGTAAACTGTTAATGCTATGTAGATTATCTTTTGTGAGTAATACATCGAGGAAATGTGTTATGAAATCTTGTAATTGTGGTTTTCAATTCGGAGTGAAAGTGGATGGTAGTAGCATTTTAGGCTTAGTGTTGGGTGGGGTGTTATATTTGGTATCAAAGCAAACGTTAGGTCGTGGAGAATAAGGTAACAACTTAGGTTAGTTCATTAACTAAAATTTGACTTAGCATAGATGAATTAGAAAAATTTTAAATTTGACTTATGTTGATTGACTACTAAAATACCTAACTTTTTTTTGAACAGAAAATACAGCAGGGGAGACCCCCACTGTAAAGTATATTAAAAAGAACAAAAGGACTACAACCAAGGAGCAACCCGAGGAGGGTTACAAGAAGAAAACTAGACTAGAGCCACCAAACAAGCTAGGAAAACAAGGCTTGGCCTTCCTAAAAAGAGAGCTCAAGAAAAGCCTCTTTACTGAAGGAACTTTCCAAGAAACAAAAGAAGGGTGTCCTTAAACAAAGAAGAAGATGAAAATGATTCTTTGCTTCCAACAAAGGCCACAAGAGAAGAGTTAAGCTTGGAGGTCTAAAAGAGAGAAAGGCCTCCCTTTTTGGGTCACCAAGTCTATGGGCTTGTAAATTGGCTTCTTCAAAAAAATTTTGCTTCCAAGAGTCAAGAGAGGGGCGTCCCCGGTCAAAGATGAATTTGTTTCTTTGTTTCCAAATCTGCCAGGCTCCAATGATGAAGATTTCCATGAAGAAAGTGCTTGGAAATTGTCGCTTAGCTTGGATTATCATCTGAAAGAAATCGCACCAAGATTCCAATGTATGCCAAGTTGTTGCCAGCTTTGACCGAATCGGACAATAAAGAAGAGATGAAAGGCCGTTTCTTCCAAATTTCTATCACAGAGCACACAGTCATAATTGTTCCTTTCCAATTTCTGCTTCTTTCTCTTGAGGATGTTCCTTGTGTTCACTGTCCATTAGGAGTAACCAAGTGAAGACTCTTAGTTTATTACAACATTTGGAATCCCGATCCAAATAAAGGGCTTAGGAGGTTGAACATTTCGTAGGGAAGGTTATAGAGCTTAGAAGAGTCAGATGTATTATTTCCCGGATGTCTTGCCAAATGTCTTTGTCTTCTTCTTGAATCAATTGTTTGCAAGTAATCTTGAAGACTCGATACTCATGATAAGCTTGCTCAGAAAGAGGAAGATGGAACTGGATTTCCAAAGTATTACTTGCCAGGAACTGAGCAACTGATATGTTCTTATTTTTTGCAAAGGTGTAAAGTCTTGCGTACTTGGTTTGCATGAGATTGTCATTCCAGAGGTCAAGCCAGAAAAGAGCAGTTGAACCATTACCCATGTTGCATTTGGCAATCCCCCTAAACAAATCGCAGAGTTTCAAAACATCCCTCCACCAGAAAGAGCCCTTGATAGGAGCAACATGGGGGATTTAACCATTGGGGTAGTGAGTGTTCCAAATGAGTCTAACCCAGGGTAGTGAGTGTTCCAAATGAGTTTCAAAATACCTAACTTAGGTTGGTTAAATAATTTAATTTGACACTGATGCACAATAGGTTGGGTTTGGTCATGCATTGCTTTACGCTTCCTTTGGCTTGTTTTGTTGTTTATAAATGTTATGAAATATTGCCTATGTTCTAACAGCATGTATGTTTAAATGAGATGGATAGTCATGCACAGTGGTAGAGGTTGTGGTTGTGGTCATGGGCAAGGCCGGGTTGTGCCACCGAGCGTTTGCATATAAGCTATGATGATAATGCGCGATACATATAAGCATTTGCATTGCATTAATGAAAAAAAAGATGAAAAGAGTTATAGATAATGCCATGGTTATGCTACGTAGTGATACATGGATGTTGACATGGTTAAGTTGTGTCTATTGCTTTGTTGATGTTTATTATTTTATTATGTATTTGCTGAGTCTTTGGACTCGCTC
The DNA here is from genome assembly GCA_036346245.1 of Bonia amplexicaulis. Classification (NCBI taxonomy): domain Eukaryota; kingdom Viridiplantae; phylum Streptophyta; class Magnoliopsida; order Poales; family Poaceae; genus Bonia; species Bonia amplexicaulis. The sequence goes on from CM070744.1 coordinate 23,333,039, forward strand.
TTGCTTCATTGTTGTTTTTAAGTGAATGTTGATGACGACATGCATAGAGCGAGAGTAACACATTCATTTCATGTGCAACAAATAATTCACATATCACTTTCCGTTGTCATTTTCATACTTAATGGTGTGTTTAGATAGTTAGCATTAATAATGGTCCTTAATGGTAGAATTTAGTCATGTGCAGATAGTGTGTTTTATAGCCGTTGATGATCGAATGCGGTTGTTTATCTTTATATTGGTGCTAGTTGTCTATGTTAGGTAATTCTCCCAGACGTATGGTTCTGGGTGTTCTCGGGTGTGAGGTCCAGAGCGTTCTTGGGCATGAGGTTCTAAGCTCATATTTGTGTTGCTTAATTTTATTCTTAGCGTGAATCTCTTATAGTGTAAACTGTTAATGCTTTGTGAATTATCTTTTGTGAGTAGTACATTGAGGAAATGTGTTCCTGAAATCTTATAATAGCGGTTTTAAATTTGGAGTGAGGATAGATAGTAGTAACATTGCATGCTCAGTGTTGAGCTAGGGTGTTACATCAAGATAGCAGTGTGTTAAAATGCGCCTGATAGGTCAGCCATGAGTTCTAATTATTATACTAATATACTACTCCATTGTTTTACCAAACAAAGTGCATGAGCAAAAAAAAAGCCTATGCATTTATTTTGGGCAAGCCAAATGCATGCTCCAACTAGCGTTAGTTTATGTGTTGTGGTTGTTGACTTTTGACTAAAATTGTACTACAGTGACTATTAGCTTTTTTATAAGTCATTCAATTAAAAAATAAGAAAAAAAAATAAAAAACATATTTATATCTTCACAAACAATGTAAAAGAATAAGAAAAAAATAAAATAAACTAAAATAAAAGGTCGTCGTGTTCGAAATAATTTCTAGTTTCTAGAGGTCAAAAACTAGAAACCAAAACCACTTGAAATGGCCCAGTATTGCACCACTTTTAACCATCCATGATCCATGCGCATTCGCATATTGTTGATGTACTTGGACTTGTGGAGGCAAGCTGCAGATGACTTTTTGGAAGATGTGACCTGTCGGGTCACAGTCACACCTGGAAGAATTTCGCCCGCCGGACGAATACATGCGGGGTTGGGCATGTTCTTCCGATCGAGAAACACTGAAGAAACATGCTGGAAATTCTCCGCTAGGAACGTACGTATGCAGAGGCCGGAAAATAGATTGCTGGCTCCATTTCGTTAGGTAGAAGACAAGGCTAGAATATCCAAGCAGTTCTACTACGTAGCTGTTAGGTAGAAACGAAAATCATGTCCTGGAATAGTCATGTCACGTGTTGAAAAATATATAGCACATGTTTACATTTCAACCTATGCTTAGCTAGTTAGCTGCTGGACCTAACAAAAGATCACAGCTTTATTCAAACAAATTCGCATAGCACCATTTGCTTTGGACCTCCTGTAAACAAAATCAACTAGTTCATCTTGGAGTAAAACAACTCCTAAAGGTCAAGATTCACAGATCAGACTGTCGCCGGATGGAAGCCTACCCCCACTAATTAACGATAACAGATTGGATTAGTTCCTACGTCATCCCTCTTTTGGGATGAACATTAACCTCGAACCGATTGGATTTCAAGTAAATAAAGTTTATGGCTTTGACAAATTAAGTTGAGATAAAAAGCACTAGTAGGCAGTAGCTAGCACATACTTGTCTATTTGATTACTCATAGTTTGGCAAAAGGCCTAAGATCCGACGGGATTGACATCTTGTATCAGCATATTGAGAATCGATCTCAGATAATTAGCTTTGACTCGGGGACACTTTTTTTTAAAGTTCTTGACTGCGGTAATTGACTTGTTTTAATTAGTAGAATTATTATAACCGTGGAAGCTGGCCACGTTCGGGTGCGTACCTAGCTCATCAGAGTTCTAGTTTCAGACTCCACGCTAATGTCTATCGATAACAGGAGTATACATGCGTGTGAACTTTCAGTAAGAAAGCGTGTGACTATGCTCGTGAGGTCTTAAGTATCTCTGATAAATTTCAAGCGCGTGTAAAAGATACACATGTTTGTATATATGTAGACAGTGGCCGTGACTATGCTCCGTGAGGTCTTAAGTATCTCTGTTCTATTATGTGGCATGTTAAACATATGTGTTTGCTTTATACTTAAAAATATTAATTTATTGTGACAATCATATCTTGTTGCAGGGTGAATACGTGATTAAGGTTCTGCTCATTCCGGCTTGAACTTCTAGTTTCTGCCTTATTTTTTACTATTTCTAAATTTTATCTTTTTTTGGTATTTTGGTTTTTTGAGTTTTTTGCTAGTTTTTTTCGTATTCGTTTGCATTGTCCATGATGTGCTAACATGTTTTTCTATTTTTTATTTTTTAATTTAATTATATCAAATAAAATACCATCTACAGTGTAATTTTAGCCAGCTATAATATAATTTTAACCATAATCCATCCTTGGCCGCGCGCGGATGCCATCTCTATGCGCTTCATTCGGTTACATCAGACCAACTACACAGTTTGGTGTTATCCTAGATCAGACCAACTACTCGTGGTTTGGCCTGAAAAAAAAACCTACTTGTGGTTTGTGTGTTGCTACTTGCAGCAGCCAGGCACTCAGGTTTCTTCACTTTCGTTAATGATTATATCCTATGAAATTGATCATTACTGTCTTGCTTTGATGTATTTTGGAACAATCCAAACTTTTTAAAAATTGAATTTATTTGAAGTTTTCTTGAATTTGAGAATGTTGCCAAAAACAGAAACCCTTCTCGATTTTACACTTTCTTCTTTGGGAAAATCCGTTTTCACCTCACCTTTGGCGCCTTTTCACCCTAGAGCTAGTGTCCTACTCTCGTTGCCACGCGCCATCCCGTCGTTCGCTCTCCGCCAACCTGCCCTCGCCGCTCGTTGCTACAAACCCTGCCAACAATTGCCCAGCAGCCACACCACCTCACCAACCAGCCAAAACTCACCACAATGCCACCCTCAGCTAAGCGTCTAGCCACCTCATCGCCCAATTTGCACCGCTATCACCACCTGCCGTTTACTACTCGACATGAGTACGGAGTCGCTGCTCACCGCTCCAGCTCTCATGATCGTCCCAGTGAGAGAGACAGACTTCTCTTGACGCCAGCTACTACACCGCTGAAGCACCTCGATCACCAACACCACCGTGCACGCACCGGTCACGTCGTGGCCTTACCCTTGGTGTCATTGCCTTCAATGGATTAAAGCCAAGTCGAATAATTCCATCACCATCTTTCACATCAAATTTCAACCACAAAGTTTTCCCCCTCCTCTCTTGTCAAGACTCGCTGTCACGCCGAACTCTCATCGGTGAGCCCCGAAATCAAATTCTCCTGATAGCCTTGATTCCAATCAAATTAACCATGACTATAGAAGCTCCTTAGCACCACGCGACTATCCTCAGTCTCCCAGCCCATCTCGTCGTTCCTAGCCGGCCAGTGCCATGCACCACCACCCGACCTTGCACGACCACCATTGCCAGCACTACACGAAACAACCTGAGCTGAGCTATCATCACCACTTGACTCTAGTCACCCTATAGATACTTGATCTATCCTTGGTTTGACCGAACCATGCCATAGCACTGCCATGCCATGGTCTTGCTCCAACAAAGCATCACCACCACCAGCCATCTCCAGACCTCCCCTAATCGCGCCTATGCCCAAAATGGGTTGCCAGTGTCCCAATTTAGCTCACTGCACCACCGTGTGCCATCGCTGTCACTTAATTTACTATCGTCACCGTCCTCCTCTCCTCAGGTAGCCATAGGCGCAAGCTCAAGCTGAGTGGGCCTCGCGCTCTGCAGGCCGATTAGTTGGGCAAGCCGAGTTGGCTCAAAACACTTCATAGCCCAGTTGGCCAAATGGGTCAGGTTCACTATTCAAAGCCCGATATTATTCATACCTAGCTCAGCAATTCACAACACAATCCATTACTGTTCAGCCCATGAAAGCTAGCCCAAACCCATTACTGTTCATTCTAATACTATCCACTTGATCTGTTACTACTCACCCAAAACCTGTTAAGGCTATTTATACTTATTTCAACTGTTTTGAGCCCGTCTAGCCTATTTTTCACTCTGTTCAACCTAACCAAACTTAGTTTAAACCCTATCTCCCTAAATCCACATCTTTTATTCTTTTCTAGTTATTTTATTGCATTTTATTTCCAGCTTGCATTAAAAAGTAGAAACTTATTTGTATTCGTTCTTTTGTGCTAACATCCGGATTCGACTAGTTGGCCAGTGGAGAAACTACTGGAGCAATTAAGGTGGATGGTGTTAAACCAAAAGCCTACAAAAAAGTAATCAAAAACTCTAAAGGTAAGTCATATGTTTTTGATCATGTTGATCCTATATTATTAAAATATCATTACTTTCATTATTACTATCTGAGCACTCTTATTTACATACAATAATGGTTTGGAATGACATGATGAATAGTTAGATCCTACCACCGAAAAGCCCTATCATATTTATGAAGGCCATATTAACCTTGACAACTTTGGTAATTAGGCCGTGCTCCAACCTTGACAACTTTGGTAATTAGGCCGTGCTCCAACCAGTTGAAGCTTCCAGCTTCCGGTTGTGGCTATTGGCTTTTGACTGAAATTGCACTATAGCGAATATTAGCTTTTTTCTGAGTCATTCAATTAAAAAAATAAAGAAAATGAGAAAAACATTGTTATATCTCCACGAAAAATGCAAAGGAATAAGAAAAAATAGAAAGAAAAAAAATCCAAAAGGCAAACAAAAAAGCAAAAAACAAAATTAAGAAGCCGACGCGTTTCAAGTGGTTTCTGGCTTCTAGAAGCCGAAGGCCGTCGGAAGCTAGAGGCCGAAGCTATTTGGAGTGGCCTCTTAATCACTAAAAGATCGCTATTTGTAGATGGTACAATTAAAATAATTTACTTAAACTATTAAGAATAATTTAGTTTTGTACCAATAAACTTTTGACTGGTACTAGGATTGAGGCTACTTTGTGGGAAACCACTAGATGGTTGGAGCCCATGACCTTACCCTGGGATTAAGGCTTTGGTATGATATTGTGGTGTAGTGCCGGTGTGTATAGGATATGTGAATAATAGCCTCATAAGGACTAGACCCTTGTGCTAAGTAAATTATACAGAACTTGCTCAACGACAAGTTTGACTTGTCAACCTGGTCTAGTATACTGTTTGATCTGATCACATGTCTACAGGAAAGACCGCTATCCTAGGGTTTTGAGATGACCCACGAGAAAGGGGTGAGATGAGATGGAAGTTGGGCTACACATGCCACTTGCCATTCTTCATAACGGTAGGTCCATTCAACGCGGATCATGATTTTTACATTGTCCAGTGGATTCCCGATGGGGTTGAATGACTTCGAGCATACTATGTAGAAACTAGAACAAAAAGAGCAATGAAACGACCTTATTATCTCAACTCAGCCGCATGCTAATATATTGCATATCTATAACTTGACATTATGAGTTTGACATATCTTGTAGGTAAAGTTGGGTAACTCTGTAGAATGTAATAAATTGTATTCGAATACACTATGCTCCCAGTTAATGGACCTATGTTTCATAGGTGATTTCAATAACAACGCATAAGTAGATTTAGGATGATTTTAATGTAAAAATTGCAGATAATGAACCCCTTGCTAATTAAATATTATTTTACTGTTTTAAGTGCAAAGTTTTTTATCAATAAATTTGCATTTATTGTTATTATTTTATAAACCTTGATTATATACAGTTGAACATCTTGCATGATAGTTAAATAGCCTTCTCATATGACTTACCGAGTATCTAGTGTACTCAATTTTGCTTATTTTCATCAGATCAGATACCAGAGGAAGAAAGGATGCATCAATTAACATGTTAGGGATACAACCGCACTCAAGTGTTTTTTGTAGAATTTCCTCATTTCTTCTGAATGTAAGTTAAGTTTTGGGTTTGCACGCCCATAAAACTATTATAGTTTGGCTATTATATCATATTTTAATCAAACTAATACTTTTTTAAATATTTGTGAGTAGGTATGATACTCTTTCTATCCATAACTGATATTGAGAAACACGACGCTCCTATTCTTAAAATGGGGTTGTTACATATTTTCCAAAGGTGAAAAACATGTACTTACATGACAATATTTATGGTAAAAATTTACTAGGTGATTTCTAGTCCAAAGTTTTTATTTTGTAATTCTTTTACATTTAAGCGTTCAACATTTCCTGATTTGCCCGTTCATATTAGTTTTTGCTGATGGTTTTTGGCTTTAGCTTATAAATAGTAATAGCTTGTAGAGAACCGTAAAGAGAGAGAAAAACTCACGTGCTATTTTGGCCGATATAAATAAAGTCACTACAGTGTGTACTACAATCGAACAGCAGACCTCGTCTTCAAAAAATACTATGTTTAAAAGCTAAATACTATTAAAAAAACTCATTTACTATTAAAAAACAGATTTTAGAAATCAATATGAACAAGGTCTAAAGTCATTTACCGTACTTCTTCCGTCATCTCTTTTAGTTATGCATATTTAGTTCGGATCGCGCCTAGCCATTTACGCTTTTTTCTTAATAATTGCTTTGTTTGCTTAGTGACAGTGACCCAAGCTCCGTACTGCAAGTAGCAGGTGAATTCATCGTTGAAGTGTTTACTTCCTCTCTTTTTCGTAGCCTACTCGCACTAGATGTCTTATGTTATGATGGACTTGAACGGGACATTTGAGCTTTATAGTTATTTAGATGGTGTTTGCCCGTTCAAAAGTGCATGTAAAATTAGCTTTTGAACTAGCACTTGGCTAACGCTTTTGTCGTAGAAAGGTGTTGCATCGCCGCATGAATTTCCAGACAATTTTGGTATCAAGAGCTACTACACAATTAGACATGTGTGATATTTTTGCATGGAGGTGCGTAAGTTGCAATATTATATTATAGTTTGATTAAGAATTGCTAAAATATGCACAAATTACAAATGTTTTTAATAATATTGTATTAAAAAGATTCTTGACTTTCAGTTTACATTAGTATCTCACTTAGGTCATGTTCATACTGCTTTCTAAAAACTGTTCTCTATAGTAAACAACTTTTCTACGATATCAAGCTTTCAAACGGAATGTCTTTTCAAGACGGGGTCTACTAGTTGATTGTAGGATATACTGTAGTGACTTCATTTATATCGGCCAAAATCGCATGTGAGTGTCTCTATGTCTACAAACTTTTCTACAAGTTATTACTATTCATGAGTCAAAACCAAAAGCCAAAGACAAGGTTATTTTTGGTTGTGACTTATGACTTTTAGCTTATGGTTTTTGACTTCTGACTATTCGCAAAAAAGATTACAAAGAGAGACACTTATGTGTGATTTTGGCTGATATAGATTGATTCGGTATAATGTCTACTACAATTAATTTATAGATACTATCTTGAAAAGACATATCATTTAAAAGATAGTTACTATACCATAAACAAAAATCATAAATAATAAATATAAAAGAATTCAATTAAAAGCTAATATAATCGGACGTGTGGTTCCAAAACAAAACAGTTTTGAAACACACATTTCTGGTAAGTAGTGCACTGCGGGGATGACCCTCCAAAGGCAGACAACCATGGCCCCACCACCCTCCCACAGAAGCGAGGTTGTCTGTCCTGGGTGACTGTCCGTTCGCTAGCAAATCTGTTTCTAGTAAATTAATTGTTGTCAGAAGAAGTTCCTTTCTCGAGATGCTTCATATTTCCTCTCATGTCAATTTCCTCTATATTAAGGTCTTTTTTTTTGCTATAGTTGATTTTTTTTGTTATGATTGATGATTTTTTTTTATTTTTTAGATAATAATAGATGATAGAGGCATCGAAACGGACACCACATATGATTTTATACTCAAAAAGCCGTTTGAAGAACCTACTTCATTTATTTCGGTTTTCAGAGAAGTCAAAGCTAAAAATCACTCCAAAAGTCCAAAAGAACAAGACTAGGCTATACTCCCTTAGGTCTCCCTTTGGCTTACGGATTCTAGCTTCTAGAAGCCAAAAGTTATTTGGAACATATTGGCTTTTTCCGCTTTCCTTTGCATTTTACATAGAGATATAACGGTGTTTTGTTATTTTTCCTCTTTTTTTCTTTATTTTTCATTAATTAAATGACTCAGAAAAAATTAACAATAGCTACGTGCTATTTTAACCAAAGCTATAAGAAAAGACCGAATTGAATACGGCATTAGTTCTCAAGCATGGAAAGAAACTAGAATTGAGAGTACATGGCACTATTCTTTTGGGCTGTGGCTGGTCACTTTTGGTAACAGTTGATGTCTTTTGTCTACTTTTTTCGAGACAATAGTAGACGACAAAAACATCCATGTAGATACTATGTACGGTTTTAGACTTAGAAAACCGTTTGACGAATTCATTTTAAAAAACCATCATAGTTATTTTGACTTTCAAAAAAATCAAAAGCTAAAAGAAAACATACCTCCCTGGCATCTCTATCGATGCCGGTGCCTACTGGCATCAGCTTCCCAAGTGGCGCTGCCGGAGATGATTCGGGAGCCTGTGGGAGAAACATAGATCTCTCGTCTCATGCCTTGTTTTGGATCGTATATGATCAAGTTTGCTTTTACCGGTACGAAACTGTGTCATTTTTTTGTCGGTAAACTACATTGCTCGTCTTGTGTTCATATATATGTTGGATCTGGATCTCGACGGATCTTCTCGATTTTACTTTTTCATTTTGATGAGAAAGGGTAGCCATAAGTTGTATGGGTTTCTCTCTCCCTAAAAATGCCGTGTTATTCGATCTCATAAGTAATTTTCAAAAGGCACCTTTATCGAATTTGCCCATTAAAGTGATCAAGTCTTTTTTTTTCATAAACAGACGGCGGTATCGAAAAGTAAATCAAGGAGATCTGGAACTTGAAGGTTCCCAATCACCGTGCATTCATGCAGTATCTTTCCAAGATCGGCTAGCCGCACGTTTAACAAGTCACGACTTCACGGTCTTGCACGTAAGATCTCTGTTCATTTGGACCTGCCAGATGCACAGTTCGGTGGTACCACGTAGGCACGTACTCAGACCTAATTCCATGCGTTTACTTCAATTCTCCGTAACTACTAAGTCTTTTGGACTGCGATTAATAATTTATAATTGTGATCGATGATTTTTATCGCGTACCGAGTCTACGGACATGACCAGTTGACTCGGGCAGAAGTCTCCGTCTCGGTCGGAGCCCCGGGTCGCACGCGAGAGGGACAAATCTGAACGGGTGGACTCCCGCTGGGCTGGTGGCCCGGTGTTTGCTCGGGATTCCCACGCCAGCTAGTTCGCGGACGGACGCCGTCCAAGGCTCGGATAAAATCCTTGGAGCAGTTTGATGGGCCTGGTCCAGGTGCGTTTCTGATTTTCTAGGCTAGAACTACTATAATAAATCTCGTATGGGCCTACCCTTGGAACATTCTGTAGTTTCGGCCTCTCCGCTCACAGTCAGTTTGTTCGCCCTGTTTCTTCGATCTGACACCGTGAAACCTTCAGATAACCTTGAGCTGATGACGGGCTTCATCAGGTCGAGACGGGTGGAAGCTGTCCCGTGTTAACTTACCCTGGTCTAAACAGAGGATAAGTAGCCATGCTTACACCATCGGTATTTCAAGCTATGCGAGTTCTTCCTTAGTGCCTCTTGATGGTGTTGGGACTGCTGGCGTTTCCGTGCCTCTTGATGGCTGCTCCTCGCCGCGGCAGCCTGGGGCTACCAGCTACAAGGTTTGAGACTTCTTTTGCCCCCGTCCCTGAGTTCTAGCGCAGCAGCTGTTCCGTTTTGGAGCTGTCTATTCGTTCTTACTCTCGTGTTGGTCAAGCGCGGGGTGCGATGGCCGCGTGCGTGCAGTTCATCTTCATTGTGTTGCAGGGCATGCACGGCAGGAACCGAGCAGGTTCTGTTCGTTCAGGTCTCTGCAGAATGGTTTTGCTTTCTGTAGGGGGCTTCATGCTCGATCAGATAGAGAGCAAGACCGGAAGAACGGCTTCACGCATTGCCTCGGAGTGCTACGAAAGCAGAGCTCCCAAACGGTGAAGGGGGACTGACATGAGGGCTTCCTTGCCATGTTCAGACTCAATTTTCAGTTAGTTCAGTTTGCCAGAGCAGAATGCAACCATCAAGTGACACCATCAAGAGACGTAGGAGCACCAGCACCATCATCAGAACACTACACGGTTTATAACGGGAAGCTAGCATAGTTTGAGAAACTGGTGGTAAGCACGGTTATCATCTGTTTACACCAGGTTAAGTTAACCGGATAGTGTTGACCAGTTTTGACATGCTACTTCCCGGGCATAAGCTCCTGCTGTCCAAGGAGTTTCCTACTTGCTACACATGAGGGCTCAAAGTTGACCTCCAAAAAGGGAGGTAAAAATGCTATTCGTTGTCGTTGGCTGAATTTTTAGCTCGGTATCTCCTCTTGAAGACATCTTCCCTGAACTGCTTGGTTTCAGCCATCAGGTCCATGGCAGGCTTCTGCTGGATGGTCTCTTTCTCAGTCTCCAGCATCCTCTTCCGCTTTGTGAGCGCCAAGATTGCATCCTGCTTCTCCTTCTCCTCCTGCTTTTGCTTCTCCTGCTGCACATCATCTCTTTCTGTATCATCAATCACATACTGTCGAAGTGACAAAATATGTGTCGTGTTGGTGTCAACAAGTCAGAACTACATCACACTGCTACCGCCATTCCCCGGCAATGTTTACGCATAAAAACAAATTTACAAGTGAAAGGGAAATAGATGGCTAACTGTCAGAATTACCTCAAGATCATGAATGAGGGAGTCAAGAGACTTGATTTTCCGGTGAGGCCAGCGGGGTATCCCATATTGCCGGCATTTCCTCTTCAGTATGCTAACTCCAATCTTTAAAATGCTGGAAGCTTCTCTGATTGGAAGATGAAAGTACTGAGCTATATCAACTAGAGTAATGCTGGCTATATGCTTCTGGTTGGCTCTCCGCTGCTTCGGAACAGGCGCTGGAAGTTCTGTATTCGTCATACAAAGATCATTAAGCATTTAAGTGACAAAAATGGAGACATGAAACAAAACTTTAAAAGAAGGTACTGTGCTTCTTAAGTAGAGGTAAGAAGTGAGATATGGAGAACAAAGCGGTGAAAGTTCCATGAAAAGCAACAGAAAACCATTCCATTATTCTATTTTTAATTACTGTTATTCAGATGTCCCAATCATAATTCTAAATGATGCCTAACACCAATAACTGCCACAGATGGTAATCTCATAGACAAAAATATTCAGTTAACTTAATGTAAAGCTTAGCCCCATTTGAACTTCCGTTCTGTTAGCACGAGAACATCTTAAAGTAAATTGCAAGGAAGTCATTGGTGTGGTTTGAAATTTCTGCAAACAAGTACTCTACATAGTTTTAACATTGATGTGAAATGTTACATGCGGTTTGGAATAGTTGAGCCCGTCAAACATTGCAGCACTTTTCCATTTTCGTAGGCATACGAGAGAGGGAAAGACTAGAATAACACTATATAATTTACAGCGGTATGATATCCCTACATACATAGGTACTAAGCCCTGTTTCACCCTTTATTTCTCTAAGTAACGAAGAAAAAGCTCCAAACCAGATGCATGGTTGTGTCAATTTTGAACTACATGTACCCATTTGCATTTAACTTGGTTCCTGTAGAGAGTAGAGATGGTCACATCGATAGTACATCAACAACACAAGTAAAATAAGAGTTGGAAAAAAAAGACACCATGTGAAAGAATCTACATTGGGCATGTTCTTTCCTCCGTCAGCAGCATTTTGCCTTTTTTACAGACCTAATTTTCAAACAGAGTGTTTTCTCAAGATAGGATCTACAAGTTAAACGATGTACACGTTAAAAGTCCAACATCTGTACCATCCAAAATCGCAAGCGAGTATCTCTCTCTCCGTAATCTGTACCGTAAATAGCCAAAATTTAAAAATTTCAGCCAAAAGCCATAAGCCGCAGCCGTTGCCAAACATGCCCATTGTATGCCATGAAGTTACTAAGCCTACCAATGTCCTTATTGATTCAATCTTTCCTTAGTAACTGCTATTTTGATGTTCTGTCAATATAGTAAAAGCCAAATAGGAATCCTTTGTCAGTATTTTTTCAACAGGGCCATACAAATAATACTTAAACCTGCTCTTAAACAAAATCTACATTCCAGACTCCTCTCTACTAATCTATAACTCCATGTTACTATGTAAAGATCTCCTCAATTTCCCTGGCCCACACCTAAACCCCTGGACCAAAACCACTTCACATAACGGTAACGCTAAACCCCCTTATGGCATTGCTAAGTCTCCTACAAGTGTCAGTGCCAATGTGCCACTCCACCTGCCTCTTCCCTAAACCATCAAGTCGGTATGCAACTAGTGCAAATTAGGATGGAACTTTGGAGCAATTATCAAATTTTCCCAAAAGCATGTATCAGCTGATCAGTAGCATTTAAAAAACGAAAGCATTGCCCCAATTTACAGTCATTAGTAGACTTCCAATGGAAGAGACGCAATCACCTTCACCAGATTGGGGATCCTCATCAGAATCAGACTCTGATGCATCAACATCACCAGAAGGTTTCTCCTGTGCACCCGAACGGGTCAATTGCTCCTCTGAATCATATTGAATGAGCTCTGGGACCTTTTCTACATTCTGAAACTGAAACACCTTTTCCAGGTCGTTGTACAGGGAAGGCACACACATCAACCTCGGATTCCTGAAAAGACAAAAAAACGAAGCTTTCAACACTCGATCGCAATCAAATCAGTATTCACTACTAGTTCTTGCAAACAGAAACAGCTCGGAAATACGAAAACTTTCGGGTATCAACGAATCGTTCATCAGCATCGGTTTATGCTTATGTGATCATACACGAAGGGGGAGAGCACGGGTGGTGGCGTAGGCGGCGGCGCGACGGCGGCGACGGAATCGAACGCCAGAATGCAGCGCCAGGCGCCCACCATCTGGCCCTCGCGGTACACCGGCCGGCCGCGCCACTCCGCCGGCAGTATCCGCGGCGCGGCGATGGGGGCCGGGGCCTCGCGGCACGACGAGGGGAGGACGAACTCCTCTCCACCCACTTCTCCCACCCGCCTCCCTCCCTCCCGACGACCTTGTACCCGTGCACGCTCCTCACGGAACCTGCATGCACAAAAGAGACGCAAGAAAAAAAACAGCACGTCATCCACGTCGTGCGCGCCGGAAGGAGAAGATAGTGATAAAAAAAGCGTCAAGAGCCGTGGCAACAAGTCAGAACTACATCACACTGCTACCGCCATTCCCGGCAATGTTTACGCATAAAACAAATTTACAAGTGAAAGGGAAATAGATGGCTAACTGTCAGAATTACCTCAAGATCATGAATGAGGGAGTCAAGAGACTTGATTTTCCGGTGAGGCCAGCGGGGTATCCCATATTGCCGGCATTTCCTCTTCAGTATGCTAACTCCAATCTTTAAAATGCTGGAAGCTTCTCTGATTGGAAGATGAAAGTACTGAGCTATATCAACTAGAGTAATGCTGGCTATATGCTTCTGGTTGGCTCTCCGCTGCTTCGAACAGGCGCTGGAAGTTCTGTATTCACATACAAAGATCATTAAGCATTTAAGTGACAAAATGGAGACATGAAACAAAACTTTAAAAGAAGGTACTGTGCTTCTTAAGTAGAGGTAAGAAGTGAGATATGGAGAACAAAGCGGTGAAAGTTCCATGAAAAGCAACAGAAAACCATTCCATTATTCTATTTTTAATTACTGTTATTCAGATGTCCCAATCATAATTCTAAATGATGCCTAACACTAATAACTGCCACAGATGGTAATCTCATAGACAAAAATATTCAGTTAACTTAATGTAAAGCTTAGCCCCATTTGAACTTCTGTTCTGTTAGCACGAGAACATCTTAAAGTAAATTGCAAGGAAGTCATTGGTGTGGTTTGAAATTTCTGCAAACAAGTACTCTACATAGTTTTAACATTGATGTGAAATGTTACATGTGGTTTGGAATAGTTGAGCCCGTCAAACATTGCAGCACTTTTCCATTTTCGTAGGCATACGAGAGAGGGAAAGACTAGAATAACACTATATAATTTACAGCGGTATGATATCCCTACATACATAGGTACTAAGCCCTGTTTCACCCTTTATTTCTCTAAGTAACGAAGAAAAAGCTCCAAACCAGATGCATGGTTGTGTCAATTTTGAATTACATGTACCCATTTGCATTTAACTTGGTTCCTGTAGAGAGTAGAGATGGTCACATCGATAGTACATCAACAACACAAGTAAAATAAGAGTTGGAAAAAATAGACACCATGTGAAAGAATCTACATTGGGCATGTTCTTTTCCTCCGAAGCTGGCAGCTTTTGCCTTTTGTTACAGTACCTAATTTTCAAATGGAGTGTTTTCTCAAGATAGGATCTACAAGTTAAACGATGTACACGTTAAAAGTCCAACATCTGTACCATCCAAAATCGCAAGCGAGTATCTCTCTCCGTAATCTGTACCGTAAACAGCCAAAATTTAAAAATTTCAACCAAAAGCCATAAACCGCAGCCGTTGCCAAACATGCCCATTGTATGCCATGAAGTTACTAAGCCTACCAATGTCCTTATTGATTCAATCTTTCCTTAGTAACTGCTATTTTGATGTTCTGTCAATATAGTAAAAGCCAAATAGGAATCCTTTGTCAGTATTTTTTCAACAGGGCCATACAAATAATACTTAAACCTGCTCTTAAACAAAATCTACATTCCAGACTCCTCTCTACTAATCTATAACTCCATGTTACTATGTAAAGATCTCCTCAATTTCCCTGGCCCACACCTAAACCCCTGGACCAAAACCACTTCACATAACGGTAACGCTAAACCCCCTTATGGCATTGCTAAGTCTCCTACAAGTGTCAGTGCCAATGTGCCACTCCACCTGCCTCTTCCCTAAACCATCAAGTCGGTATGCAACTAGTGCAAATTAGGATGGAATTTTGGAGCAATTATCAAATTTTCCCAAAAGCATGTATCAGCTGATCAGTAGCATTTAAAAAACGAAAGCATTGCCCCAATTTACAGTCATTAGTAGACTTCCAATGGAAGAGACGCAATCACCTTCACCAGATTGGGGATCCTCATCAGAATCAGACTCTGATGCATCAACATCACCAGAAGGTTTCTCCTGTGCACCCGAACGGGTCAATTGCTCCTCTGAATCATATTGAATGAGCTCTGGGACCTTTTCTACATTCTGAAACTGAAACACCTTTTCCAGGTCGTTGTACAGGAAGGCACACATCAACCTCGGATTCCTGAAAAGACAAAAACGAAGCTTTCAACACTCGATCGCAATCAAATCAGTATTCACTACTAGTTCTTGCAAACAGAAACAGCTCGGAAATTCGAAAACTTTCGGGTATAAACGAATCGTTCATCAGCATCGGTTTATGCTTATGTGATCATACACGAAGGGGGAGAGCACGGGTGGTGGCGTAGGCGGCGGCGCGACGGCGGCGACGGAATCGAACGCCAGAATGCAGCGCCAGGCGCCCACCATCTGGCCCTCGCGGTACACCGGCCGGCCGCGCCACTCCGCCGGCAGTATCCGCGGCGCGGCGATGGGGGCCGGGGCCTCGCGGCACGACGAGGGGGAGAGGACGAACTCCCTCTCCACCCACTTCTCCCACCCGCCTCTCCCTCCCCTCCCGACGACCTTGTACCCGTGCACGCTCCTCACGGAACCTGCATGCACAAAAGAGACGCAAGAAAAAAAAACAGCACGTCATCCACGTCGTGCGCGCCGGAAGGAGAAGATAGTGATAAAAAAAAAGCGTCAAGAGCCGTGGCGCGACCGTGGTCCACGATGCTCGCGAAGACTGCGAGCGCGGAGAGGGTGGAGGCGGCGGCGGCGTCCATGGAAGGTTTTGGGGGAGCGGAGAGAGATTGGTTAGGGGACTTGGGGGGGTTGTTATTGCTGCGTAAATGGAGAGAATCCGGCGGTGTGCGTCGGCGAATGAAGTAGGCAGCGACAAAGAGGAGGGCGGGCTTGGCGTGATGTTATACTTCTAGTCTTCTACAGTAGCTGGCATTTGGATTTTTGGAAGCTTGCAAACACAATGCAATGCAATGGGACTCCTCCGTAGGAATGTGTAGTAATAAAACCTGAAATTTTTTGGGCTGTAGTGACGCGATGCCTGTATGCAGTAGGACTATTCGTGAGAGGGAGAAAATTAAATGGATAGATGTATATGTATCCTGCTATTTTTTTCCGGTTGTGTCTAGATATCACTTGGATATTTTCTTTTTAATAATTATCTAGATTTGATATTGTTGGATTAGAAATCTAACGACCCTTTTTTTGGAGGAGGTGAAGATTTTTTTTAGAGGGGGTGGGAGGAGAATTTCTGGCCGTTGGATCTTTAATCCAATGGTCACAAATCTAGATGATAGTTAAGAAAAAAACATCCAGGTGATGTTTATCAACACCTTTTTTTCCTCGCTACAAATGTGCAGTAATAAAATTTTGCATTTTTGTGGGCTATACAGACGTCATGTGTACAGACGGTAGGACTATTCGTGAGAGGGAGAAAATTAAATGGATAGATGTATATAAAGTTTTGTCCTAGGTACAAATGTGCAGTATTTAAAACCTGGAGTTTTTTGGGCTGCAGTGACGTGATGCGTGTAGGCAGCAGGACTATTCGTGAGAGGGAGAAAACTAAATGGATAGATGCATACTGTAACCTGCAGTTTTTTTAAACCAGGTTAATTGTGTTCCTTTCGTGTCTTAATTTGCGATAACAGATTCACACTGCGCAACACTCGTCGGCACCAAGACCGGATATCCAAAACCAGGAAGGGAAGGTTGCTCGTAACCTTCACGTTGATCATCCGTCTACTCATTCCCTGGATGATCTGGAAAGAACGTAACAATTTATGGTTTAAAGGCACTGCTTTCGATTTGAAAATTCTTCTGAACACCATTTGCTCCTGTTAATTGAATGAAACGCTTCTTGCGTTTTCGAGAAAGCGTTGATCATCCGTGGCTTTTCCGGGTTATCTCGCCGTGTTCTCGTCTCGCTTGCTGGCACGCCAGAGCAAGTCCAAAAGGTAGAACCATGTAGGTCGATGCATATACAAAAGAGAGGCCCATCGATCGTAAATTCAGGGAGAAAAGGCAATACAGATTACACAGGCGCTGTTCTTATTCCTATCGATTCGGTGTATTTTTTTGGTTGAATCCACATGCACGCATACCTTGTGTCGTAGGCAGTCACGCCCTCTCCACAGCCTCCTGCTCTCTTCTGCCCATTTGGACGAACACCTGCTCGGTCTCAAGCGAAAGCTGGGGCCGATCACCTGTACGATGATGTGTACTGGTACCGATGGATCATATCGTCGTAGGCAGCGGAGACGTGTGAGAGCATAAAGCGCATGAGACCTGCAAGAGAGAGCGTGCAAATGGCACTCACCAGCGTGGCATCCACAAGCGGCCGGGGTGGCCAAACAGCGTGAGGAGTGAGAGGCTTGGTTGGGTTCGTTTGTCCTCTTGCTTCACTGCTTCTGCACCGGCGCCTGTATTGCTCGATCGATCGCCTTTCGTGAGAGTAACAAACCTGCAGCCGTGTGGCAGTGAGTGACGCCACCGGCCGGACGGCCGCAAAGGTGTATGGAACGGGACAAGCCAGACCCTCCTCCCTTCGTCTCTGCACAAGGCCAGATGGAGCAAGAACCGTAGGTGAAGAATCGCATCTTGGAGAAAACTTGAAAGCAGATGGGCATTTTGATTCAGAATTGCTTCTGTAGCACAAGTATGTATACAAGTGCGCGCACAGTGCAACAGCCTAGCTCAGTACTGCACCTTTACAATCTATAACAATACAAAAATTGATCTGTAGTGTCAAGCACTATTACAGCTTCTCCGGTACACCACAAGTGCAAACCATTTTGGTGTTCTCGCTTCTGGCACTCTTACAGCCATCCTCAATTCAAATCCGTGTAAATTTCAGCATCCATGCCACGGACTCGTACATACATGCTAGCATTGGATGGAATAATATGCTTCATACACTTGCAAGGCTAAGGGACGTCTCTTTCTGCTGCGGCGAATCAAGAAAAATCAACCGGTATACCTGAAGCCAGGTTTGGAGGACTAGGGAGTCTGAATTCCAACAGTCGATTCAGGACTCAGGAGGGGCGGTTTTGTGATGCATGGTCCCATCCAACCCATCAAATTCTCAATTGGTCTTTTTCTGATGAGTGAAGCTCTGACTTCCAAGTGCTTGGCTTGTAAGCCATCTAGGAGGCCTTGACAATATTGGAGGATGCATCGGCCTGCCCAACTTGGCAAGACGCTGAATCTTGTTAGCATTGGCAGCCATGTTCCGGCCATTCATGAATCGTCACTAGATGGATTTTTAGGTTCTGAAGAAGCTGAATGGGATTCTGGGGCTTAGCATCATCACCACCCCAGACAGATGTTGCTGTTCCCATTAATAGTCGATCTTGCATCAACAGAAATGTCCATAATTCGGAGAGCAGATTAGCAGCAGGGGAGTATGACGCAGACTGAGTTATGCTGGAGTGTCCTTCAGGCTCCTTTTATCTGAGGATTGAGGAGTGCTTCTGGTTTTTGTCAGGAAGTCTGTCAGCTCTAGACCTTGTCATGGACTCACGGTAGATGGGCAAGGTTTTAGGTTCATCAGAGAAATGGGTTCACCCTCTGCAACCCATCCAGAACCGACTTTGTTCCGGGTGGGGCTATCCCCTTCGGTTTTCTTGATACAGCTGCCCAGCAGATGGAGCAAAATTTTGCAGCGAATTGAGTAATGCTCCTTGGGCAAGCGTGTTCCATGTGAATATCCACCTGTATATATAAAAAGGAACCAGTTAAATAAAAAATGCAAAACATGAAACATCTAAATTTATTAAAAATATTAAAACTCCCTGATTACCAACTTACCTGTTACAGGGTGGTACTATAGCAGTGTATAAACAGTACCACAGTCACTGTAGCGACACGTAAACAGTATTATGTGGTACTGTAGCGGTTGTTTAGGGATATAATCTTATACATGCCTTTATATTAGAAATAGTTTGATACATATCTTTATATTAAGAATAGATAGATACATATCATTATATTTAGATAGTATGAATATAATATTATATTTAGTTGATTGGTTGCATTAGGAGCCGCACCATATTGTTAGGCGATAATTTCATCTATATAAAGAGAGAACATCTATCTAAAGAGAGAAGCCGTATCATTCATAATTAGACAATGAACAATCAAACAAATATCTAATCTCCCTCTTCGTCTAAAGTCAAGTCTCAAACTTCTCTATCATGTCAGGGAAGAGCTCTACCAGTGACTAGATGAGGGCGAGCACCATCGGTTCTTGGACCCGTATTCAACCACCGACCACAACATTTGGTATCAAAGCCACTCATCATGGCTTCTGCTGCTGATGAGATCAATGCCATGAGGGTTGACTACATTGTCACCCTTGAGGCACTTGTGGACATCGAGAGGCTCGTATTGGAGTACAAGGCGAAGAATCGTCTTTACTAATGATGACTCCTCTCCAAGCTTCATTGTTCTTGGCTGCACTTTGGGTGCCTTCGTTGAGGAGAAAGGTTGTCGCTATCTAGCTGTAGTCTTTTTTGCATGGTCAACTGATGCCATGTCATAGGTGTGAGGGGCCAACCCCGCCATCGCGTCCTTCCTGCCATCATCACGCTCCAAGGAAGAAGGGGCATCATTGTTATCCTATGTCAGTGGCCGATGTCGTCGACGTCTTCCTCAATGCCACGTCATGTTAAGTTGCCTTTTTGGGCTCCATATGTCGGAATGTCACTGATCTGCTCTCAAGTGACCCGGTGGCAGTACCGGTCACTCCTGTCAACATGGGAATACGAAGATCTCCGTCTATGGACGCCACCTGACAGCTCGAGAACGAGCTGCCTCGCCGCGAGGGATGAAGTGTTACGGTGTGGTATTGTAGCGGCATGTAAATAGTACCACGGGTACTTGTAGCGGGGCGTGAACATTACTATGCGGTACTATACCAGTTGTTTAGAGATATAATAATATGCATTTCTTTATATTGAGAATAGTTATATGTATATATTCATATTACAAATAATTAAATGCATATCTTCGTATTTAGAAATAGATAGATGCATATCTTTATATTTAGATAGTATGTATATGATATTATCTATAGATTGTGTTAGTTTCTATATTGTTAGAGGCTAACCTCATCTATATAAAAAGATGAGCCACATTATTCATAATTAGGCAATGAACAATCAAATAAATCTCTAGTCTCCCTCTTCTTCCAAAGTCAAGCCTCAGAGGCTCTCTACAACGTCAGGGAAGAGTCTTACCGGTGGCTAGATGAGGGCGAGCGCCCTACCCTCGGTCCTTGGACCCGTACCCAACCACCGACCACAACATTGCCATGCATTACCTGAGTATATAAATAGGTGTTGTGATATTTTTTAGATAAACATCATACATGCTACTGATATGATAAATCTACCAGCATACGTAATTGGAAACTATCACGCTTCAAAAACAATATAATTCTCAACCTCTATCAATTAACAGGGTGCTATGTACATACTCAAGATCGAATTCAGCATATATGGAAATCTCTCAGTAGCAATTGTCAGAAATGTGAAGTTCTTTGGCAGCTAGCAAGAGTTTCTCAATTGAGCACTGATCAATGGAAAAATATCATTCTTGATGTATTGCCATTGCAAATGTCATAATTTGCAATTAGCAACGGAGATGTCTGACAACATGTAATGATCCACATGCAGGCCCAACCTCTAACAATGAATAGATTCCCTGATGAAAACAAAGTTCCATGTGCAAAATAGGACATTTTAATGAAGGACTACAGAAACTAAACAGCACCTAGATACTTACATATGGTACTTTGTGACCACCATGTGAATCAATGGAAACTCAGTTGAGGAAAGTACAACAGACCACAGTGTAGAAGCTGAAAGACGCTTGTACCAGGTACTTACCTAAGGTAGCTTGTTTTCCTTAACGTCCATAGGGGTTTTTTTATATGCGTTGCGACAATTCTGTTGGAAAATCTGAGTCTGGATTTGAAGTTTTGGTCTATAGTGGGCACCTCATCACTAGACTATATATAGGAAGGATCATTAGCTATTTTGTACACACACGTGAAAGAGAAATCAATAAAGAAAGACCATGAGTTCTTCCCCCTATCTCTGTGTTTTCAATCTACTATTTGTGTCATCTGTGATTGATCTGTCTCTTTTGCATAGAAGAGGAATCGATCAGACTGGACTCGCCAGTGACGGTTCCTCAACATGTTATCAGCACGAATCGCTTCATTGAAACGGAAGGTAATCATCGAATCATTAGTAGATTGAATTATCTACATCTAGATCGCTTTAAATTCCACAGATTTCGCTTTCTAGATGATTTTCTATGGTGCAAATCTGCTATAATCTACCGCGAGTAGACTCGAAGTCGCCGGCCAAGCCGATCGGTAAATTTGCAGAAAGGGTAGATGTTGATTGCACTGTAGATCAAAAAAGAAAAAAACGCACGCACGAACAAGCCACCGACCCGTCTGACGCCGCCACAGTGAGCATGCGCCACGTGCCCGGCCGTCGCGGCCCCCCAAAACGCACAGCTCCCTTTGTGGGGGACACCTTCAGAAGTACCTAGTCACCCACTGCAAATTCCAATTCTCTCCTTCAGACATCCGCATAGCTCTTTTGTTGACTCTAAGCAATTAGCAAATTTTGTCTGATTTCCACCACTCAGTCTACTATCTGTTGGACCCAGTCTGGTCCCAACACAACCTTCTCGCCCATGGTATCCCAACAAAGTGGTGATCTGCACTTTCGTCCATAAAGAACCTCATAAGGTGTTGCACGAATGCTAGAATGGTAGCTGTTATTGTAAGCGAACTCCACTAGCACTAAGTGATCCTTCCAACTACCCTTGCAAGATAAAACACAACATCTTAGCATATCTTCTAAGGTCTGAATTGTACGCTCAGATTGTCCATCAGTCTGAGGGTGAAAAGTCGTACTGAAACGGAGTTAGTGCCTAACGTTTCACTCAAACTTTCCCAGAACTTAGAGACAAACTTACCATCTCTATCTGAAATGATTGATTTGGGTACACCATGCAGCCTTACTAACTCACGTACATAAATAGGTGCCAACTCTCTTGCTAAATTTATTGTGCGAATGGGGATGAAATGTGCCGACTTACTCAACCTGTCCACAACCACCCAAATAGCATCTTTCCCCTATAGGGTGCAAGGTAGTCCAACCACAAAACCCATGGTGATGTCATCCCACGGCCATTGAGGAATCTCTAAAGATTGATATTTTCCCGTTGGATGCCTATGTTCAGCCTTCACACGTTGACAGACCCCACAAGATGCCATGTACCGTGCTATATCCACCTTCACCCACTTCCACCAAAAACACTTCTTTAAATCCCCATACATCTTTGTCTCACCTGGATGCATCGTATATGGAGTGCGATGAGCTTCCCTCAGAATTTCTTCTTTAACTTATGACTTTTGTGGTGCACAAAGGCGACCTTTGAACCACAACACTCCAAACTCATCAATGTTAAAATCACCCTCCTTTCCTTCCTCAAGTCACTCCCTCACCTGCTGTAGTAACCTATCATGCTTTTGAGCCTCCTTTACTTGTTCAGGGATAGTAGACTCGATGATCACATGAGTTTTTGATTGAGCGAGACCTGCATAGTCATAAGAGATGCCCATCCACTCAAAATATGAAATAAGACAAGCCAAGATAGGGGGTGTTGCCTTGTGGCTGAGTGCATCTGTCACCACATTCGCCTTGCCCAACGCATCTGTAAGATCGAGGAGGCCGACTAGAGGGGTGAATAGGCGGTCTAAAAAATTCTCTACAAATTAATACTAACAATTCAAGACTTTTTCTATTTGCCTAAACCAAGTATACAATGCGGAAGCTAAATTCAAGTTGGTTTAGTACAAATAGCGCCTAGAACAATTACATTCACTTAAGTGCACTAAATTCTAACCTAGGTCAAGTTTTACAATTCTAGGTTGTCAAGCAATCAAATTGATTCTAAGTAATTAAATTGCTTGAATGTAAAAAGAGCACAAGAAAGCAAACCACAAATAACATGGTCCTTCCCCTAGTCCACGTTGAGGTAAGCTCGAACTAATTGGACCGGCTCCACGAATTAAGGCGAAACACCATAATCCACTAGTGGTAGCTCTTCCCCGCTCTGGGTAGGTGAGCTCTAACCTTCACAACTTCGCCGGGTCTTCTCACAACCTTCTTGAGAAGATCTCCGCGCACGACGCCTCCAACGCCATCTAGCAGTCGGCAAACTCCAAGAGTAACAAGTCAAGTCCCTCACTTGACTCTCATCACATGCAACGAATGCACAAACTCACTTGGACACAAAGTCCACCTCTAGAGGCAACACATGCACTCTAGAATATTTTATCCTCTCACAAAGTGCAACACATACACAATTGAGTAGAGAACCTCACTGTAGCTCAAGAACACAGAATGAGTTCATCAACAACATCTCCAACCAGCCATGAGGAGGTATTTATACACCTCCCTCAAAAACTAGCCGTTGGAGAAAAGAGGTGGCTGAAAACAGCCCGAGGTCCGGAACTACCGCCGTTATGCAATGGTATTTCCGCCTCCCAATCTGCATAAAACTAGCCGTTGGGCTGGAAAACCGGTCAGACCGCCCACATAAGGTCCGATCAGACCGCCACCACCGGTCAGACCGCTCTCAGAAAAACCAGCCCGGTCGCTCTCTGGAAAAAACGTTCCGCGCGAAGGAGCGGAACTTCCGCTAGCCGGTCAGACCGCCACCTCAAGGTCGATCGATCATGCAGATGCACGCCGGCCGATCCGCCTCTGTCAGCCGGCCGCATCACCGGCTACACGCCGGCCGCACCACCGCCTTACATCGGTCGATCGCCGGGCGGTAGTACCGCTTACACAAAGCCGGCACTTCCGATCTTCGGCAGTACCGCTTCGCACACAGCGGTAGTTCTGATTTTTCCTGAGAAGTGTAGATATCTTAACAGATTTTGCAAAACACATTTGCAAACTACGATATCATGCACACAAGGCTCAAATATGATTTCCAACAAGTTATAAAACACATTCGCACACTTTTGAAATCATGACACAAGGAATTGGTACATGGACTTCTCATATTTGCAAAACATATTCGCAAACCTAAGTCACATGCCACAATGATTATATATATGAGCTTCAATCATTTGCAAAACACATTTACAAATATAAGCCTCATATCACAAAGAATAGAAACAGGGAGTTCAAACACTTGTAAAACACACTTGCAATGCATAGTCCCATGTTACAAAGATTCAACACATGAGATTCAACTATTTGCAAAACACATTCACAAATATAAGTCTCATGTCAATATGAGCTAGACGAGGTGAGGTTAAGCCATCAACACATGATGAGACTCAAGCTACTAGACATGACCCCTCTTAATAGTACGACAACCTATACTAGCAATCCGGTCTTCCAACCAAACACCAAGACCGATAAAAGACTAGGAACACATCATTAGTTCTAGCTACTCATATGTTTGTCTTGGGTCATTATCTTGATGTGTATCAACTCATGATGCATTCTTCTCATCAACTTCATCAACATATGATGGTCTTTACTTGATCAACACATGATCATCTTGGACATACATCCACTCATGATGCATATTCTTGATGGCCTTAACACATGAACCCTTCTTCTTAACAGCCTTCAACACATTAAGCTATTTTCTTCTCGCGTCTTGACTTGATGATCATCAACACATAAAGTCATCTCAAGTCATCTTTATTTGTGGAACCTAACATATTCATCCAACTTATGGAAACTGTTAGTCCACAAAATAATTGTCATCAATTACCAAACTTCACCATTAACACATAATGGGGACTAGATTCAACAATCTTCCCTTTTTGGTAATTCATTACAACCTCAATAATTAATGAGATATAAAAGTTGATTTACGAGTATACGCCTTGTACACAACAATTTGTATACTCTAAGATAAGTTTTAAGCAAAGCTTACTTATCCGGTTGTCATTAATCATTCAACCATTAACACATAATAGAGACGTTAGATGACAACCCGATTGCACATGAGTATATATGAGCTACACAGGCTATATATACTCAAGAATGTATTTCAAAGTAAAGATCCTGAATATGCATATTAAGGAAGCATTTATCAATACTCATGAAACTCCAAAATATAGAGAGAGCTCCACCTAAATGTGTGCATACAAGTGTATATGATAAAGACATATGCACATATTCATTTTGAACAATTAGTGGAGTTCAATATATATTTTGAATCTAAGAAATGCATTAGTATATGAAAATGTGATTTCGAATGCATACCTCTTTGATTTCACATTTCCATCCAAATGAGACTAAACATAAATAAACTTAGACGCACATATTAGTCTCATTAAACATTTATCATTATCACCAACATAATATAAAAGTATTGTAATTAACATCAAAATATTATAATTGTGTTTGTAAAACTCCACAATGGTATTTATCATTAACACCAAAACCAACTAAAATGGAGCTTGATCTTTCATACAGGTAGTGCCTCCAAGCTTTAAAGCAAACACCACTGCAGCCAGCTCCAAGTCATGGGTTGGGCAGTTTTGCTCATACTTCTTCAACTATCTCGATGCATAAGCGATTACCTTTCTATCTTGCATGAGTACGCACCCCAAACCCACTCGTGACGCATCAGAATAAACTGTGAACCACTTACCAAGCTCTGGAAGAGTAAGAACAGGAGCAGTCACCAACTTTTCTTTCAAAGTATGGAAACTATGTTCATAGTCATCATCCCACTGAAATTTTACATCTTTCCGCGTGAGCCGAACATAGGCTTGGCAATAATAGAGAAATCCTGCACGAATCGCCGATAATACCTTGCCAAACCAAGGAAACTCCTCACATCCTTGACATTGGTCAGTCTCTCCTATTCCACCACTATGGAAATCTTTTTTGAGTCTACCGAAATTCCTTTTTCATTTATGACATGCCCCAAGAATCCCACTTCTGACATCCTAAACTCACATTTCTTCAATTTAGCATAAAACTTGTTTTCCCTTAGGGTCTCCAATACAAGCCTTAGACAACGCTCATGATCCTTCTCAGTCTTTGAGTAAATCAAGATATCATCAATGAAAACTACCATAAAATTCATCCAGATATTCATCTAATATCCTATTCATCATCTCCATAAAAATAGATGGGGCATTTGTTAGTCCAAAAGACATAATCTTGAATTCAAAATGCCCATACCTCGTGGAAAATGTCGTCTCCTAAATGTCCTCCTTTCGAACAGGTATCTCGATGTATCCAGACTGAAGATCAATTTTTGAGAATACCTTGTTTCCTCCCAACTAATCGAATAAATCCTCAATGCAAGGTAAAGGATACTTATTCTTGATTGTTAATTGGTTGAGAGCACGGTAGTCAATACACATGGTCAACTATCATCTTTCTTCTTTGTAAAAAGTACGAGGGCTCCCCATGGTGACACACTGGGACGAGTAAGGCCCTTAGCTTTTAAATCATTCAATTGCTTCTTTAATTCTTCTTGGAAAGGATGGGCTAAGCGGTATGGAGTCATGGAAACAGGTCAAGCACCCGAAACCAAATCAATACAAAACTCTACAAGCCGAGGTGGAGGCATCCCAGGTAACTCCATTGGAAAGACATCCAGATAATCCCGAACCACTGGAATACCTTTTGTAGTTAATGCTAAGCTCGACTTTTCCACAAGAGATAAAAAAAACCCATTCTTTGCTACACGGCCACCGGGAAACAAGCTAGCTAACACAAAAATAGAGTGTGAAGGTGCACTCTCCTAAAAGATCAGCTCTTGCCCAGATGGGGCCTACAAGGTCACTATCTTCCAGAAGCAAGAAATAACAGCTCGATAACGATGCAACCAATCTATGCCTAGAATAACACCAAAAGGTTCTATCTTCATAACCATCGGGTTAGCAATAAAATCCTCCCCATCTAAGGAAACCACACACCCTGGACAAATTGTAGAGTTGAAAAGAATAACCCCGAGAGTTTACTAAAACTGATTGAGATATCTGATGCATACTCAAATTTGCCTTGCTAACGAACTCTGGTGTTACGAAAGAGAAAGTAGCCCCAGAATCAAAATAATGAAAGCCTCCACAGAACCAACTAGTAGCATACTTGTCATAACGTTGGGACGGCCTACCGACTCGGCAGTAGGCAAGGCGTAGGTCACCGACGTTGGGACGGTGGAAGCCCCAACACCCCTGTGTGGTGGTGCAACAGCTGCTGAAGATGTGGCGACCGGAGGCGAAACCACTGGAGTAGGAGGCTAGGAGTACCCTGGCACGGCATCCCTGAAGGAGTAGGAAAGTAAGGATGTGGCGGTATCCAGGTCGGTGAAAGAGCAGCTGCCAACATCTATACATATCCCTGAGAAGAAGCAGCTGGCGTAGGAGTAGGTACCAGTTCCCACTTAATAATGTTAGAGGGATTACACCGGCACACCAGCGCCTTGTGGCCCTCCTGACCACAGTAACGGCACGGGCCAGACCATGAACACTCAACAGCACGATGCCCATTGCCACACGTAAAACATATCATACCTTGCCTTGGGATAGGACGAAGCATAGGAGCACCTGCAGAAGATCGAGATATGGATGAAGATGGTAGCCTCGAGAACTTAGGCTTGGATGCAACTTGAGTGCCTTTGAACTTCTTGGAAGCGGGTCGCTGAGAAGACCCACTTCCCTCCCCAAAACTCCTCTTTTGGTACCACTAGAACCACCAAGAGCACCAGAATCTTCAGGGACTTGCATCCCCTCACTGAGCTGCATCTCTAACTCCATGCCCTTGGCCTGCTCTACCAAGAAGCTGAAATCACGCAACTCCAAAGCTCCCAGAACATGTCGATACTCAGGCTTGAGGCCCCGACGAAACCTCTTTGCCTTCTCCATATCATTAGTGACCACTGCTGGAATGAAGCAGATGAGATTATTAAAAACCTGCCTCATATTTTGACACTGACATCTTGTCCTGCTTATAGTTGTTCAAAGCAACCTCCATCCTCTCCACAAATGAATCCGGGTAGTACTTCTTCCTGAGTTGTTCGACGAATAACTCCCAAGTGACAGGCCTATGGGCAAAGGTCCAAGCTAAAAGGATCCGTTCCCACTAGATATCTGCCTGCCCCTTCAGTTGAAAGGCCACATACTGAGCCCTCAACTCTGAGGCCATTCCCAAAGCCCCAAAGTGCCTCTCCATGTGGCGCAACCAATTCGTAGCATTAACTGGTGTGCCCATCCCATCAAAGGTGTGCAATATGAGAGCGTTCCATTGATGAAGCCCCATAGCAGCAACAACAGGAGCAGCCACCAAAATAGTAGCAGGTATTTGCATTTGCTGGGGCTGGACATGGTTCCCCTGAAATCCCCCATGTTGAACTGCAGAAGCAACTTCCTCCTCTGAATCTTCAGATCTACGCTCCTCAGCTACAGACTCCTGAACATCGGACAAAGGCTCCGCCTAGCCATGCCCACGGCCCTAGCGAGCATGGCCTCGACCACGGCCACGGTCACATCCACGCCGTCTACCCCTTGCCATAGCTACGCACCACAAACAAGAACAAACATATATTAAGCACAACAAGCAACTTACCGCTTCACTCACGAAAACAAATATAGATAAATAAAAATTAACAAAAACAAATATGCAATGCATTAGCCCAAAACCCACCTATAGTTCATCAAAGTGTGTCAAATTTTATTTTATTTTATTATTTTTTTCCTATCCTAAGTTCTTTAAGTACCACAGACATAGAACCTAGCTCTGATACTAACCGTAACAGCCTAGTCCAACAAGAACCTAGAATGCTACTAATTTGTAAAACATGTAATTAAAATGTAAACTTTTCTCTAAAATTTTGGCAGCATTCTCTTTGAAACACAGATTAAAAAAGAGAATCAAAACATATTATCGAATAAAAGTGCATAATATCCATAAGTAAGAAAAAGTTAGAGCATAACCATAACAAAACAATTAAAGGAGATTCTCCAACTTTACTACATAGGACACAAATTCTTCTCATAGGTATGATTACAACCGATCTGAAATTTACTAGCATGGTTCTTCCAATAAAACATTATCTATTAATTTATTGAGCACAATGAACGATAGTGTGTAGTGCACCAAAAGCTACCCCATTACCATGCATGTCGCCTTCTCACAAAGTACCTAAAAAACATAAACAACAAGTGTGAGTCCACGATTCAACAAAGTACAAGCAAGACAGTAAACAAAGCCACATTAACAAGTATTATACAAAAAATTATGCCCATAACAACCATTCGTGCTATTTTTCAACAACTCTCAACTTTTACTTCATGCGATGCAAATGCCACGAATGCACATCTCTTTTCTCTTTGCAATTACCGATAATACGAAGTATGCACCCGTTGATGCATACTCAAGCCTATGCAATCTTGCACAGGGACTTCAAGCCCACACGCCGCAAGTGTGGGGACCTCATGACCATCTAAAACATGATGATGACCTCAAGATAATCATTACATGGCTACCACATAGATCAAGTCTCGAGGATCTATGAAATGATGCAAATGATGTTGTCGACCTATAATCTTTATTTCTTAATTTATCAACATGCACATATATCATATTCAGCTGTAAGAATAAGTATATCTATTTATATGTGTGTAAGACGTTACAAGGCATAAACATTTTCCATGTGTTACCGAACACTTACACTTGCCCCAACCGTTTGATGGAGGATGACGAGTAGAGGGTCCTTGCCCCTAAATCACACCACCACCTGAGCAATCATAGAACACACTACAAAACAATTTAAGAATAGTACAATATTACAAAAGAAATAAATAACTACCGCTCCTAATCGCAACTCAAAACAATCTTCCCCAAACTGCAACCCTTACCCCGAAGCGCTGCTATTCAAGCAACCATATCTCTAAGCTCAGGACTCCAACAATAATAAAAGATATATTTCCTTGAATCCTCACAAAACTCATAATCTTTTCTTAAACATCTATGTTTTGATATTCGGGCAATTACGACCTCGTTTCCCCCCATGAATTCTATTCTGACCAAATCAGAACAGTCAACTTCGAAAAATCATAACTCCTAATTTATAACTCCAAAACTGACGAATCTTGCCACCACGAGCATGTACAGAAAATTGTCTACAATTTTGTAGTTATGAGAATTAACAAATTCTTGCAATAAGGAACCCTTAATTCCCAATTTCATTGACTGCTGCAGAAATCAGCCTGAAACTGCACAACAGAGATCTAACAACCATAACTTTTCAACCGTTTATCCGAATTATAGCACTCTACAGAAAGATAAAACATAGATCTACGACTTTTATTTTTATGAGAACTCGAGAATCTGAACAGAAAATATTCTAATCTACCTCTCAACCACCAGCCCCAAAAACCTCCCTAAAACGGAATCTGAACCAAACCCTAAATCAAATCCAAACCAGTCCTTACCTCACTCGAGATGCCTTGATCAACCCACCGTGAACCCTGGCCTCCACAGCAAGGAGAGGGAGGGGAGGGAAGGAAATGCCTGGATGGGAAAGGGGAGGGTTACTGCTGCAAGAGAGGGAGAGGGTGCTGCTGGTTGGGAGGAGGAAGGTGGATGGGGTTTCTTTTTTTTCTTGTGTTTCCAGCTAAAGAAAGGGTGCCCACCTGTCATTAAAAGGGAAAATTTTTAGGTATTACATATTCGTGATCGAAACTATTCGTATTCTTGACATGTATTCGCTCTCTATTCGTGACTGAGAATATCTGTATTCGTATTTATATCTGGTACTATCTCTATGTGGTTCTTACTATAAAAAAATATGAAATATGATATAGAATAAGCGATAATCCATCTGTATCTGATTCGCTTGCACTCCTAACCAGCGGACGGTTATATCTGTTGCAGGTGTAATATTCGTACTTTGGCAGGCGCCTTTCTGGAAATATACTAGCCTTTTTCCGTAGAAGAGATCTGAGCCATTGATTAGAAATTGACCAAATTGGGTTGTCCATTGGGCCACCCATGGACGGTTACGGGAGCTTTTGCAAGCCGGTACCCCGTCTTCCCACTAGACATAGGCGCACTTTGGCAGGGACCTTTCCGCGATTACGCCAGCTCGCCGTCTCCGCCCTCGTCGTGGTTACTGCTCAGCCGATCGGCGGCCCGGCGGGTGCCGCCGTCACCGAGCACACGGGAGTTTTGACGAGCTTTCGATCCCTTTTCGCCTTCTCCACCGATCCTAGCTCCGACCGGCCATGTGCATCGCGGCGTGGGCGTGGCAGTCCCACCCGGCGTACGGCCTGCTCATCCTCTTCAACCGCGACGAGTATCACTCCAGGTGCGCGCCCCGCCCCGCCCAGCTCCACTCCCGCCTCGTATTACCATCTCTCTCTATCTATCTGAGCCGTGCGCGCGCGAATTGTGCGAAGGCCGACGCTGCCAGCGCAGTGGTGGGCGGCCGGCGGGGAGAAGGGCAAGGAGATCCTGGGAGGCAGGGATGAGCTCAGCGGGGGCACGTGGTTGGGGTGCACGAGGGATGGGAAGCTGGCCTTCCTGACCAACGTCCGGGAGCCCAGCCCCCGGGTCGGGGTGAAATCCAGAGGGGAGCTGCCCGTCAGGTTCCTCCAGGTGCGACCTTGTCAATTCAGTATTTTTTTCAGTCGGTGGCATGGATCAACTCAATGCAATGCCTTGCATCTTGTAATATGCCAAGCTTAGAGTACTGTGTGATAGTGCTCTGCATTTGCTGCAATGGAATGAACACATCTTGTGTGCCCACAAGCAAAATCGTACCGTAATTTGTATGTGTACACAAGATCATTTGTTAAGATGTCATTGCATGGTTGTCCTGAATGTTAGGCTGGCATACACTGATGGTTCAGCATTTCATCTTTGGTATTCAAGGAAGGTGGTTTTGCTTTTGCTAAGTAACTTCTAGAATTAGCAAGTGAGCAGCCCATTTGACTTACATATGTAAGGCCACACTACATTTTGTGCAGTCTGCCCCCTTCAGCTTGCCTTTTAAATCTCCTTGCTTATTATTTTTAAGGAATCTGTTTTGCTATGGTGTTTTGAATATAGGGCAGCCAAGATCCATTGGAGTATGCATCAGAAGTTGCAAAGGAAGCAGATGAGTACAATGGTTTTAATCTTATATTGGTCGATGTGCATTTAGGAACCATGGTTTACATCTCTAATAGACCCAAAAGTGCTCCTGTGGTTCAAACAGTTCCTCCTGGGTTTCATGTGCTTTCAAATGCTGCTATTGACTCCCCTTGGCCAAAGGTAAGCAACACCGGAACTCTTCTCGGACATCAATATTAGGTGTAATTTTTCTTTCTGGAGAGTTCCTCTTTGCTCCCACTACACTCTAGTCTAATCCTTGTTTTGTTAACATACTTGAGATTCAGGTACCCTGTGCAAGTTAATGCCACAATACTTGTATGGTTTCTGTACTAACCTTAAAACTAAAATGTTGTGGACACTATTTCTAAATGCTTTGGTCTCGTATACCATCGCCGTGCAAAGGAAGGAGCAGCTGCGGCAAACCACCCGAGCGATGGGCCAGCTTGGCCAGACACGGCGCAATCTGAAGCCAGAGCCAGCATGTCGGACGCGGAATAGTGCATGCTTGATTTGTTTCCTTAATAGTTATCAGCTCCCATCTATATGGCTTGTTAGTTTCCTTTTTGCATGTTAGTTTCCGTGTTAATTAAGATATGCATTTGATTGTTAGGCAGGTTGCCTCGGATTATAAGAGGTTAGCAGATTGAATGAGAGAAGGGTAAGCAAGACTACCTCCACCTTCTGTCTCTTCCTGAATCCTTCCTTCAGCTACTCCCTATCCCCTCCAGTTCAGCCGTGGGATTCGGCCACGGCACCTCCTCGCCGATCATACCACTGCCTTCGCCACTGCCCACACCCCCGTTACCACCTGCTATCCAACCCCGTTCACATCATAAAACAGCACTGCTTAACCCCCATCTCTCTTTTATACAAAGTGCCCATTCATTTTTCAGTTTGTGATGGCATGCTGGCTGGACCTGTTTTGTTATTCTACTGCTAATTTCAAAAAAAAACACTGATTGTTTGGTTACTTTTTCCCTGAACTCAAAACTGTTTCGTGATATTAAAAATCCATGATTTCTCATCTTAGTTTCAGTTACAATAATCCAAGAAACTATTATTCCAAAACGGAATTTGTATAATATGCAGTTGGCCGTAACATATGGTCATATTCCAAAACGGAATTTTTTCTGTTTGCAGTTGACCTTAACATATGGTCATATGCCAAGTTTGTTCTAATCTGTACAACCTGAAATTCCAATGCAGCTGGATAACTGATCTATATATGTTATCTTTGCTTCCACTGAAGCTAATTGAGTGATTAATGTGGTCAATTAAATTGCACAGGTTTATTTTTTGAGTTGGTTTAGTAGTTTCAGAATGCGTATGCACTATGTAGCACTACAGGCCACATGCTAGTTTCATCATGTGATAACCTGGTTGTATGCACTATTTCACATGTACTGCTAAAAGAAGCGAGGGGAAAATGCACGGGATTTCACAAGTTCATTCAATAACCACTATCATTCCCTTGTTTGTGCTCTCTATGTTTAATATCCACACTTTTCTCTTCTGATTAGTTTCATCCTAAATTTCTTCCAGTTATCTGAACTCAAGCAATTTTTTTGATAAGTTTTACTCCTGGGATTCATCTCACCCTACAGGCACTACGCTTAGGACAGAGTTTCAACAGATTTCTTGCAACACGTGATGGTGGAGAAGTCTCTTTAAAGCAGATGGTTGATGAACTGATGATGGATACTGTCAAGGCTGATAGATCTATGGTGCCTGATACTGGCGATGACTCTGAGTGGGAATACAAGCTAAGCTCTATATTCGTTGACACTGAAAAAGGACAGGTAAAATTACAATATTCAGTATTTCAGTAGCTTTCTCTGTCTTGTGTTTCATAATTCTACCTCTGCTGGTTTCAGGCACGATATGGAACACGAAGCATGGCTGCCCTAGCGGTGAAATTGGATGGTGAGGTAACTTTCTACGAGAGGTACTTGGAGAGCAGCTCGTGGAAGGAGAATCTTACACGATTCCGCATGGAGACGATACAATAGGAGGATCTGAGAGGAACTTTGGAATCCCCACAAAGATAGATTGCTTACTTTTCTTTTTTGGCTTTGCTGTGCCTGTGCATAGCAAAACTGAGTAAATTTATCATTGGTGTCCTAAAACGTGATACAGAAAGCGCTGCAGAGTTGCAAGCCTACAGGAGCAGGTACAGCGTGGTATAGTTACTGGTGATTATCCTTTATGCAGGTGTATGACAATGCACACCAATAATTAACTCAGGGCCTATTCTTTGTGGGAGATGCTTATGGCTTTTGGCTGTTTAAAATAGGGATTATGGAGAGAGATTCGTATGTGATTTTAATCGATACAAATAATGACTTTTAAATATGCACTATAATTAACTTGTAGGCTTTGTTTTTTAAAAAAATATTCTGTTTAAAAGTTAGGTACTGTAGTAAAAGCTAAAAGCCGATTTCAAAAACCGGATAGATGCATATGCCCCTATGCCGTTGTAAATTCCAAAGGAAGAAATTGGTTCCTTGCCATCTCTGGAAATTACTGGTACTAGCCTTGGATGTCCTTCTGCTTTGTTATTCTGAGACGACGAATCACCATTGCTTTCATGCGGTTCAGGTTCTCCGTGGTTGGTTCATGCTTGCTTCCCCTCAATACGATGCAAAAATCTTATTGTTGCATTCCCTCTAGGCGTATTCTATCAGCCCATGGCGCGACGCCGGTGACCGCTCCGCTCATAATCGGAGCGAGTACGAACTGGGCCGCAGAAGCGTGGCGGACAGTAAAACTTAGCTGCCGCACGGCCGCATCGCGCAGTTTTTCGGCTCAAAGCCTAGGTTTCCACCTAGCGTTGCAACCACCCGTCCACGCGGCCACTCCGCTTCCGCTCCCCACTTACCCCTTCCTCTCTTCTCCATCGCACGCGCACACGCCCTGCCCTTTCCCCAGCCAACGACTTCCCGTCCCGTCCCCTCCGCTCCCACCACCCCCGTCCACACCACCGCCCTAGCCTAGCCCTCCGCAAAGCCCTAGCCGCCCGCCCGCCGTCACCATGAAGGCCAAGGTCGACGGCGACACCGAGTAAGTCCCCTGCTCCTACGCTTTGTCGTCTCCTAATCGTGTGCGAATCGTGCGTGGGTTTCGGTGGTAGCGACGACTAACTGGTTTCCGTTGCTGCGCGCACGTGTGGTCGGGTCGCTGCAGGTTCAAGGCCTCCGGCAAGCGCAAGAAGGTGGCCGGCGGCGGCAAGGCCAAGCGCGGCCTCACCCCCTTCTTCGCCTTCCTGTAAGCCCTCCCCCCGGTCCCGCTCTCGTGCCTCCAGATCTACGCGTCTCCCCTTTCTGATTTTTCTTTGAAATTGTTGGTAGGGCTGAGTTCAGGCCGCAGTACCTGGAGAAGCACCCTAACACCAAGGGCGTAGCGGCCGTGAGTCAACACTCGTCTCTTCTTAACCTTCTACTAGTTTGTTTCGAGGGTTTCATTTCGATGGCTCATATATATGTGGTTGTGCTGGTTGATGGTTTTGCTTTTAGGTGACTAAGGCGGCTGGGGAGAAGTGGCGCACTATGTCGGATGAGGTTTGTCTGATTTTTGCAGTGCCTATCTAGTTAATATTAGGGAAATTGCTTCCGTGCCATTATGTTTGTTGCGACTTGCCAAAATACCACTCGTGTGTTTGAAGTCGTGATGAAATTTCTGGTCATCAAGGAAACGGTAGAACCGCAGTGCAAACAACGGTACTTCCTTAAATCGGTAGTACCGCAGTGAAAACAGCGGTCATCCACGCTTGCCAAAATAACTCCCAATCCGTCGTCCATTACCCCAAAATGGCATTGCTGTCCATTTCTGTTACCCAAAAATGGCATTGCTGTCCATTTCCGTTACGATATGATTGTGGTATTCATTTTTTTTCGTGCGGGAGCAGCAAAGCGAACACCAAATCCCCACTTTACCCCCGTGAGCCATGGTCTGGCTCAACTGTTCAGTAATTTTAGCATCTGTTGAGTAAAAGGAAAGACAAATGTTCAGTCTTCACTGATTAATGTGTGCCTTGTTTAGGAGAAGGCGCAGTATGGGGGGAAGAAGCTGGATGTTCAAGAGAGCAAGGCTGCGAACAAGAAGGTATTATTACCGCTGTCGTGAATCTCGTGATATTGACCTTGTACTGTACATTTAGGCATTTAATTTTTCCCGTGGTGATAATGAGCTTTGTGCTATTTCATCAGGAGAGCACTAGCTCCAAGAAGGCCAAAACTG
Organism: Bonia amplexicaulis; assembly: GCA_036346245.1. Lineage (NCBI taxonomy): Eukaryota > Viridiplantae > Streptophyta > Magnoliopsida > Poales > Poaceae > Bonia > Bonia amplexicaulis. Next base: position 23,369,620 of record CM070744.1, read on the forward strand.
ATGGTGAGGAGCAGGAGGAAGGAGAAGGCTCCGACAAGTCCAAATCTGAGGTTGAGGATATTGATGAGCAGGATGGTGCTAACGAGGTATATATAATTTATGCATTATAATAGGTTGTGCAAACTGCAATGTGGATGGAATTAGCATATTGTTGCTAACATCTGCTTAAATCTGTTCATTGCAGGAGGACAAGGAGTAAATAGTAGCTTAGGGAACAGCAGTTATGCAAATCAGTGGAGCTGCTTAGAGCTTAGCTTGCTATGTTGCTGTCCTTGTTATGTTATGTTGTGAGGAAAATGTGTAGATGTACTCTTGGGCTGTGGCATGCTGAAGGTGTCTCTGTTTAACTAGTAGCGAAGAAAAAGCCGAATACTGTTGACTGCTTTTCTTTTGCCAACCTCCGCAGCATGTGTAAATAGTTGTTTTGTTTGTTTTATGCACTGATCTGATGACTAGCCTGCTGTTAATCGTGTTTGCTGTCTTGCCATGTTCTCGTGTTACTTAGCGTGCCTATCTGTTGTTCTTTGATTAGTTTATGCTCATATGTTGCATATCTGGCTATGTTTTTCTTTGATTACATTTCTTTATGCTTTTCATGATCTGTCTGATGCTCCACCCAGGATGCATTTGTACTACAATTACTCGAGAGTTTTTTGTGTTATATTTGTTATCGTGATCGTCCCCAATTGCTTACTCCTTTAGTATATGCATGTTCCGTTAAGTATGTGCGTTTTGAGGTTCTTCAGGTGCATGCTGTGCTGCTGACAGTTTGCTCCCAAATTTTTTAATCGGGAATGATGAGTTTTTTAGTGCTTCGACATCTTGAATTAGTGCGTAAAAAACGATGCTAGTAGCCACTGAAAATAAACCGACGACAACATGCGTGCGTTGGTTGTGTAACCCTCCAGGGAGCAGCTTGTATCACAAGTATCATACGATCAAAATTGCGTCAGTGAAAAAATGACCCACAATGTAGAGTTCCCGCTGTGATCCTCGATTTCTTATTTACAACGGAAGCATTTTAATGCAACGCTACATAATGTTTTCATGTAGTGGAACTGCATCACATACGTGACCTGAACCAGACAACGGCAGTAACCAGCTCGACCAACCTAAAGCGACTGGAAAGGGAAGCAAAGAGGACTTCACAACAGGAGGACAAAACGGATATAGCTGCCATTTCTACGATGTGCCCTTCTCATTCTTTGTAGTTCGCAGTAACTCTTTTGCCATTGCTGAGAAGGATTGAGCACCATTTACCACATCTGCAGCCCGAAGATTAATGCCCTGCGAAAAAGCACATTGGGAGTACATGTTAATCGTCTGCCTGTTGGGTGCCTTATCAGGATGGCCAAGTTTATGCAGAGTTTTTGTGTAGGGGCTTTTTGTGACATTCATATGGGAAATTGGGAATAAATGAGTAATAGAAAAGAGTTCAGAAGCTGAATTATGTGGTAGCTCCTGTTCAGAGCGACATGGTAACAGGCATATACTTGGAGCAATGAACGCCAAACGCCAACCATGTTGAGGCTTGACAGGGTTCTTGCTTCGCAAGAGTGGGTGGATTCCTTCCCTCACTGCTTCCTCACCGCTTTGGCATCGGCGTGTTCTGATCATACACCTTTGCTTCTCTCCACCAACATCTACCTTAAGCACGGTGGGCAATTTCACTTCGACAGCCACTGGATCTCACCCACATTTCTTGCAGATTGTGCAGATAGGCTGGGCGACCAATATCCCGTGCTCTTCCCCTTTCCACCGATTGGACGGCTTATACCGCACCACAGCAATAGCATTCCATAAGTGGAGCCAAACTCAATTCGGTAACATTTCCCTTCAGGTGGTCATGGCAGAGGAAATCATCTCTCGTTTGAAGCGCGCCCAGGACAGGCGAATGCTGACTAAACACGAGGGAGACCTCAGGAAGCTGTTAAAACAAAGACTCGCTTTTGTGCTCCCTCAAACGAACAATGCTTCGACAACGTTCGCGGCTCCTCTGGCTAAAGGACGAAGACGCCAACTCCGTGTTTTCTCATTTGCATGCGAAATACCGCAGCCAGAGGAACAAAATCAACGTCCTCTCTCAAAACGAACAAGTATATCAGTCACACGACGAAATGGCATCACTACTTCATCCACATTTTGTGTCGTTGAAAACAGATGGCCAAGCTTCACAATCAATCAACCTAGAGGCCGTAGGGCTGGATCAGCACGACTTGCATAGCTTAGAGCAACCGTTCACTAAAGACGAGGTTATCCAAGCAATCAAGGAATTACCAGCAGAGAAAGCCCTGGGACCTGATGGCTTCACAAGTCTGTTCTACAAGAAAGCCTGGTCTGTCATCAAAGAGGACGTCATGGCCGGAGTGCACACTTTCTTCTCCACGGACCGTCGGGGTTTCCACTGGTTAAACTCAGCCTTAATCATTCTTCTGCCAAAAACAAGGGGCTGCCCAACCCTTTGATTTCGGACCGATCAGCTTGATTCACAGTTTCTCAAAGCTTGTTGCTAAATTGCTGTCCATTAGACTTCAACCATTTATGGACCATCTGGTCGACTACAACCAAAGTGCTTTTGTCAAGGGTTGCACGATCCAAGATAGCTTCAAATTTGTGCGCGATGCTGTCTGGTTGTTGCGGCAAAAAAGATAGAAGATAATCCTCCTTAAGCTTGACATTGCTAAGGCCTTTGACACTCTTTCATGGACATTCCTGTTAAAGGTTCTTCACACACTGGGTTTCGTACCCGGTGGGGGGACTGGTTATCAACCTTACTCTCCATGGCCATGACTAGAGTTTTGCTCAATGGTACACCGGGGCAAAAGATTCAGCACTGCCAAGGACTGCGCCAGGGAGACCCGTTGTTACCCTTTTTGTCATCGCAATGGAGGTGCTCAACAAGCTGCTCATATCCGCATTACAAGCTCAAATCTTGACACATGCACTAGCACTCCCGCGGCAATGCTCACTTTATGCAGATGATGTCATGATCTTCATTAAACCAAAGACACAAGATCTTCTCGCTGTCAGACAAATTCTTTCGCTTTTCGAATCTGCTACAAGGCTTCAGCCGAATATGCACAAGTCCTCTCTAATCCAAATCTACTGCACACAAGAGGAGCTACAAAACGCAATGGAGATCTTTCAATGTAGTACTAATGTGTTCCCAATCACATACCTCAGAATGCCTCTAACAACTGGTAAGCTACGACGTCGTGACCTCCGACCTTATATTGACAAAGTGCAGAACAACCTGCCAATTTGGAAAGCACGTCTGCTCTCGCGAGCAAGAAGACTAATAGTCGTCAAGTCAGTCCATGGTAATCTACCCCCTAATTACCTTGGTATTCCCTGATTGGGTGATCAAAGCAATTAAAAAAGGAGGTGCCTTGTCAGCTGGCGTCAAACTTGTCGACCATATGAGCATGGAGGACTAGGTATTGCCAACCTTAAGCTTGCTAGCATAGCCTTCCGCGCACATTGGGGGTGGTTAGCATGCACTGACCCTTCGCGGATATGGCAAAGCTTTCATTCGCAAGAGGATCAGGCGTCTGAAGACTTGTTCCATGCGTCAACGATCATCCAAATTAGTGACGGTTCCTCAATTTTCTTTTGGACTGATACATGGCTGCAAGGCCAACACATTCGTGATCTAGCTCCGGCTATATGGGAGAGAGTGAAGAATTCTCGAAAAAAGTTGACCAGAGTAAAGGAGGCACTGCTCAACAATAAGTGGATGGCAGATTTGTAAGGACCTTTCAGCTTGCGCACCATATCCGATTTCTTTGCTCTGTGTTCAACCCTAAACCAGGTTCAGTTGCAAGGAGTCATGGATACCGTCATTTGGCGTTGGACATCCAATGGCACTTACTCTTCCAAATTGGCATGCAATGCCATGTGCCAAGGAACCATTTTCCTGCCTTGTGCCAACGAACTGTGGCGGAGTACAGCCCCCCTTAAAGCAAAACTTTTCACTTGGCTGGCTCTCAAGCACCGGGTGTGGACTTTCTCCAGACTACGAAAATTCAACATCACAGCTCTGCCCGATTGCCTCTTCTGCGAGCAAGAACCCGAGACAATCAACCATCTACTAGTAGCCTGCGTTGTGGCTAAGCAGATGTGGTTTCAGATATTCTCCTGGCTGTCCATTTGCACATCCTACCAGTTCACCGAGAAGACATTGCATGCGCACTGGGCAGCCATCCGCAGAAGACATTGCATGCGCACTGGGCAACCATCCGCGAACTGGCCCCAGCTGGCCAGCTCAAAGCGAAAAGGAGTAGATTCCCTAATAATTCTAGTAGTCTGGATGATTTGGAAGGAAAGGAATAGGTTGTGGCATGATCAAGGCTGTTTTAGCACCGGGGAGTTTGGCCTCCGCATCATGCAAGGGTTCTACACTTGGTCGTCCGTCACGGAATCCAGACTGCACGACCTTCTTGGCCGACAATGATCCGGACTACGTCGATTTCCAGCTTAATGCTTCTCAGCAGTTGCTAGTCATTTCTACATTTGTAATTCTCTAGTTTGAAATTTCTGTCAATGGCTGCAAGCCTTCTATGTATTACTTCCCCACCTTAATGAATGAAGCACAATTCTCCTGCATTTTCGAGAAAGGAATGGACACAATACTATTACTAGGGAAGTGGAAGCACTTTTACCTCCAACTTTTTCATGTTCTCTTGCAGCTTGTTCCCAATCATTTTTGGAACACTACTTGAGTCCTGTTAAGATAAACATTAAAAGATTAGTAAGGGAAGGTGTCAACTAATTATATTTTCTTTTTGAGTGGAGTCAACTAATTATGTTGTGCATTATTCTATGTAGCTCATGTGATTCCCTGCAGATGCTCATCAGTTGCCAGTAAATAAGCATGTTTATGTATATACATATTGCTGTCTCAGTTATAAAGGATATGCAATATTAGTTCTATGATTAACCACTTAGGTACTAAAACCTGTAATGGTATGCCTTGCAATTCATAATTTTGATGATTTACTGGTGCTTCTATGCACTCACATCATTTGTTGCATATCCATATTTAATCTTTATCTGGTCGACTTGACTCATTGATGTTTCATCTTCAGGTTTTTCATTTCGTGAATTCACCTTTTCTTCTGTCCTAGGCTTCAACTTTCCTGCATATCCATAATTTAAACGACATGACAAAACTTGTTGTAGTTGTATCAGAATGCCAGTTTTACAAAGCCATACCTTGGATTACAAAGTTACATATCAACATCTTATTTGTATACTTTACTGACCTCTAAGAGTTTGCAGTCCCTTGCTGATTTTCTGTTTGCTTAGACCTTGGAAGTGTGGTCCTTTCTGCTTTTGCGTGTTGTCATCAATGTCAATATCATCTTCAGAGAGAAACATATGACCATAAGTATACCTAGACCCTTGAACAAGTAAAACTAAAATAATAGCATATACCTATGTCTAGCTCGATATTGTCATCATCTTTTATTGAACTGCTCCTTCTCTCAGATGGTGGAGAAAAATTAGCAGATGAAAATATTGAAGTCAGTTCTTCAGAAGTTGTTGCAATAAATTGTTCATCGCCATTTGCATCACTCTGTTTTGCCTTGCTTCCTTTAGTGTTTTTCATAATCATTCCAAATATACCCTGTAGAATTTCCATTGTCAGGAAAAAATACATAGATGGCTTCCACTGTCCATAAGATTAATTAGTTACCTTTTTATTTTCTTTGGGAGACTTCACCACATAGAAAGAATCTTCCCTCGGCGAGTTGTCTTTTCTGTATACCGTATTAATGTTGTCTACATGCCTGTGTACAAACCATAGTACTTAGGTAACTATATTATAAAGCAATTTGAAAGTAACCACTAAGAAAGCTACTGCTTTTAGAGTCAGTTCTAGTATTGAAAAATGAAATCATCGGGCCAGGCATTGACAATCAAACCAGAAACTTTATCATGAATTAATGGGGTCTCTCAAATGCACAAAATTGCAAAGCTCTAGAGTTGGATATTTCTCGACAACACAAGAAATATTTTCATGGTCATCATTATCAAATTTACATCCTAACCATGATACTATGCCAGCATACCTGTAGATGTCATTCTGACAGAGAGTAGAGAAAAAATAGATCTCCTCTCCATTAACCTGTATAATCATACAAACAATTGTATAAATGAAAGCTACTTAAAAAAACTGCAAGATGGAAGCTACATTCAAGTTAGTAGAGAATGTCTTTCAAAGAGGGAAGGGCTAGAGAAAAGGACGGTGCAATCTGTACCAAGATGATTTCTCCATCAGATGAACATGTTATGGAACTAGAGGAATTCAAGTTTCTTGAATATACAAAACCTCGTAAAGAGGCATCCTTCAACAGGGATAAATCTGGGAGGGATCTGCATTTTCACAAGACACACTGATGTTCATTGACTTTATTCCAATAGCCTCACACACATAGAAGTTTTCCACTTAACTGTTGCCTCACCTTATTTCTATTTTTCCATTGGAGAAGACTAGTACAAGACCAATTTCAGAAGAAGCGCTATGGATAAGAGATGCAAAACAGCAACTACTGTTTAATTTCTTCTTATTGACTATCTTCTTCATTCCCTGTATGAAGGAGAGCTCCATAATGAACAACAGCAACTCACATAAAAGTAAAGGCGTAAAGCTCTCTATAGATAATAAGAAATGCAAATACCTGAATTGCGTGGCTCAAGGAAAATAAGCGGATTGCATTTTCAGTACAAAGCAACAACAATGATTCCTTCGATATTGTTTCTTGGTTGTTTGACACTGATGCATCGTCTGGCGATAACTCTGTAGTGCATAATTGCATTAGAATGACATAATAGTACGATAATACAACTGCTAATTTGGAGTATACAAAAAAGAATGATAGGTAGATACTGGAAAGTGTTAATAGGAAGCTTGTTACATATTGCAATAGCCCATGTGGCTTATATAGTACAAGGACTCAAACCCTAGAACAATGGGAAAAGACACATATACCCTTAACAAAAAGAAAGATGGATGATCATGCAAGGGCACATAGCTCACCCAATGTCTGCATCAGAAGGGCTCTTGAGGGTTTGTTTGTCTGAACTGGGTTGGCGTTCAAAAGTTTTCCAGTTTCTTCTTCAAGAATAAAAACAGACGAATCTTCCATTCCTACTATCAAAAGATCCTTATCATAGCCATTATGGCTATATATTTCAAATTGCAAAGAGGCGATTCCACCAGATACCCGACACTCAAGTTGTTTTTGATACAAGATAGTAGCATCTTCTATGTGGATAACTGATACCTGAAAACATGATTTGGAAATGGTATAGCACTTCATTGCTCGAACATTGGGCACAAAGTCCCATACACTGAGCTTAAGAAAGCTGAGCAGCATTTATAGTAAGTAAAATTAATGAGATATATACTTGCAACACCTTTATCTTTCAAAATAACCAGGGACATATTAATGTACATGACATTAGTCACTGTATACCATGAATGACAAAAAGTGAAGTCTCCGGAGAAATCAGAGACTCCATGGCTGCTTTGATTAACAAAATTTATTATTTATTAGAAATTATTATCTTGTTTGTAATCATTTAATTTTTCTACTTGCAGTGAGTTAACATAGCAAAACACATACTGATATTTGGTAGTTTTGATTGTACAATATAATTGTTGTAGACAAACTTATTGTGCTACTGTTTTGAAACTGTGATGCAAACATGTTGGTAAGAGAGACTGAGTTTACTGTATTGATTAAATGGTGCTCAGGGGCTAACAGTTACAGAAGAATAACAATAGAGGACATTTTGCAGAAAGAACAGATTACTTACAATTCCTTTTTCTGTTCCAACAGCAAAACGCTTTGAGTTAGAGATCAAAGAGATCGAGGTTGCAGCTCCTTTGAGCTTGGTACTTCTGACATTGTAGCTATCCTGTTGCTTCGCTGATGAGTTAGTGTAAAAGATGAACATGTTAAAAAATAACATACAGAAACCTGAAAACTCTTAGATTTAAAGGCATCATTAAGAAAGATACATCAACCAGTTATGGTGCCTTTCTTATACCTCATCTATAAATTATCTCCACTTGAAGACTATATATCCCCTAACCGATCAAATTCTTTTTTTGTGAAAAGATGCTGGAGCGACTCCACATTATCTCTTCCCTACTAATAGCGGTTAGCTCAAAAGGATCATTGATACATTATTCTTTATCTTTAGTTAGTCCAGGCCCCAAAGGATAGTTTTGTTTTTTTGGCTAATGCAATCATAAATTCATAATAATCAGTAACATTAATTGGATTGGTCGAGACATTGACACACTATAAATAACTTGATGATTACAATTGTTCAGAACTCTGCTAAGATGAGCTGCAAACTCGTGCTTTTAAGAAAACACCCTGATATTTGACTCGAAGCCTGCCCATTAGAAAAGATAATAACATTATAACCACCATCCATTAGTTTCCATACAACAACAACAATAAAGCATTTTGTCCCAAACAAGTTGAGGTAGATTAGAAATGAAACCTTCTCAAGATAAAAAGACGAGAATCTTGAAAACCTATAATGTTAAAACCCTAAGTTGTACATCCTGTCATCTGAGCCGAGAGCCTAAAACACTGCCCCTAAACTTTCTTATGGTTACGGTACATGGATCGCTAACTTACATGCGCTACTATCCAAAACTAATTCTTTAGATACATTGCATGTTCCTCACTTTTAACTGGTTCCTCCTACGTCAGTCTTAGTCGACCTTTGTCTCTTCTTACGTTTTCAGTACGTCTTAAAATTCCACTATGTACCGGTGCCTCAAGAGATCTCCGTTGGAGATATCCAAACCATCTTAAGCGATATTAGACAAGCTTCTTTTCAATTGGTGCTACCCCACCCTATCACGTATATCATCATTGCGTATGCGATCCCGCCTTGTGTGACCACAGATCCACCGCAACATCCTCATCTCCGCTACACTCATTTTCTGTATATGTTGTCTTTTAGTTGCCCAACATGTTGCTCCATATAGCATCGTGGGTCTGATCGTCGTCCTGTGGAACTTACCCTTTAACTTTTAAAGGACTTTTTGTCACACAAGACACCAGATGTTTTGTGCCATTTCACTCACCCCGCTCTTATCCTGTAGCTCATGTCTTTATCAATCTCACCGTCCCACTATAACATCGATCCTAAATAAAGAAACGTGTCATTCCTTGGCACTATTTGTCCGTCTAGCCTAAAATATCCATCATCTGCCCTGGCATCGCTGAAGTTACACCTCATATACTTAGTTTTAGTCCTACTAAGTCTAAAATCCTTCAATTATAAGATCTTTCTTCACAACTCTAAATTCCTATCAACACCCATCCTACCCTCATCAATTAGCACCACATCATCAGCGAAAAACACACACTAAGTGATATTTCTTTGTATGTCCCGTATGACCTCATCTATAACTAGGGTAAAAATGTATAGGCTCGACGTTGACCTTTGGTGTAGTCATATTTTAATAGGAAAGTCATTAGTAACACTACCATATGTTTTGACATTAGTCATAACATCTTCGTGCATGTCCTTAATTAGGGTAATATATTTTGTTGGGACTTTTTCCTTTGAAGCGCCCACCACATGACCTTTCTTGGCACTGTCATCGGTTTTTTCAAGTCAATAAACATCATGTGAATGTCCTTCTTTTGCTCCGTATACCTCTCAATCAACTGTCGTAGTGAGAAAATCGCCTCCGTGATCGATCTCTCAAGCATAAAACCAAATTAATTTGTCGTCACGCTAGTCACTTTTTTAAACGGTGCTTAATCACTCGCTCCCAAAGTTTCATTGCGTGGCTCATAAGTTTAATTCCTCTATAATTAGTACAACTTTAAATGTCTCCTTTATTTTTAAAAATTGGTGCTAATGAGCTCCTCCGCCAATCGTTTGGCATCTTGTTCAACCTAAAATGCTATTGAACAAATTAGTTAATCAAACAATCACCACTTCTCCTAGATATTTCCACACCTCAATAGGGATATCCATTAGTTTCCATGTTCCACCAAATTAAATGGAGTTAAAAACTGTAATTGGTAAAGTTCAATATTTTGAACTAATAGCCTAGAAGTTATTGTAATGCAATAATTTTACATAATAAACACCTAACTGTGTTGTATCAAGACAGATGCTCCAACTGTTGGTTTTAGCAAAAATATGAGTGAACTAGTACCATGTAAAAAGGAGAATAAGTTATCGCTTGAGTCCTTTTTGAATGTGATTACCCGGACCTGGAAAGAAGAAAGAAATTTTACTGCACTAGAAGTGCATCAAAGACATTAACTATAAGCCACCTTGTAGCCATGGAATATCTTACCATTCCACTCCGATCCCCACATATAAGAATGCTGGAGGACATATCAAACTGTAATGATGTAATAGGGGTGCCACTTGATGTATTGTCTTCATTCTGCAAAATTATTAAGGACTGGTGATTAGAGTGAAATCAAACATAGTAGTATGTGTTAAGGAGATAGAGATAGAGTTGTATTAGGAGATAGAGTTTGGATCCTAATCCATATATGCCTTATCTCTATATGGCATATATCTCTTGTACTCTTCTATATATATGGCCCTTTGGGTCTCATATCAATACACACACAATATTCATAACATGGTATCAGAGCTCTAGGTTTAGATCCTAACCTTAGCCGCCGCTTCCTTCGCGCCCGGAGATCTATCTCCAGGGGCGCGCCTAGAACTGAACCTACCTCTCGTGTCATTCATCCGGATCTTGGGAGCTCCGTCGCCACCATCTCCGCCGCCGCTCGGTCCAAATGGACCACCGCCCTCGTGTCGCCGACCCCTCGGATCGACGTCGTCGTCCCTTCCGTTGTCGCGTCCACCTATGCTTCGCACCGCTCCGCCGCCGCCGGGTCAACCGGACCGCCGCCTCGTCGTCGCCGACTCAGCCTCGGCTCTTGTGCGTCCGCCGGCCGCCCGGCCTCGGCTCCAGACGGCCGCCTCGCCTCGGCCACGGCAAAGATCCGCTGTCTTGGTCGCACGCCGCCCGCCGGTCCGGCCCGTCTTTGCCAGCACGCCTCCTCGCTTCGAGCTCCATCGCCGAGCCTCGCTCGGCCCGCTTCCCACTCGGCCTCCCAAAGATCGTGGGACCTCCTCCCCGCCGCCCGAGGCCGCCTCCCCGCCGCCGCCCAAAGATCTGCCGCCGATCCCGCCTCGCCGCTCTCCGTAGCTGCTGGACGAGTGAGAGGAGAGACGCGAGGAATGAGGGAGAGGCGAGGAGAGATGGAGAGCCATGTCGCACGGCTCTAACATGGCCGAATGCCCGATCTTTCTAGAAAGGATAGGGTGAAGTTTTAACTCTGTATGCAAACACGTAAATTATAGAATGCTTAGCAAAAAATAATTGTGATTTGAATCTACCTGCTGCTTTATCATAAAAATCTGCAGCAAAAGAGGACATGATGCATCCCAAAAGCTTATGGTTCCATCAAGATGTCCAGTTATATAGAGGTTCCTGGTCTTATGAATGTTGGTAATACTTGTGGAAGTCTGACCTTTATCCTTCAGTGAAAGCAACCATGGATATTTGGTGGCCAATGATGAAGAATAATCCTGCCCATCAATACAAGATGAAGCTGTCTGGTCAAAGAGTTCATACTTCATAGTTGTTTGCAAGGTGTAGTTTACAAATCTGTACATGCCTCATCCAAAGAAGCTAGTGCTGTAGGGCTACTTGTGTAAAACTTTGCAATATTGATGCCTGAATCACCATAAGGTAGCTTCACAGGTGAATGGTTCGGAAGCGTTAGTGGAGATCTAGACTGGGAGTGAAGGAGGTAGCGCTCAATTTCTGAATCATCATATAAACAAATTTGACCAGATTTCAACAAGAGAACAAGAGCACTTTGTCTGTGCTTATTTGGGTCGCTAAGCCCTGTAACAAGTCCCATTCCTTGGCAAGCTTCTGTGAGAGGTAAAACCATCTTTACAATTCGAGATTCTTCATTCAGAATCAGGACCTGTGTTTAGAAAACACCAAATCAAAGGTTGGACAAAGATGCAATTCTCACTGAACAGAAAAATAATCAAGATTCCTTATCCATGTAAGCCATCACAATATTCTTTAGAAAAAAATTACTAGTTCCAACAATGTTTAAAATGGACAATTTTGGCCAGTTCCTGGAAAAGAGCAACCATTTTTTGGACTTTCTAGCTGAGCATTTACTTCAAATAATCTCCCTCAAGTTTCAAACTCTCAAACCAGCTGGTCCCAACGCCGGTAGAAAATACAGTATAAATTGGTCTGCTACCTATTCCTAAAACCCTCAAAAGTGTTATACTAAGCAGAAAAATCTTACAAAGGAATGTTGTCGCTCTAGCATGGAACTCCACACGATAAAATATGATGAAATGTACTACTCCAGTTAGTTGCAAAGTCATCACTAGACCATGATGGAAGTTCTAATAACTCAAAATCCATTTGCAAAAACAATATAGAGAGGAAAAACAACATGGCACTTAAAACTTATGGTGGGGACAATATAAAAACTACTATGCTAGGAATAGTTCAGTGTTTCCACCTGAAATAGATATCCATGATCACTGAACCCATTAGTATACAAACATCCAGCCTTTCCATCACTAGCGACCCATCTCAAAGAGACTATTGGCACCTTGTCTAGCTTGTATCCAAGGTTAAGCCTCTGAATAGGTAGATTCTGAGTACCCATCAACGAGGAATTTTGTGCACTCAAAATCTCCGGAATAGCCCAAAGATATATATCTCCACTGTCATACCCAATAGCAATTTTGCTTCCCTTGGCACAAGCCCAGCAAGCTGATGTTACAATTTTGGCCTCCTGGTGCGATTGTTGTTGCATAGTTCTACCGGATATGGATACCACTTTGCTTGCCTTAATATCCCACAAAGTCATAACCCCATCTCTGAAGATAATGATCACCCTGAGAGGAAGAGTGTACTTTAATGAGACATTTCACACTTACATAGAGTAGCATGAAAGATCAACATGAATACTAACCTGCTATATTCAGCCAAAGGCTGTGGAGATACAAATGCAACTTCTACCTCATTACCAACATTGGCTGCGGAACCTTCAGTAAGAAATCAAATTGAGTCCAAATTTGATGTTTTGTTTCTATTCATGGCGGTTCTTATTGAAATGATTGTCCTTTTTATTGTAAAGTTCATTGAAAATTCAACCGCTGAGCAGTATCCACTTTTTCAATATAATTATCGTATCACGATTTTTTTTTTGAAACGGAGTATCAAGATAAAATGACAAGGGAACATAGGTACTGAAGTGACAAGTCTGACAACCTACCATAAGATTCAGAGAAAGGAATCCAATATGGCATGTCGACTAGACATCTCTGACCCAAGTCAAGCTTCAACAAGGAGACACTTCCAAAACTATCTCCTACATATCTGCGCAATGCAACATTCTCATAAGAACACTAAACCCTTTGGGGTTCATACATTCAATAACCATCGCTTACATGTAGAAACTCTTCTGTAGCATGGCAAATGCGGTTATTTCCTTCTCAAAAGGATGCAGATAGCACAATTTCTTTGTGTCGATGTCCCAAACCTGCATACGATGCTTTTCTGATTAACAGCACATGGAAAAGAAACCTCATTTACTTAATTGACCAAGAAAATGTTTGATAGCAAGCTTGCCTCGATCTGATTCTGGGTGTTCACGTTCAGGAGAACCCCTTGGCCATCGGCAAACTGAAACGGAGCATCGAATTGAGCTTGAGCCACATCTAAGTCTTGCAATGCAGCATTTGGCACGCAAAGCAATGGGATTGGAGACAGGAAAGAGATGTTACCAGCAAGAACTTGGAGGGGATAGGGGATGGGGATTGGAGCAGCGCCTGCGTGTTGTCGCGGCCGAACAGCTTGATTTGCCCATTCCTGAAAGGACGAAGGGAAGCAAAGCGCATCAGCGACAGTGGGGAGAGGTGGAATGGAAGGAAGCGAAGGGGGGAGCGCCGTTAGTGACCTGGTGGCGACGGTGAGGACGTGGAGGATGGGGTCGTAGGCGAGGAGGGCGGCGTTGGCGGGGACGCCGTAGTGGAAGGCGAGCCGCGGGCTCACATCCTCGGCACGCAGGCCGCTGATGCCAGCGATGTGCTGCTGTACAAAAATAGGAATAATAGTCACAAGTCAAGTCCAGCACAGCAAGTGCTTCCGTAGCATAGTGGTAGTGCGTTCGCTTCGTAAGCGAAAGGTCGCGAGTTCGATCCTCGCCGGGAGCTTCAAGCCCAGCGTAGGCTTTTTTCTGAAAATATAGTTTTTTGTTTTCTCTTATTCCTTTTTATTATTCGTGATTGTATATTTTTAAATTTTTAAATTTAATTATGCTTAAAAACTTACCAACAGGTAAGTACATTTTTAGCAGTTTACGATATAAAATAAACTATAAGCTACGACTTTTAACATAAATAAGCACCCATCAATGGCCTCATGTTTTGGTCTTCCGTATTAGTAATTTGATTTTGTATATCAAAGCACATTATTTTCTTTTTGGCGTTATTGCACCGTAAAGCCCATCGATCTCCTGGCTGTGCCATACAATAAAAGTTGGTAAAAGTCACTTGAAAATTCAGTTCACTCAATCTTCAACGTTCCAGGCTCACAAAAACAAATGAATCCTTGTAACTAGTAAGATCAAATACGTGTCGCGAGGTGCACTGGGTATCCTGGTCTCCTAGTCCACGAGCTCAGCCGACCACGTAGATGGCCAGCCACGTCAAATGAGCTTAACTCATCATTTTTTTGTACGATCTAAACGACCAGACGTCGTGATCTAAATCGGCACCGAAAATCACGTTGCTAACGGCAACGGCACAAGCGTCAGGTTAGTAGATAAACTCAGAAAACTGTGACCTACTCCAGCACTACCCTAAATACTATATCCTAGTCCTAGTACTCCAATGCAGTTTACCTTTTTTCTTAGGCTCTTTAAAAGTGTTTTATCTTTTTAGGTGTGATTTTTTGCGTTTGATTGATTACGGGAGATTAAGAGAGTAAGAGACACTCGTGTTAAAAAGTTACTTTGTTTAAAACAGTTCTTGCACTAACCCATATAAACGACTTATAAAAATCATCTTGAGAAACAACTTGTTTAAAAGCCGGTTTCTAAAAACAAAGCTAAAAGACAGAAGCTATTTCAAAGAAGATCTTAATATCTATGGCTTTCTATGCTACTCTCCATGTCCCTCTCAGTACATGACCTACTTTCTTTCTTTTTCGTTAACCACTTTGTACCAGGATTTTCAAAATCAATTTTGAAATTTTAATGGGGTCCAAAAATTTTATTTTCGACCGAAATTTTCAAATCAAAACTTGATTTTTTTAAGTTACAATGGAAAAGAGTTTCTAAGGTTCGAAACATAGACATGCTACTCCATAGAAAGACACCTTACCACCAGGCTATGCACACGTATATGATTTGAAATGGTTACAAATTTCCTTCATATTTGATAAAACCATGCAAAAATGATTATTTTTACCGGTACCAAATTTTACCGAGGGACCGAGATTTCCAATTATCCTGATTTTCAGCCAATTTAGAAAACCCTGCTTTGTACTTTGCGCAGTTGCTCTACTATGAAACTACTACAATTGTTTCTCTTTGAAAAAGCAATTCACACATAATACATTGACCTTTGAATGATCTCATTACCTCTATCCTTAGCAAGATGCTATATATAGGGGTGAAAACAGATCGGATAGTTTCCGACTGATTTGGACAATTTTTAAATACGGATTATATCGGATCAGAAATGAATACGGATTTTCTCAGTCAGATACGAATACGGATTCGATAGCTTACTATCCGTCGAACACGAATCTAGATCCAGATTATCCAGATATTCGAGGGTTGGATATCCGCAGCCTACATCCTCTATTTCAGCTCAGCCTATGTACAAGATATTTTAGTAGCCCATATACATTAACATATACATTAATACATGAAGTTAGAGAAGGAACTTTAGCCTATATGAAGAATTTATAAATGTTCTTTACGAATGTTTAGATCAAATGAACTAGTTATATTTTTTGTTCATTTTGTGCGTACAATTTAAAGGGTTTTTATAATCCGAGAAATATTTGTGATTGTATTCGATTCATATTCGCTCCGTATTTGTATTCAATATTATTCGTATCCACATTCGAGAAAAAAACATAAAAACAAATATGACAGTTATTATTCATTCATATTCAATCAATTTTCACCCCTAGCTATGCTACTAAGCCATGCATCTTAGTAACGTCGTCAATCTAAATTATTACCCATCTCTTCTCGATTACCTTTAACAAAGATCATAACGTTTTATCCTTGCAGCCCACAGGGAAGAATCATATCGGCAGCGAATAAACAATGCATTCAATAACAATAACTCGACTCGGCATTAATGAGATCACATGGTCTTCGAGTGCTGCCTTAATTACCTAAGCGCCCACTGACATTTGTGTGTGTTTGAAATTTGAACGAAAATTCAAATCAAAACAATGACAGTCCATCTCTGTCAAGCTAGCCATACGGCACGGCGTCTACGAGGCAAACATTCTTCTCTTGTTTCCACAAGAAAAAAAAAGAATAAATACGAAAGAACAGAAAGTGACATTTTGACGGGGCAGTTTTTTCTGTCTGAAAGTTGGATTAATACGTGCAAATCTAATCAGTGTAGAAGGAGAGGAGAAAACTAAGAGGAACAGCCCCTCAGCAAGAAGGAAAAAAAACCATTCCCAGGATTTCCACCCTCAAATTTCATCTACATATATACTCTTGCAAAATTTTCTCTGGTCCGATAGTCTCTACCGCACATCTAAACCAAGAACTTAATTACCTGACAAGAGATACTAGCAAAGTGGCAGCCGAGAGCTTGGACGGCATCATGCGAGAGGGACAGTACCTTCTTGGAGGCCTTCTCCACAAGCTTCTTGACGAACATGGCCGATCCACGGCCAAGACGAAGACAACCAAGAATCCACGGACAGACGAAACAAGATCGCTGTCCTCTGCAGCAGAGGCAGCAGCAGTCGCCAACTTCGCGCTCAGGAACCAGGACGGAATGGATCGATTGTTCGTTCGAGGAAACCAAGAACGAAACCGACGGGGGCAGGGGAAGGGAAGGGAGCAGTTCGCGTTTGGAGGGCAGTTACGGGCTAGGTTGGCTGGCTTCTCCCTTCTCCTATGTACACTGTCTGCCCAGCGCAGTGCAATCTGAGGCTTGAGTGTGAGAGGGGCGGGGGTTTAAGGACAGAGCCCACCACAACCGACACGGAGTGATTCACTCCGGTTCAGAGTGGAGGCGATGGATATGGCGCAACCAGGAACAGGCACTTGGCATCGATCGCCTCGACGTAATCAGCAGACAGAAAAAAAAATTGTTTGCTCGGCATAAGATGTGCCTGTTTCCTCTAGGCCCTTCATGTCAGCTAACGTGCTAGTGAAGCAATTTGCTTCATACTACTTGGTTCAATCAATCCAATCAGTGTGGGTGTCAAGCAAAGGATGGAGACGATAAAGAAGCTGTTTCGATTATTTATTTAGAAAAAAGCATATATTATAAATTGAAAAGAACTAAACTGTAGCATACGGAAGATATTAAACATGACATAGATGCCATCGTAGCAAAGTGAGTAGTTTCTAGTTTTGTAGATAGCCAGATACAGCAGTGTCTGAAGGCCATTTAAATAGTCCTTCAATTGTCCACCCGGACCAATTTTGTCAAGCAGCAAATTTTCACCAATTGCTGTGCAAGTACAGGTAGATATGGCTATACGAAACAGTTAAGGCATAGAAATAAAGAAATCGGCTGCAAGTTTTAATGAAAACGATCGGATGGGTCTCTGGGAGCAAGCCACCGGCCACGGATGGTCGGTCCGGACAAGTTTCAGAACGTACACTTTTCTCTGTGCTTTCCTCTGATGTGCCCATGCTTGCCTTGTATCAAGACTCGAGAGCGAGGGACAGGGTACCCTGCTTGGCCATAAGATTGCCATGCTCCATTGGTAAGCTGATCCCAGTGCAATGGGCTATCTGCACAGGGGCGCACACACATGTACACGCGCGCGCACGCACGCGCATATATACGTGTATGTATGTATATATATATATATATATATATATATATATATATATATATATATATATATATATATATATATATATGTATGTAATATCTTTTACTTTCAGATGTAATTACTTTCACCTCTAATATACCACCTAAATAAACTTAAAATACTCCTTTATCACTTTAGGTGTACTCGTATATTAATTATAAGATACTTCAATGTGAACCACACGAAAAAATTGCAAAGGAGTCCATAGTTTTTAGTGTATTTTATAAATACCTTCATATACGTACATAAAAAGGAGTATGTCAAAAAATATACATACCACCTAGATGGTCATAAATACTCGTATACTACACGTACATACCATCCGTTACGTGAGATACTTCTTATGTTGTGAGATACGACATAAGGAGTAATTATACCCAGAAGTAGAAAAAAAGTTTCACATATATATATAAAGCATCTTTTCTACTTCTAGGTGTTTTTACTCTCTATGTCGTATCTCGCAAAATAAGAAGTATCTTATGTAACAGAGGATATGTACGTGTAGTATAAGAGTATATAAGAATATTTAGGTGGTATGCATACTTTTTTAAAGTGGTATATATAATTCTTTTTAACATCTTTTTATGTATGAATATGAAGGCATTAGCAAAATATGTCTAAAATTATGTACTCCCTCGTAATTTTTTTATACTCAGGGAAATTCCTATTGTGCTGGCCAAGAATTGCTCTCTACTGGATCTGGCACTGTCGGTTTGCTAGCCTGAGCAAGTTTGCTACCTTTACAATTCACGTCACAAGCGTTTGGTGTTATAGGAGGATCGTTTTCATTTCACAATTTAATCTAAGACTGACTGAATGCTTCAAATGAGAAGATGAACTTATGGAGCTAAACGCATGGGAAAATATGTAAAGTTGAACTTAAACTAAGACTAGTACTAGGAGGAGACTGTTAGGATGGTCGTGGTTAGCTTCCCTTCTCGAAGACGAATTGGTATACATAATTCTATTCATATACATATAGGAGAGAATCCGATTCATATTCGCACAAAAATTAAATACAAGTGAGCAATTGACAGCTATAGATATTCAGTAACTGCGAGGGAAACAAGGAACACAGAACAAGATGTAAAAGCAGAGCATACATCACCTTTGCAACCCGTATACAATTCCACTATCAAAACAAGGATGGTGATGCTCCGGCGCTGACCATTCAGTTACTGTTCACAACTGAAAACGGGAACACAATAAAACCATTTTCTTCCAACAACACATGCAGCAATAAGCGGGAGATGTCATAAGGTTTGAATGGGGACATCCGTAAATTCACAAGGAAGTAACATATTATTCCTAAAAACCACAAAAATAGAGAAAAAGCCCGCACAATAATGTTACAATCAGTAAAAATAAACATTAGTGAGGACTTTTTGAAGCCATAGCCACTGATAAGATTCCCTAAACATCAACCTTGTCTATTTTTACCATGACGTTTTTCGGACAATTTTTTTCCCACGTGCAAAAATTGGCCGAATTTGCAAAAGGTGGCCCCAAGGTGTTGATACTAGGTGCCTAGTAAAAAAATTGTCCCAGTCCGTAATGACAATTCGGCCCTTCTCATTTCTCCTCTTGGTAATGATCACTTCCTTTATCGGATCATACGGAACATCAATATCCCACATTTCAAATATTCCTTTCATTGTCACCGTGTAGAACTTAACCGTTGTGGTAGACACAATCCGTGTAACTTTCTTCGCTCCTGTTTATAGTTGAAGCCACACGCCGGTTGCCCTCTCCTTCCCTAGCAAAGGAGAGCCAGTCGCAGTCACGATGGATGATCATGACAATCCAGTCACCACCTTGGGATGGAGTGCACGACAATGCTGCCTTCTGGTAGAACCAACTGCCAATATATGTTGCATCATGAAGATGACCATAACTTCCAAAGCAATAAGCCACAATGTTCCCTTCACTACCATAGACAGCCTCGACGCATGTGAAATCAGTGATTGGTGAGAAAGGGATCTTTGCCAAGGTCAAGGGGTTGCAAATGACGAGATTGGATAATTTGTCTTAAAGAATCTGCGAACCGTGAGAGGCACTGCAGCAGTTCCACAAGTAGTGCTGGGGAAAACTGGCCTTCTAATTCTTTTCTGGGATGAGGGTGTGGAACACGTTGCTCATGGGGCCATGCTTCCCATGCTTGCGGAGCTGTTATTCCTCAGGAGGTAAAGCCCAGGACATTAGCCATGGTGCTTGACAAGGCAGGACACCGGCAGCGGTTGCAGCAGAGAACCGTGACAAGCAGACTGCTGCAAAAGCAAGGATTTCCAAGAGCTCAAGGTGATGTAGGATGCTGAGGAGAAGATCAATTGGCAAGTCCAACCAGCTGGATTTCATACAAGGATCTGTCATAGTAAAAATTGCATGTCATAGCAAAAATTGCATGTTATGTGCTTACAGCGTATTACAAGTGAGCACATTATATAACACAATCATAGACAAACCTATCCATCTATTAACAGGACTGGAGCAGTCCGTCAGGATGATCATGATTCCAATTACTAAACAGATTCCAGTTACGTTAGAGCACAGTATGTAAACAAAACATATCCGCGTACTCGGATTGTTCTTGTCTGAAGAGTTCAATGACCTAGCACAAAAGCAAGCGCAGAACATACATGATTACCAAGCTTTTAAATCTTGTGCACCTATCAACTTTCAGTACATTTGAACCTCCTCTCCCAAAGTAATTAAAAAATGGGACAATTCGGGATTTGTCACTCCATAGAATGGCGTTTTACGATTTACCATTATGTAGATTGCAGTTCAGTATTTGCCACTCTATACAAAATACAGTTCAGATTTTACCATTTTCGGCTTTTCCCAGCATTTCCCCTGTTTTAGCCCACGTGAATTGTCCCTTTTGCCCCTGCGGCCAGCTGCCGTGTTACCACTCCTTTGATCGGTTCGGTCGCTTCCCATTCCAATCCAGAGCCCAAGTGGTTTGTTCCCTATTCCAGTCCAGGGCGACTCCGCGTTCACCCCCAACTCCGGCCGTGGCCACGACGGCGTAGCTCCCCATTCCAATCCAGAACGGAGGCGACTCCGTGTTCACCCCCAACTCCAGCGATGGCCATGATGGTGGTCGTGGTGTCGTAGCTTCTCGAGGAGCGTGTCATGGATCCGAAGGCCATCCCCGTCAGGTTAGTTGCCCCCACCCTATCTTCGTTGTCTTTTCTACCTTAATTTGGTATTCTCATTTGGGCTTCAGCTTTTGCCTTTTGGTTTCTAGCTTCTAGTTTCATAATTTCGTCTTTTTCTGGCCTTTTCGCTTTTTTTGCCTTTTGTTTTTTCCCGTATTCCTTTACATTATCCGTGATGGGATAACATTTTTTTTCTATTTTTATTTTTTAAAAAATTTAATTACGCAGCAAAATATACCAGCAGCTACAGTGAAAAAGCCAAAAGCCACAAATTTAAGCCCAAATGAGCACACCCTCGTATGGACGAACGAATTAGCACCACCCCTAACGCAAATTTTCTTTTTTTTCCCATTTAAGTAGGATCAATCCAAAAAGAGTGTTTAGATTAGCAGTTGTAGTTGGTCCCTATGTTGTGAGGCATGTCGATGGTAGCAGGACAAACTTTCAGTGTCAGGATCTGGAATGGGTTGTCGATTCTCGTGGGTGTACACTTGAAAGTTTCTCAACACAGTTAGCTGAGAGGGTGATATGGGGTAGCTCTCAAGAGGTACAGTTATGGTGACATACAGACACTGGAGAGATCTTAATTCAGAATGCATTTCAAATGTGTGATGCCTTTCTAACCCGATGGAATGTGAAATGGGTGTGTTTCTATGCTGAAATCGTTGACAAGGCAGGGTATGAAACTAGCCAGTCCAAACGGCCCATGTAAGACCATAAATCAAGCCAAAATGATTCCACACATTCAGCTACTACAATGCCACAACCTGAATCTCCCGATGCAGCAGGCAACTCCAATGCACCAGACACCTCCATTGAAGAAGATACAGGACAATCACCTAGCAATGTGTGGGCATCAAATGGCAGGGTTGATTGGTCATCTCTAAAGATTGATCAAGGTCTTGATGAGGATGACAGAGATGTGGCAATGGGAGGAAGAGATGTATCAGCTGGTGGGATTAAGAGATGAGGACGAGAGAGAGCTAATAGGAGTCAGCCTGCAACTAATAATCCTGCAACTGTGGTGCTCAACATGCCGACTCTGGTGTTGAACCTTGCAACACTAGTGTGCAGGATGACACTGCTGGAGCAGCAATAGCAGTGGATGACACTATATCTGTGGTGCATCACTGTGTGTATGATAGGGATAGGCCAAGAATGATTGTCGACTGCACATTCCCTAGCACAAAAGACTTTAGGATGGCTGTGAGGCAGTATGCTGTAAATGAAGAATTTGACATGGACACAGGGAAATCAGACCCATCAAGGTTTAGGGGATCATGCAAAGTGGAAGGATGCCCTTGGAGAATAGTGGCTTTGTTGATGCCAGATAAAAGAACTGTCAGGGTACTTACCTTTTTTGCTAACAACTTTATTTAAATTTATTAACCAATGATACTAAATTATCTATGTCTGTTTGTAGGTCAGCAAGATGGTAGATGATCACAATGTGTATCTACTAGCAGGATTAAATCAAGTATGGCATCACAGGATTGGATTGCTGATAGGGCAGTTGGTATCATGAGGAAGGAACCATACCTTGGTGCTAAAGAATTGCAAAGTAGGTTGGAAGATCAATACAATGTGACAATTACATATAAAACAGTCTGGGCAGGAAGACAAAGGGCACTTGACATGTTGTATGGGAATTAGGATCAAAGCTTCCATATGCTATACAACTTCAAGGCAAAAATAGAGTTGAGGTCCCCTGGGACTATAGTGGAGATAGACACTAAAATTGTCAAACGCAAGGTTTACTTTCATAGATTCTTTCTTGCTGTGAAGACATGGTTTTCGTAATGGATGTAGACCCTATCTCGGCATTGATTCAACAACACTAAATGGCAAGTGGAATTGGCACCTAGCTGGAGTCACATACCTAGATGGACATAGCTGGATGTTCCCAGTGGCTTTTGGTTTCATTGTCTCTGAGACAATTGATAACTGTACTTGGTTCATGGAGCAACTAAAGAAAGCAATTGGTGATCCTCCTCTGCTGGCAGTATGCAGTGATGCATGTAAGGGTCTTGAGAATGCAGTCAAGGTGTTTTTTCCACAATCTGAGCAAAGGGAATGCTTCAGGCACCTCATGCTGAATTTTGTCAAAAAGTTCCATGGTGATGTTTTTGCCAACATGTATCCTGCTGCTAGGGCCTACAGACAAGAGGTATTTCAATACCACATGGATAAAATCATCATAGCATGCCCTCAGGTTGCTAACTACCTAGACAAGCATCATAGTCTGCATTGGATGAGGTGTTATTTATGTCAAGATATCAAGTGTGATCATATTAACAACAATTTGGCAGAATCATATTCAAAGATGCTAAGGAATCACCTATACATCAGTTGGCTGACAAGCTAAGGGAGATGACCATGGAATTGTTTTTCAAGAGGAGGAGGATTGGCCGATTGGGGAGAGGTTGGAAGGGGCAATACTACCTGATATCATCAATCAGTTAAATATGAGGACCAGAGGATTATTCCACTTTAAGGTCAAAACAGGTGCAAATTTCACTACGGAGGTGTCTGAGTTGGACAACCCACTTGACAAGCCTAGACATGTAGTCAAGCTCCTTACACATGAGTGCACTTGTTTTGAGTGGCAGCACACTGGAAAGCCATGTCAACATGCATTGGCTTTTATCACCCATCAGAGGAATGTCAACATGTAGAGTTATGTACATGATTACTATTTGGTTCAGAGGTTCAAAGCCGCATATCATGGCCTCATGGGGTGATAGAACCCATGACTTACATTGGACAGCGGCCTAAGATTGATCTTGGGTTTCAGTTGCTACCACCCCTTGCAAAAAGATCTGCTGGTAGGCCCAGAAAACTGAGGATTAGAAATTGTTTTGAGAAGGGTCAACCATCAAAGAAGTCTTCTACATCAAAGAGGCAATGCATGAATGCAAATGCACCAGGTGTGGGGAGCTAGGCCACAGGACAGCTGGTTCCTCTTAATGGAGCAAAGAAAAGGTACAATTTCATTTTTTGCATTGTTTAATTCTTTTGAGAAATTAAACTTTCTTTCACATCTGCTGCTTGCCATAGGAAAAGAAAGCACAAGAATGCAAAACCTGGAGCTCCTAAGAAGAAGGGCAAGCCATCTGTTGCTACCATAGCTCAACTGGATACACCCCCAAGATCTAGGATCAACCTACCTCCAGAACTAGAGCAAAGCCCAGGACAAGGTAAGCATGTACATTATCACATTGGTACTTGGTAATGTAAATGTTATATGACACTAACACAATCATCTTAAAGGTAACTGGCCATGTGCTTGGGAGGACCATCTACTGCACCATTTACAACTAGACCCAGCAAGAAGAGGACCCCTGAAAGAAAGAAGACTTGAGGTGTTTCTATTGTACTGCTTTGGAATGTAACCGGCGTTATGTCGAAAGGAAGGCTTATTTTGTTGTTGTTTGTCAAACTGAACTTAGTATTATGTCATGGTGCTATGTCAGGTTTGAACTCTGTGTTATGTGAGGAAATCAGTGCAATATCAGATTTGAAATCAACAAGATAGTGTGTTATCTGTTAGTCTTTTTTGAGTGATTCTCTTATGCAAGTTCTGTCAGATACTGCTTGAGTTTAGCTAATTTACTGACTCTGAAGTTAGTTCATTCAAATAGCCTAAAGGGACATGGCACCACAGCAGCTCGTCGCAGGGGCAAAAGGGACAATTCACGTGGGCTAAAATAGGAGAAATATTGGGAAAATCCGAAATGGCAAAGTTTGAACTGGATTTTGTATAGGGTGGCAAATCCTGAATTGCAATCTATATAGTGGCAAATCATAAAACGTCATTCTATGGAGTGGCAAATCCCGAATTGTCCCTTAAAAAAGAGGTAATTGATCTTTTGCCATATCTTTCATTGCATTTGATGATTTACCCTATGATGTCTCATTGACATGTAGGTCCAAGGCCCATATATCAATGAGACAAATAGAGCAAATCATCAAATTCCATATTTATGTATGGGGCAAATGCTTTAATCTTCCCTTAAAAAATAGTATAATTTGAGCCGAAGGCTAAGGAACCGAAACTGGTAACCTCGGAATTCAAGAGCGCAATGGTCAGCCCAATCCCAAAAGGAAGTTATATAGAGGGAAATCAAAACAAAATTTCATCGAACTGCTATTCCATCTAGCACGACGCAAACGAAGCAATCTCTCGTAAAGGAATTGCATCTTTCATCGTTGTGAAATAAAAAAATGCATCTTTGTGGGAAAAAAAATCTACAGCAAGTACAAACCGGCATTGTTCGATTTATAATTTGCATCTCAGTAAGCTAAACAAGCTGAACGAAAGATTGAGGCATATGTACCCATTGAGAGCTTGGAGAAGCCGTCACCAGGGCCAGAGGAAGGGAGGGTTGGGAGGGAGATGGCTATGGATGAGAGGGGCTGCTCTAGATAGAGAGGAGGAGGAGGAGGAGGAAGGCTTTGCCTTTGTCAGCCGAGGACGACGTGCGGCGGCCGGGAGGTCGCCGGAATTGCGCGACGGGGAGCGTGTCGTGGTTGCGCTCGCGGCCGTGACGGGCTTGAATCCCCTTCTTCTCTTTCGTTATTTTCATGGGATTTTTTTAGAGAGAGAGAGAGAGGAATTATCTTTTTGTTTCTCTGGGCCTTTGCGGTATGCCTGCCTGTACTGTGGACATGCTTAGGCTACTTTAGATGGGCTTCACGGGCCCCTTAGGGCCGCTATCAGTGCCAAGCGCCTTCTATTAATTACTTCATAGGGAGATTGAAAAACCAAAAAACAGAGAGTTTGAGAGACAGGGGAGCAGCCAGTGACAGGCGTAAAATCATTACTATTACTAGTTATATACCCGTGCGTTGCAACGAAACTCAATTGCATATATAGAGATCGTGCTATAGAAGAAAGTTGTTCTGATCGGTTGGAAAGTAGATGTGAGAAGTTGAGAGAATAGAGCGGTTAGAGGAGAATGAATGTCCAACCATCAACGCATGTGAGGGGTGGGTGAGCCCACACGTTAGACAAAGTATCTTTTTCTGTCAAGAGAGGTGGAAAGGGTGAAAGAGGTCGCACCAACCACCAACTCCTTCTTTTATAATAGTAAAGATAAAAGAACGGGTTGATGGTCGTATGTTCCTTCTTCTCCAACCATCACATTCTCAACTTCTCATCACTCTTCATTTTTCAACTGATCAAAGTAGCCCTTTTTTATAGCATGATTCTATGTATATTCAATCAATTTCGTTGCAACGCACGAGTAGGTGACTAGTAAACTAAAGATGTTATAGAATTATTAAGAGCATTTGTAGCCTCTTTGCCCCTACTAGCACCTAGCTAGGGATGGCAATCGGGCGCGGTGGGTACGGATAGTGCTCGTCCATACCCGTACCTGCGACTCCGATTTACGCCCACGGGCATACCCGCGAAGGACGACGGGTGAAGAACCTCGCCCATACCCGTCGCCCGTGGGCATGTCCATTTACCCGTGAACTGAGAGTCACCATCTGAGAGTTGAACTAATGACATGTACATATAAACAGCAGCTGTTGTTAGGAAATATAATAGCTATCAAAAAAGTTTATAACAATTAATAGCAATCAGAGATATGCAAAAATTTATAACAATCAATAACAATTAATAGCAATCAGAGATATGCAAAAATTTATAACAATCAATAACAATTAGAGATATTGCTATGGCTACGCCATCTATCAATCTATATCGTGGGTAAACGGGTGGGCGGATCTGTGGAGCTTACCTATACTGCGCCTGCCATTCGATGGGTAGAGTGTTCCCCATTTTCATACCCGTGGGTAAAGAAAATATCTCATATCCGACTCTATTAAGATATTTACCCACGAATATATGAGTAAACGAGCATAATTGCCATCCCTACACCTAGCTTCGGCCTCTTTCTTAGTAGCAGCGGTCAAGTGCGAAGGTCCATGTCGTTTCTTTTTTTCTTTTTCATTTGCATAACTGCTTCATTACTTTTCTACCTTGAGTCCATTTCTACCTCTAAACACCTACGAAATTTTTAAGAACGAGCAGAGTTAAATGCTAATTACCAAGAAATCGTCTGCACTCTGCAGATGGACTGGAGCCGTTAGTTGCTTAAAAAAGTTGTGTCACATTCCCAATCTCCAGAGAACTCTATACTATTCCAAAGACTGAGAACAATTGTTTGGAGCGATCCATACTAATTCGGATGGAAAAATGCCTGCGAAATCACAGCCACAGTAGGGAAAAGCATCCTCAAGCGTCCCATTCTCCAGATCATAAATCCTTACACCCCCTCCAGCCATGCCGCCGAGAATCAAAATATTCTTCTTGTGTTAACCAAGGGGTTGTCAAGTAAATGCAATTTGGTCTTAGGTCGTGGAATATAGCACATCACATACCAATATGAGATACTATTATGTAACGTCATTGTCAAAGTAAAAAATAAATAAGGGTAACAATAGAAATCACAGGGAAATTACAACTTTAAAAATACTTTATTAGAGAACCAACATAAACTAAAATAAATGTCTTCAACATGGAACTGGTCCACTTCTAACCAAAAGAAAATAAATAAAATAACATAACATAAATATTGGCAAGCCATGATGCTGAAAACTTGAATGCTCCTACCCATGCATACTGCTATCACTCCACTGGATTTTTACCTGAGAATGAAAAAAGCAAGCGTGAAATTTAGAAATCTCACCAAGTACCCAATAACGGTCACAACAAGGTGAGTAAAGAACAAGCAATCCAAACCAGTAACTAACTCAAGCTAAGTGCAATGTAACACGGTTACCGGGAACATTGATAAGGATCGGAGATAGGGGTAATAGGAACAGTGGAATTAAAGGTAATTATTATTTAGTAAGTTGTGATAATGACATTGACGATTACTTCCCACATACCCGATTATACGAGAGTAGTCAGGCACGTCACTGTTCTCGACTGTATAACCGCAGACGGGGTGTAATATTCTGAGTAACGAAAGTGTATGGCCTCGTACATTACCAGGTGGAATAATTGTTATATTGTCAACATGTTATATGGTGTAAATTTAAGGGAACTAAGAGAAGGCTAGGAGAAAGTTATAATAAGTGAAAAGATTTGTTAAGGTTGGAAATGGAGAAACGTAATTCTCGATATGAGGACGGTGTGGAATGATAAAATGGTGACAGTGATATAATAATTATTCTAAAGAGCTATTATAACATAGCTCACACAACCGTTGGCAACCATCCAAGTTTTATTACGTGATGAGTGATTACTAGTCGGATTAACATGTATTATATACACCAGTCATGACATTAAAGTTACATGTCTGATATCATATCGTTAAAGTTACATGTCTGATATCATATCGTTAAAGTTACCTGACTGATATCATATCATTAAAGTTATCTGGCTGATATCATATCACTATCACTAAAACTTATCTGATCATTATCGTATCACTAATGCATGTCTAATTATTATCATATCGCTCATGTTTGCCTGGTTATAGACTTTCAATAATGTATTCATGCCATGATGTTCTAGGTTATCTTGTTTTACATACTTTTATACTTGTTAGAATGCTCAGTTAAAATGTTCTAGCATTCATGCTTTTAATTAATATTTTAAAATTCATGCTTAAATCGTTAATGGGGGTAGCATATGAACATGTTTTAATTTAGGTTTAAATTATTAGCACACTTTTGACATTAGGGCTACTATATTTTAGTTTCATAATATTATGATCCATTAATTGTATGATGTTGTTTTGAGCCATAAAGGATGTAAGTATTAAACTTGTTAATCTGATTAGTAATCACTTATTATGTAATAAAACTTAGTTATTGTCAACCCTTATGTGAGATATGTTATAATATATCTTTTGGAATAATTCCTAGACTGTTATCGCCATGTTATCATTTCACATCACCATCTATCAGGATCTAGTGCCTCTCTATTTCAATCCTTTAGCGAATCCTTCCACTTATCATAGTCTTATCTCCGCCATCTCTTAGTTGCCTTAAATTCATATTTCATAACATGCCTATGATGTAACAGTTACCTTATCATCACGTTATCATTTCACATCGCCCCTATCGGGGTATTAGGCCCTTTTATTCCCAACCTTAGCAAATCTTGTCACTTCTCATAACATTTATCTTAGTCTTCTTTCAGCTCCCTTAAATTCACACCATATAACATGTTAATAATATAAATGTTACCTATCTTGAGGTTATCCACATATAGGGGAGATTTCCACCCACCGGATAACGTATAGGGGGTCGTATACTCTCGTTACTCAGGATATTACACCCCTATCTGTGGTTATACAGTCAAGGATAGCGTTGTGCCTGACTATTCTCGTATAACCGGGTATATGGGACTAATCGCCAGTGTCATTGCCATAATTTGCTAAATAACAATTACCTTTGTTCCATATTTCTGTTATCTCCATCCCCGATAGATATCAGTGTCTCTGGTAACCTAGTTTCATTGCAATTAACCTATGTCAATTATTTTCTTGCATTGTTTGTCCTTTATATATCTTGCTTGAATTGCTTGTCCTTTACTCATCGTGTTGCGATCGTTGTTGGGTACTTGCTGATGTTTTCAAATCTCACGTTTGCTCTTTTCAGTCTCAGGTAAAAGGCCAGTGAAGTGGTAGCATCATGCATAGATGGAAGCACTCGAGTCTTCAGCACCGTGGCTTGCCACAATTTGGTTATTTCATCTATTCTTTATTTGGGTAGAAGTGAATCAGTCTCATGTTTCAAATATTTATTACATCTCCCACTGATTTTCTAATAAAGTGCTTTCCAAAGTTTTAATTTCCCCACATTTCTATTATTACTTTTATTTATTCTCACTATGACGATGATATTCTATAGTAAGTATCCTATATAGAGATGTTGTGTGCTACATGACATTTGATGGATGCACGTTTTCTCGCGATCTCGGCTGGGACGGTGTAAGGATTTATGACATGGAAAATCGGACGCTCGAGGATGCTTTCCCCTCTCGTGGACGTGAACACAGAGGGAATTCCAAACCCCCAACTGAAGTCTACAGCAATTCGGCAGTCTTACTATCAGTAATGCTAGTCCTGCACAATCATGCCCCTTCATCTTTCCCATTCCGTGGAACACTTTGTATGTTTCTTCTGACCAATACTTGAGACTCTCCATTGCCGTGCTGTTACTCATGGATGTTAATGTTCATGAATCTGAAACCGGCCAATCTGTTGATCGAGACATATGAACCAAGGAATCACCGCGAACACGGCGGTTCCTTACGCACGGTTCGTAGGTCGTAATGAGCTCCATGATAGAAACAGCAGTCAATTTAGGCTCGCTTGGCCGCTGGTTCTATTGGATGGGCATTTAACCGTATCACATGATAACTTGGCATCTCACTCTCGGCTTGCTGACGAAGATGCTAAACATGCGGTAAGAGGCTGCTTGGAACTCGCTCTTCGGTTTCAGTTTGGCTCGGAGGGAGGGAGACAGGAAGAAACGTAGCAGCCGTGGAAAACAAAGGGAAACAAGACAGCTGAAATCGACATCTTTTCAGTTTGGTTTTTTATATATAAAAAAACGAGGTTGCGACGGGCAGAAATGGCAAAAAAAAAAAAAAGGAGCCGTGGGTTTTTCTTTCTCTATGAAGTGAATCAATGGTTAAAGGAAAAAGGTTTTATTCATGGCCAATTTACACCAGGGTTGGGCTATGTGCATGACAAGATTTCCCGAGATATATTTAGTTCAAGGCATCAAGCCAAAGGTGATATACTTGACAACCTCTACAGATCATTCCAGATTACAAACCTAACAAAAGGAAATCTTGCACAAACTCAGAATCCATAACACAACTTTGGCAGTGACTTTCTTCAGAACTGGGCAAATTAACTGCACATGATACAACAGAGACTGAAATATACCCCAAGCTTTGTAAACAAAAGAATGTCTTGCACAGGAACTTAAAAATATACTCTTGTACATACATCAATTCCTCGTGCCTCAATCCTTAAAACATCTAGAATCATTTAGCATATATAGATGGATTTGCTGCTTGTACAATGGGAATCTATATCTGAACAAAGCCATATAGATTTCACCGAGCCCCCAACTTTCATCACATGCCATTTTGTCCCTTATTTGCAAACAATGCAAGTGTGCCCAAATCAACACTGCAGCTGCATTGGGCGTGTCTCTCTGCTTACTCCAAGGTACACTTGAGCATCTCCTAACGCAGTAGCTAGACACTGATCCATGTCTCTTGTCGATGCTTATACATTGGAAGAACTGAAGATTTGCGCGAGCGACGTCCATGTCCCGAACACCGAGAGCGCGATCCCGATTACGATGACAGCCACGTCGCCGATGAGGCCGGCCCAGCCAATCTCGGCGCCGAACACCTTGAGGTGGAACGCGGCGGGCAGCACGAACCCGAGCACGACGCAGACGCTGCTCCCGACGAGTGAGAGGAAGTCGGCAAAGTTGGGCACGAGCATCGCCATGAGCCCTACGACCACGACGAGGAGCCAGCGCAGCCACCAGGCATAGCGCATGCCGCAGAGCAGGCGCTCGGCGACCTCGTAGACGGGGTTCATCATCACCGGCATGGTGAAGAAGAGGTTGATGCACAGGCCGAGCTGCACGGCGACCGACAGCCACCCGGTGCCGAGGTTGGTGGTGATGATGTCGCGCGTGGCCGCGCCGAACGCGAAGTACCCCATGGCGCCGAACAGCCCGTACATGACGGCGATGAACGCCATGGACAGCGCGAGCGTGCCGCCGAACTTGCACTTGTTCGCGGCTTCCGCCTCCAGCGGCAGGACCATGCCGATGCCCTCGAAGGCGTAGACGGCGATGCCGAGGCCGTAGAGGAGCTCGGCGGGGCCGCCGAAGGCGAACACGGGGGGCTTGTTGGCGAGCCACGTGGACACGTCCTGGCCAAGGACGACGCCCATGGCGCCGAGATCGACGACGTCGGCGAAGATGCTGAGCGGCGCGAGGAGAGTGAGCGTCTTGATGGAGTTGAGCCCCAGCTGGAACGGCAGCATGGCCCAGATGAAGAGCGCCTTGGCCGTGAGTAGCGGGGAGGAGGGGGAGGATGCCCCGATGGGGTAGAGATGCGCCATGGTGTTGGAGATGAAGATGAGGTAGCCGACGCAGAAGCTGGCCTGGCTGAGCACGAGCATGGCGTCGACGGTGTGGCGCCCCGCGGCGCCGCACACGGCGGCGCCCAGGTCCCCGAAGGAGGCGATCTTGGGGTGCTCGTCGGCCAGGCGGCGGCGGCAGGCGACGAGCAGCATCATGCAGTGAAAGGTGAGCGCGGCCACCGCGAGGAGGAGGAGCGAGCCGGCCGCCCAGCCGGTGCGGGAGAAGGTGTAGGGGAGCCCCAGCACGCCCGAGCCGACCACCGCAATGAAGACGTTCGCGAAGGTCTTGGGCTGCGACGACAGGTGCGCGCCAACGCCACCGCTGTGCTGAGGCAGCAGCGGCGTCGCGTCGAGCCGGGAGGACGACGAGCTCGCCTCCTTGTCGAACCCCATGGTGGGAATCGGGATCGAACGAATCGAATACAGAAAGCAATTAGCTAGCGGGATCTCTACCGCTCTAGGTTGTTGAGCAACCGGAGTGCACAGTGACTGGCGAGCTCGGTGTCCAGGAAATGGGGATTTGAGGCGCGTGAGCGAGCGCTGCCGTTCTGTAGAGGCGAAGCCAAGGCATGGCCTGGGGTGCGGTGCGGCGACTTTTCTTTGGAGAATATCGTGGACTTGGTTCATGGCACGTTGAGCAATTCACGTCGTGAGGAGTGGACCACACGGGGGCGGGCGGTGTGTGTTGGTGCATGAACCGTTTGTAGCTGTAGATCGCCGTGAAGGGCCCCGCCGGCGTGGCCGCACCACTTGCTGTGTCGAGTGGAATGGTACCCACCGTGTGCGGTACACAGGTACTGCACTGCTTAAGCTATGCCTTAATGCCTAATTGCCTATGGCCGACTTCTAGTTTTGTTGGCGACTTCCCAACACTGTCATCAGTTATATGTGCAAGTCCACTGAAATAAAAGTTTAACAAGAGTCGAACGGTTACCTTTGGGCTTCCCTTTTCATCTAGGACTAAAGATTAGTTCTAATATAAATATTTATATCGTGAACTAAATATTAACAAATTTATAAACTATTTTTAAACGACGACGGATAAATTGTTAGGTCTATTCTGATCAATTTGTCTAGGGTAACTTTGCAGTAAGATCAAAGTCATGGCTCAACGCATGTAGAAACTCGAATAGATGGCTCCGTAAAAAGAACGATCGTAGAATGGATCACATGCTAAGGTGGTGATTGGTTCGGCTGAAAGCTGAAAGCTTATGACTGAAAATATCAGTAATGGTGAAAAACACCAGAATGGTGAGAGGTTTATTTAACATAATTAAATTTTAAAAAATTGAAAAATATGAAAAATATGTTAGCCCATCACAGACAACGCAAATGAATACGAGAAAAAAAAGAACCGACAAAAAACTCAAAAAAAAGTCAAAAATTTAGAAAAAGACGACATTATGAATAGTGCAAAAATAAACTTAAACTTTAAGCCATAATCTATATTGAGCAGGGCCTAATTGTGGGATTATCGAAGTATCGGAGTCCGAGAATTAACAAACTGTTTTTCCGTGTAAGTTATCAGCCGACTGGTCGGCTTCGGCTGCTTGGGTGCAAATGCGATGCTAACTGTCCGCGCCTATCGACGGCGTAGCAAAACTAAATGCAGCTAAGCAAATCTTGGCAGATAATTTCCATCAAAAAAATATTGGCAGATAATTAATCCCATAATGTTTCTCGACCAAATAAGCCAGATACGGTCCATATCGAGCACGATTAGATCGGACCCCACGTCGATCACGCTTCTCTTACAAAACGAATCAAAGTATGCGTTCTTTCGTGGAAACTAGCAGCAGCCAACCCGACAGCGACGTGGATCGACGTCGATGTGGCGATTGCCGGTGCATAGCTTTACTTTCGTTTGATAGCTTTTCACTGAAATTATACTTTAATATCTATTTACTTTTGTTTAAAGAAAAATAAAAAAAATAAAAACACTGTTATATCTACCGGATAATACAAAAGAAAAAAAATAAAAACAAAAAGGCTAAAATTAAAAAGACAACACGTGCTAAGTAAGTCTAACCAAGTTGTCATTGTCATAAGCAGCAAATGAATCGGTAGGATTAAATGAATCGGGAGAGAAAGGAGATCGGGAGAGGCGGAGAGACAGAGAGGTCGGGACTCAGGAGAGATGTATGTGAGTATGTGACCGACTGATCGTATGTATGTGACGAGAGTTATGGCGCTCGTCATGGAGTCGCCATGGCGTCGCCTAGGCGTCAAGGCACCCCTCACTTGCCGTGGTCGCCGACTCCACCGTGACAACCATGGCGAGCACAACATCAGTTCTGCTCCTCGCTCTTTAGTAGCGAGCACAACATCAGTACCGAGCAGAGCATGCCAACAACATCGGTAGCGAGCAGCCAAGCACAACATCAGTTCTCTTCTCTTCTCAGCTCTCGCTCGTTCGTGCTCCTCTCCCTTCTCCCCGCCTCCTTCTCCCTCTCGGCCTCCCCTCGACGTCGGGCCGCCTCCCCCTCCTGGCCTCCCCTCGATGCGACCAGCCCTCCTCCTCCCCACATCCCTCCCGACGGCGACCGGCCTCACTCTCCCTCCCTCCCTCCCTCGAGAGGTGGAGGTCGGTGGGAAGGAGGAGGTGGGCCGTGGAGGCCGGAGGGGAGGTAGGGAGAAGGAGGAGGTGGAGGCCGAGGGGAGGGGCAGGGAGGAAAGGGAAGGAGGTGAAGGCCGGGAGGGAGGGGATGGGGCATACCTGGAGCGGAGAGGGCAACGGGGATGGAGATAGGACGGTGGCACAACACGACAACTTGCTGCTGCTGGAGATGACGCCGAGACGGGAGTGGCGAGATGGAGGAACTGCCGCCTAAGGTTTCAGGCGAGGTGAGTACTCTTCGCCCTTCTCTTTCTTGTTTAGCTGCTGGTCCCGTCTTGATTCTGGTTTAGCTCAGGTCGCCTCCTCCAAAGGCGTCGCCTTGAGCCTTCCCGATGCCATATGCCGCCTTAGAGACGCCTAAGCGACGCCTTCACCCTAAGGCAGACACCTTGGGCACGGACGACAAGACGAGGGTGACGCCTTGAACCCCCGGGCTGCCTTACCGCTTAGGCGACACTTCCTAAGCGACGCCTTAATAGCCTTGGTTACATATCTCTAGAAGCAGCCCAAACATATAATTTTGGGAAACCTTACTAAGTAAGACAATTGAGGCACCGAATACTGCAGTCCTCTGCATTCTAAATCCACAGTCAAACCCACATATAGATCTAAAAGTACCTGATATTAAAAACATAGCTTACAGTCGATCGAGTTTGCCATATTGTTGGCACCAGAAGATAAGTAACAGACACTCGCTATTCGATTTTTGCCCAATATTCCCTATCAAGCAGTTGAGCACACCATAACTACAAGGATAGGGCAGCCTAAACCAGAAACAATAGTGCAAAAGAAGGAATACAGTACAAAGAAAGAATACAGTACACAGCTACATCCTGTTTGCAGGCTTGTTACTGGATCGCAAATACAAATATAACATCACAGGTGTCAAGCACATAGTGTTTATCAAATTGAACAAAACAGGCAAGAGAGTGAACAAGAGAATTATACCAGATGCTAGCGTCCTTTCATTTACCAGTACAAACATGCGAGATTAAAGGAAATGGTTGATCATTGTAGAGACTAGCTTGATTTACAATATGTCATCAGGGGCCTAACAATTGTCCAAAGATACCCTCTCTGATACATTGAGCACAACTAGTTCAAGTGAGTCTCTCCATAACAGCTGCAAACAACTCAGATGAGTTAACCACCTGTCAAGTAGAAAATAGATATCAAGCAACATTCAATGCGAACATAGAAGTTTTGATAAACACGCTATTTCATATACATATGATGCTCTTTACATTAAAACAAAGAAATATTACGAATAAGCTAATAACCAGGATCTTTGAACAATTAAAGCTACTAGACACTCTTTTGGGAGAAAGCAAAAAAGCACTATGTTGTTTAGTACTGAAGAATGACAGTTTATAAAGACAGAGCTGCAACCCAGCAAGAAGAAAGGTATAGAGCAGCAGCAGGTGTTCGGAACAAATCTAACAATTCCATGATATATAAAGAGGATATAGGAGCCCTCTATCCTCCATGTAAGCTTGTCAGATTGGCAATTACGTATGCTGATACCTGCTTAACCTGCTTCGTCATGTGTATGATTCAATGCAGAAAAAAAAACATGTGATCTGGTGAGAGAACATTACCTCAAATTGCACTAGGATTAATCTGAACACAAGAGTTTCTGCTAACCTTATATTGGCCCTAATATATACCAGCTCCAATTCAGCAGTTATTTATGACTGAACATTTACACGACCACCAACACGGCAACACTACACAAGAATTTAAGGCTACCAAAACAAAATACCCATGAAAACTACTGTAGGAAGTTAGGAACAGCCCCATTGTGACTTAATCACTTAATCATAGGATTAGCCTGTCAGTAAATTCCTACATTACACTGTTGCAAGGGTCACAGCACCACCCTGAACTGTACTTCAGCAACCCTCCAACCACTACACTACTCAAAAGTATCATCATCAGAAATTCTGGATTATAGAATACACAATGCAACTTTGCTAGTTTGCTATCGCCTATCAGATTACTCCATATCACAATATACATTAATCAGCGAAATATCAGAATATACATTAATCAGCGAACTGCAGTAGTAGCACAGCTCGCTGTTTCATAGTTTACCATAACCAGATGAACTACGCAACCAAGCATATAGCAGTCCCTCACCAACCTAATTCATGCGTGGCGACAGCACCAAACAGCAGTAAACAATCGAATTACTGGCATGGAATTTGAATCTGGGACTAGATCGACTCTAATAAAGCAATCCAAGCAGTTGATTCCGTAGAATAAAAAAGAGCCAAGATTCTAGGGCCTCACCTCACTTGCAGTAGCGGTCGGCCTTCTTCCGCACGCGGTCGTCGAGGGCCTCCTCCACGGTGCGGGTGCGGGAGGTGCGGGCGGCGTTGGCGGGGTCGTACCCGAACTTCTTCGACTCCACGGGGAACAACTCCTCGTACTTCATCCGCTTCGCCGCGTCGATGGTGTAGTCGTCGCCGGCGCCTCCGCCTTCCGCGCCCTCCGCGGGCGCGGGTGCCGCGGCTTCCGCTTCCGCGTCGGCGGGGGCATCGGAGGCGAGCTTCTTGTTCTTCTTTTGCTTCTTGGCCTTGCGGAGGGAGGCGGCCTCGCCGCCCTTGAAGACGAGGCGGCCAGGCTTCGCTTTCTTGTAGGCGTCCGACATGGTGGCACGGGGTCGCGGGGGCCGAGATGCGGGTGCGTCGCGCGGCCGATGCCGAGATGTGGCTTATATGACGTGGTCAGGTCGGACACGGGTCGGTTGGGTATGGTTATTTTTTCAGTTTACTAGTTAGAAATTCGTATGTTGTAATAGAGTCATAAAAATAATGAGATAGAATTTACTGTCTAACCAACTTCACACATTAAATATTGAAGAGCAAACAACAAAGAGAAGGGTGACCAGAATAAACAAGGAGATAGAAAAAATAGAGGGGGTGGACGATTGTATCGGAGAAAGAGAGGAGGAGAGAGACGAATAGTCTAGATCAAATCGGATGACTGAGAAGAGAGGAGGAGAATGAACGAACCACCAATTCACACTTTTATAATAGTAAAGATATTTTATAGATTTTAGTATATAAATAGGATTTTTCTTTGTTGTTATTTTTAAAAACAGTTTATTAGAATAGTCTTTTTAAATGGATATATCGATATTTAATTAATATATACAAATATCTATACTAAAATTAAAAGATATCAATGGTAGATGTAAGCCAGGGCTAAAAAACATATCCTATAGCATGGTGTCTGGCTAGTGGCTAGGCAGGGAAGCAGATAGACTGTGGGTACTTCTAAAGTTTTTTCTACGAATAATTTATTTTTTATTCGAAATTGCAGAAAAATACCTATGACAATATTTTTTTATATAAATAGGCTCCAGTCGCCTAACGAGATGGCGACTGGAGCCAGTCGCCTAATTGGGAAGCGACACACGATCAATATGATAACAGTTGGGTGAATAATTACTGTTGCCTGAGCGTTGGACGACTGGAGTATCAATCACCTAACGATTGGATGACTGAAGTTCCAGTCGCTGAATGCTCGGACGACAGCGAGTAAAAAAGGCTTGTGCACTCGGCCGCCGCTGTCCCCACCCATTCCGCAAATAGCCGAGCGATCAAGAGAAGGAAAAAAGAGGAGAGGCAGTGCCTAATTCAACAATCTAGCCACCGTGCGTAAATCCTAATGCACATAAACTAGAGGACAGAGTAGAGATTCACAGTCACAACAAAAATAGGGGACAAGACATCAGAGAAGAGGGGGGAAGAAGACTGACGAGAAGAATAGATCAAGACTCAGAGAGGGTAGGGGAGGGGGCAAGACTTGCTGGAGAGGGAGTGGAGAGAGAGAGGAAGGCAGGAGGCAAACCTGGAAAGGGGGATGGTGGCGTCGAGGTGCAGGTGCTGTTGTGGACGATGGCGTCAAGGTGTTGGCGTGTTGCGCTGCTGCTGTGGACGGCGGATTGAGAGGCTGCGGCGCTGTGCCACGTCGGGCTAAGGAGGCGGTGTGCAGGGAGAGGCTACGACGGCGGCGTTTGCGCCGGACGGCTGGAATCGACGGGAATCGACCGAGCGGCTGTTAGGTTTGTGTCATTCCCGATCTCTCCCTTCTATCTCCCTCTCATTCCCGCTCTCCCTCTCTATTCACGCCCTTTTCTTCAATTCCCACCAAAGCCTCTTTCCCTCCCTCCCTCTCTTCATTCTCCCGCGCAGTGCGCACAGAAGTCGCTTGCCTTGCTTCCTGCGCGATGTGGCGCGGTATGGCGACGATTAGGCGACGCCATAGCCCACAAGGTGGACGCCCCACGCTTGTAAGGCGAGGCGACGGCCA
Source organism: Bonia amplexicaulis (assembly GCA_036346245.1). Lineage (NCBI taxonomy): Eukaryota > Viridiplantae > Streptophyta > Magnoliopsida > Poales > Poaceae > Bonia > Bonia amplexicaulis. Next base: position 23,409,019 of record CM070744.1, read on the forward strand.
TGGCGGGCACGGAGGACCGCCTCGACGCCAAAGTGGCGATTGGGCGACGCCTTAATAACCATGTGCCTACTTGCCTATGTAGTAAGTACATGATAACATGAAGTTTGTCGGTAAGCTTCCTGTTATTTCTGCAGCTTTTGTCTTCTGAAACAAGCAGCTGTTACTTTTTCCGTTAGATCATTTAGATTTACATTGTGTGAAATAGCAGTCGGCTTGATGGAAAACACTTGGATGCTATAATACCTTTTGGTTCTTTTAGAATTTTATATATAGGTATGTCCAATCGATTGTAGGGTGCATCACTGCTTATTGAACAACGATAACTGGTAGCCCATCTGGAAAACTATCTTCAAAATGCCTGTGTTTAGGTGCTAACTATCAGGAGCTCCATGAATTACAGGAGCACTGTGTCATAATAGAATGTTGGTCGTGTGGACTTTTTCGTCAGTGTATGCATCTACCATAAGGTTTATCTGATTCTGACCTCATGTGACATGTCCTAGAATAAACTGATTGTAGGATACCCTATACTTTAGTGCCAATTCATCTCTTAACGTTTGAACTTTACTCTCGTTCTTACAGGCTGTGACTTATCTTACTTTGTTGTGGCATCTATATAACGACCCAGGTCCACATCTGATAGTGTGCCCTGCTTCTGTGTTGGAAAATTGGGAAAGGGAACTTAAGATGTCCTTCATTTTTGATCATCATGTTTCATGATGCTGGAAGGACTGCCTACTTAAAGGAGTTAACGTCCTTAGGCAAAGCTGGTTGTCCACCTCCATTTAATGTCCTGCTTGTTGGCTACTCACTCTTTGAAAGGCGGAGGTCTCTAGTTATTCCTTCCTTGTGGAAGAGCAGAATATCTTATTGAGAAATGAGAACACTAATGATTATGCGTGTTTGCTAGAAGATTTATGTGCTACTTTGATCCATAATGTAGCGCGATCGCAAGGCACTTCAAAGATGGCAATGGAGTTGTGTATTGATGGATGAAGCACATGTGCTGAAAGATAAGGCAGCTTCCAATGGAGAAACCTTATGGCTGTCGCACAACATGACCGTCGGCGGCTAATGCTGACGGGAACTCCACTCCAAAATGATTTGCACGTAAGTCTTGCCGACAAGTGTTTGGTTTAAGTTAGTCCTTCAGCATGTTTCATCCTATGGTTCTTTCGAAACTACATATATAGAAAGATATTTACCTGTGATGGAGAAATGGAAGGACAGACCACTGTCTGTAAAAGCATGGAGTATTTTGGTCAGGGCACATTTTAGAAATATTCTGCATAGTCAAAGATTCACAAAGGCGTGAAGGTGCACTATCAGCAAGTCAACTAAGGATTTCTAACTAGCACTACAGTTAAACTTGCTCAAGATCATATGCTTAGCCCTATTACTTGAAATCAATCAGTAATTCAGTATCTAAAGTTCCTATTTTGTACATAGTGGCATAGTGCTTGCATGTCAATTCTGTTCACTGTACATCATTTTTTCAACTTATGGATTGATGGTTGCTGCTAACTTAGATGAAATATTAAGCACCGAATTTCTGATGGCTTTCTATCAGCAGTTCTTTGAAATAGGCACTCCAACCGCTTAAACTTTATTTCCTTTCATCTTAAATTACCACATATTGGGCACTTTCTTACATGAAGCTACTCTTGGATTTGATATGATCTGCAGGAGCTATGGTCATTATTGGAGATCCTAATGCCGGATATATTTGCCACTGGAGATGTTGATCTGAAGAAGCTATTGAATGCAGAAGATCATGAGCTAATTTCGCATATAAAGTCCATTTTAGGGCCATCTATTCTTAGACTCTTGAAGTCAGATGTTATGCAGCAACTTGTTCCAAAGATGCAACATGTACATGGACTTATTGGTAGCCATCAGCAATTGGCTGTTTGGTGTTTCAAGTTTCAACTTACATTGATTGTGTGTTGCAGGTTAACTTTGTTTTCATGGGCTCAGAGCAGTCTCAGGGGGTGTTCGGCAGTGAAGAAGCCGGTTGGCTTCTCGCAGCTGCTACAGTACCTAACTTTTAAATAAGGTATTTTCTTAAGATGTGGTCTACAAGTTAAATGTAGTACACGTTAAAAGTTTAATATCTGTACCAGCCAAAATCGCAAGTGACTATCGATCTCTCTGTAATCTGTACCGTAAACAGTTAAAATTCAAAAATTTCAGCCAAAAGCCATAAGCCGCAGCCAAAAAGAACAGGCCCTCAAGCTTATAACAATGTCATAAATGAATACCGTGCCGCTTGTCAGGCTCATAGCGCAATGTCTTCGGCCAAATTTTCTAATAATGTTGTTGGATTAATTCCAAAGCACCAAATATCAAACTATTTTATGCAGTTTCGTAAAGTGAGCGTATCTTGTGATGCAAAATTTCAGGAAAATGTTTATGTTTCTCTCAAATGTTATTTCATTGCTCCACAGATTGCGAATCACCCTTTGCTTATAAGCCGCATTTACAGCAACAAAGATGTTGATCGAATTGCAAAGTTGCTGTACCCTAAAGGCGCATTTGGTTTTGAATGTTCCTTGGACATAGCAATCCAAGAGCTAAAGAACTACAATGATTTTGCTATCCACCAAGTATTGTTCTTTCCTTCTATTTATAGTGGGTCTTATTATCTTAGACGTTGCATTGCCTGGTCATACCCATTATCATGCTTGGTGTTAGTTTCTTATACGTGCCAAATAATTAGGTGCAGCAGCAAGTGAATTGTATGGATTTGCTGTTATTTGTCAACTGTTGCACTGGGCAAAGGATGGCTTTGTTGTTGAGACACATCCATTGTGCCCAAAATTTAACTTGTTTTAATCTTTTTTGCAGTGCATTTATATAATTTGTTTCTGACTTTCTCCTCCAGCTATTAATTTCATATGGTGATACTGGTACGAAGGGTGCCCTAACAGATGAACATGTTCTTGGATCAGCAAAATGTCAGGTATAGCTTTTTTCTTTACCTGTTTAGCTATACAGTTGTTGTTTTCTATCCAACAAAAGGCATAATGATAAAATCCATAAAGTTTTATTGTTTTACAACAATATCTTCAATGGAGGCATGTTTAGGACTGTAATATATTTTGTTAAATATTCGTGCTTAATTTCTACTTTGTTTAGGCCTTAGCAGAGCTTTTACCTTCTTTAGCAAATGATGGCCAGAGAGTTCTCATATTCAGCCAGTGGACCACAATGCTTGATATCCTTGAATGGACGTTGGAAGTAATAGGAGTTACATATGGACGAATCGATGGGGGGTTAGCAGGGATTGAAAAACTGGCGGTTACCGGCCGGTAACCGGAAAAATCGGTGGGTACCGAGAGGGAAAAAACTGGCCGAAAATTTTCAAATATAAATTTAGATTTATAACTGCATAATGCACTTTGTACGTTGGTTTAGGCATTTTTTCTGCTAGATTACCTATTGCATGAAGTAAATACGCATCAATTATTGTTCTCTCATATTTTTTGTCTTTTTTCGATTTTTCTAACAGTTTTGCCGGTTTTTTACCCGTTTTTTTTTTCTAGTTTTTGACTGGCTACCGGTTTCAAACTGACAAATTCAAAATTTGAATCATGATATTCGTCCAGTTTTTCCAGGATTTCTGGTAACCGGCCGGTTACCGTTACTAGCCATAGGCTGGGAATACCCTTGGTTCCAGGTTTTGTATCCCTAGGGGTTAGTTCTTTCCTTAGCAATTTTTCGAATTGAATTGTAGTATAATTCTTAACTGATAAAGTGTGTTTTGTTTCAGCACCTCAGTAACTGAAAGGCAGACTATAGTCAACACTTTCAACAATGATTGTTCTATATTTGCATGTTTGCTTTCCACAAGAGCTGGATGCCAGGGGCTGAATCTAATAGGAGCTGATACAGTTATAATACATGACTTGGATTTTAACCCCAGATGGATCGGCAAGCTGAAGATCGCTGCCATCACATTGGACAGCATAATCACTATCTATAGGTGCTACCTCTAATTATACTTTTCACATTTCCACCAGAGGTTCATTTTTTCTTTAATATTATTTTTAACATAGGAGTATGCTAAAAGGTCATGGAGGGTACTTTCTTAGTAATATAGATCTTGTTGTAGGTGTGAAATCTAAACATAAGGGGGTGAACGTCGACCATGGCCATCGTCCACGAGACTAAAAATAACATAGGGATTTATACAGTTTCGAGGTTCGAGAGGATTATCCTACTTCTGTCGGTGATCCAACGAGGGTTACCCTTGGGGAAGAAGCTTCCGAGGGTTCACTAGTTTAAATATATTTCTTTATTGCTCATGAGAGCTCTCCTTACAAATAACTAAATAAGGGATACCTAGGGTATTTATAGGTTTTGTGGCCTGTACAAGAATACCCTTTGACGAAATAACTAGCCTATGGGTACAAACTAGGGGTATTACAGTCTTTTCTAGGTATAATTGCAATTCTTTGGTTTGTGCATACGTGTCTTTTGCAGAGCGGTCTCGCAGTGGAGGAGTAAAATTATTTCTCAAATACTAGCCCCCTGTCCCTTGGCGTTTAGGAGAAACGCTTAATGGGGCAGTCTTGAATTGCTCTTCTTGTGCTAAGATTGATATTTTGGGCAGGACATGATAGGTTCAAACCGTAGTTGCATAAAAAATCAGGCGCCGAGACCAAAATTTCGGCAGTCGGGCCGCAATGAAATTTGCGCGTTAACTCAAGGCCGGCATCCTCAAGCCACTGCAAAAATCTGCAGGCCTTCCAAGTTATTGGGCCGGGAAATAGACATGTGGCCCATTTGAGCCAGCAGCATTGCTGCCCTAAAGGGCCATTCGGCAAGCCCCCATAAAAAAAGGGGAGCCTTTCCCTGCCCCCTGTGGCTTCTTGCAGCTGCCGACTTGGAGGCACGCAGGAAGAAAACTGGGCGCCGGCTAAGGGAGAGGAAAAGGAGAGCGCAAAAGAAGGGGATCCCTGCGGCCGGCCGGATCTCGTCCTTCGAGTGATGGATGACCTCACGGCCTTCTTCAGGGCATGACGCTGTTGAGGCTCGTCCAAATCTGCTCAAACACCTCGACGATGAGTTCATGGTACTCAACGGAATTGAGGGCGACGTAGCAGGCGAGGAGGTCCTGAAGGTCGGCGGCATCGCGGATGCCCTTCTCGGTGATCATCTCCTCCATGGACTTGAGGAAGTTGCTCCTCAGTGACTTCAACACCGCGAAGCTATCCGCGAGTGGGGGCGACCACAGCTACGTCGTCTTCTGCGCTGCCGCTGGGGCCATAGGCTTCCCCTTCCTCGTGGCCATGCGCGGGCTGTTGGCGCGCGACTTGAGGCGAAGCCCCAAAGACACCGACGACCGCCTTGGCTTGACCATGCCAGTCTACTCCGAGGCAGAGCTCGCTCTCGGGGTCATGTCGGCGAGGTCGACGCGTCTGTCCTCCGGCTTGTACCAGTCGAGCTCCCTCGTCGCTGGCCTGGTCACGATGGGCTGGAGCACCCTCTCGCGTGTGGACTCGGCCCGGAGGTCGATGATGATGTCTGTCACTGACGCGATCACCCATCGAGCGGTTATGCAGGGTGCGCAGACGTAGTTGACGCCGAGAGAACCAGGCGCCGAGGCATCTTGGCAAATCATTTGCAAGCCACGCGTTGGCGCAAGCGTGCTTTGCCAGGGCGCCAGAGCAACGTCGCCTGGGCGCCAAGGCGCGTGGTGCTAGGGTGTTGGGCGCATGCTAAGGCTCTAGGACGAGTGGTGCCAGGGCGCTGGGAGTTGGGCATTGCTAGGGTGCATGGTGCCAAGGCGCTGGCGCTGCTAAGGTGCCAGGGCGTGCAGCACCTTGGCGCGTGGTACCAGCGAGCGCAAGGGCTCATGGTGCCAAGGCGCTGGCGCCGCTAAAGTGTCAGGGCACCAGACACTGTGGAGGCACCGGGCGTGAGGAGGCGCTAGTCGTGGGGCGCAAGGCCTAGCGTCACGTCGGATGGCGGCAAAGTGATGAGCACCGGAGGGGACGCCAGGAGTAGGGAGCCGTAGGGGCGCTGTGCGTAGCGAGGGACACTAGGCGCCATGGAGGCGCCAGGCGCGAGGAAGCGCTAGTCGTCGGGTTTGTGTGGGTGAGGTTTCATTGTTCCATTCCTCACGGCGAATTAAATGCAGGCAATGAACCAGATCCAAAGGAAGGGTTTCACCTGAGTGCTTCTGAAGGTGTGACTTACGACCAATTCACAGGCAAGCACACTTTTAATCATTTTTATCAGATTATTTTCAGTTAAAATAAATTATTTTATCTACTAAAGTACTATCACTCCTGCATCAAACTAAATTCTGTTTCACAAGATGAATAATATGTGAAAGAAATGAAAGAGAAATGACGGGCTCAACTAGCAGAGCAGTTGACCTGCAGTATAACTAATCAGTGGGCAGAGAATGCTTGGGAAGGTGATAAGGGAAAGGTTGGGATGCTCTGCATAGGGTTAAAATTTAAGGACTTACAAACTTTCACTTGGTTAATGGACCATATCGGTTTTATCAACTATTGTTCCGTCTAGGACAGACAAAATCAATAATTCTATCAAAGTTATTATATACTCCACAATAGGTAAGTAGATTTATCTAGAGACGAAACCGAGCGAGGTCTCAATTGGACTTAGAGCCATAAAAGATAAGTTCGGCGCATATATTTAGCGAAGTGGTATATCGGGTGAAGGCGAATTGGCCCGATCAACGGCTAGCTCATAGTTGGGTAGGTGTTGGGTGAGGGTGAGAGATCACTCCGATCCAATGACTATGAATAGCCGAGTGGAGGTATAATATGCAGAGATAGAGGAAAAAGTTTAGTGCTTTGATTTGAACATCGCACCCAAGAAAATATGAAGAATCATTTGCTACAGAAAGTAGGGTAGCTATGGGTAATGTGATACAAGTCTACGCAGTGCTATACAACCCGTGAATTCGCATCTGTCTCCTAGACTGAAGACTACAGGAACCAAATGGAGGTTCTATCTAGCTACGTGAGTGATCAGTAAATTTCTAAATAATATAAAATGCTTTATCAACATAAAAATATTTATTTTCGAGATGATATGAGGGGAGAATGGATTCACTGAGATGTTGGTTCATGATCATAAAAGTGTATTTTTGCTATTAATGTTTGCTGAGTACTCTGTACTCATTTTTGTTATTATTCTCTTTTTTTAGAGGTTAGCCAACTCAAGATTCCACTATGAGCTATCTAGAGGAATATTATTCTGAGTGAGAGGGAGTTGATTTTGAGTACAAATCGTAGGAGATGGACGCCGTATATGAGACGTGGGATGAGTAGAGAGTTACTAGCAACTCATGCACGACACTCAGGGTAGAAGACTATGATGTTACATATTATTCCTTGTTTATGTGTAATTATTAGTTGGGTTACTACTGTTTTTATTAATATTGTAATGTTTAGGCTACTGCTTAGCCATGTTGAAGACATTAGTCCTATGTGGCAATAACATTGTAATATTATAGATCAGTATTTAATTATTGTTCTGCTGCAACACTCTAATGTGCTTATTATTTGACGAGAACCATTGACTAGGGCCATTACTTGGGTAATGACATGGATGGCCACATCTAGCATCGTGATTTGTGCAATCAGGAAAAAGGCTGTGCCACGCCCTGGCTCAGGAGTTGCTGTTTAGCTGCACACACGATGGAACGAGGGAACTGTCACCGGACGATGGAGATGACTTCTCGTGGATGTATTTTTTTTTGGATGTCCATCGCTGCTCGGTAAAGTTTGGTTCATGGGCTCAGTGCTGGGCCCCTTGTTGCTTTCGATGCATGCCTTTAAGCTCCGCTCTGATCGCTCTCGTCCGGATGTCTTGGAATTGTCCCGGCCTGTCTCTTTGGTACTTCTCGGCGAGGTTGGCATAAGCGACACCGGGAAATGGCCATGCCATGGTGTACCGCTATGGTCAGAATAATCAGATGGAAAAGGCGAGGAGAGCATTCAAACAAATCAATTTGTTTTGAGAAATAGAAAGGGGATAATTAAATCTGCTGTCGATCGTAAGGACGCGGACTCAGAAGCACATTCCTGTCTAGCGATTCTGCTACTGATTTTGCTTGGAAGTGTTTGGTACGCCGCACGGTCAGTGTTGCGATGTGCTTAAAAGTTCGTTGCATGGAAATTTAAATTATCCGCCGTTCTCAAGGAGCAACAGTAGATTTACTCTCCCAGCCATGTTCGTCGGCTTGCAATATTAATGCATGCACATCTCAGATGGTAGCCTGATAGTGCACGTGAAGAAGCAAATATTGCACGATCATATTTTGGGACCTTTGGGTACGTACAAAAAGCTAGCCTGGCCGGAGAAGTGAAATGCTGAAGGACGAGAGCGGGTAAACGGTAAACCGCGCGCAAACGTACGCGGGCGCCATGTGCACATGTCGCAGCCCACGTAAGAGATGCGCACACAGCCGCGTGTATTGTATGCCGCTTTCTGACGCTCTCGCTCATCTCCCGGCCGACACCCACGTACACCCTCGTGTGAGCTTGCTGGTAAGTTGCGACTACCATGCGCGCCAACGCAAGCTCCGTCTCATGGACATGCAGCCGGCCATGTAATATATGCACACCGAAGGAATCTTTCCTTTGTGGTGGATTCGATTCGTGCGTGGGGTCGAGGCGCGCGAGGACCTGGCCGGTGGCCTGGAGGCGCCCGTGAACCCTGTCTTCTCTTTTGTCTCGGCGTTTTTTTTTTCTATCTCGCACATGGATATCATACGTAGTGGTAGAGCCAGGATTCGGTTACATCTCAGGTTTAGTGATGAAAAGATCTGACTGAACTATGAAAATATTAACCAGACTAGACTAAATTTACCTGGTTTGTACACTAGATATTTTTTCATACCCTGAACTAAAGTCTACCCTATTTGAGATGTGGCTCCGCCGCTGATCATGCGTACGGTCATACATGCATGTCTTTTGGACTTGTCCGTATCTTCCCCTGTCTCGTTCTCTCTCGCCACCACCCCCGTCGGTAACACCTTGACGCACTTGCAAGCATGGTGCATGTGTGGTTTCACTTCGACCCTTTACGCATGTTTAAGGAAGAAATGTTTGTACACTTTGTTTTCTTCTCTATACTCTCTCAGTCAAAGTTAAGCAAGTGAAGTTCTGAGACGTGTGCGGTCAAGCTAATTTAAAATAGAACAATAATATCTTTACGAGTATTTAAATCCGATATATGCATGAAAGAAAAATGAGTAGATTTGTCTCCAAAATTATTTTTATAGCATTCTACTTTATTAGTGTTACAAAAATATATTATATCAATTGATGATCAAAGTTATATTTTAGAGACCGTGTCAATGTTGAAAATTTAACTTATTTGTGATTAGATATAGCATACAACTGTTTCTAGTAAAACTAATATAATGTAGTCTTGTACAAAAGGGTTTAAACCTTTTTCAACAAAACGTGAGTTGTGCTTCTGTGATTCAATAATATAAACTGAACAAATCATAGCCATGTTTGGAATGTAAGATTTCCGTGGGAGTTCCGAAGAAAGTATTATGTTTGCTGCAAAAAAAAAACCTGCATTCCAAATGGAACATTAGTTGTGAGATATGTACTACGTGGTTACAAAATAAGCTATTAATTTGCTTAAAAAATGATGATTTTTGCTTCCAAGGTTTGAACTTCAGGTAGTTTTTTGAACATTTAAGCATACAAAAGGGGTCGGGAAGAGGCGGCCTCCATCACCTCTAACGTAGCTTCCTAGGTGACGAAGTGTAATTTGTAGTTTAGTCCAGTTGAATTTGGCTATAATTGTATATCTTTCCTGGATCATACTATAATTAGAGATGTTCATTCTTCATATAAGGAAGTTTTGCTAGGCCCCATTATACTGCTGGGATGAATTTTCAACGGTATAGCAGTTTCATGAAATTTTATTGAGTTTCAACTGCACAAAAGTTTCAAGAAAGTTTCAGGATTTGAGTTTGATGTTTTAAGCAAGTTTCAGCGTGTTTTGGAGAGTTTCAAAAACTAAAAACATCAAGTTTCAAAGAGCTTCAAAGGTTTAAAATTTCAAACTTGGAGTTTCAGAGGTGGTGATTTTCAGGTTCCAGATACTGAAACTTTGAGTTTTCGAGCAAGATTCAAATCTGAAACTTCAAGTTTTAGTACATCTCAAAATATGAAACTTAATGTTTCACCAAAGTTTCAAATCTAAAAGCATTAGCATCGATTTCAAGATAAAACATCAAGTTTCACTACAGCATGAAGCTTCTTTGAAACTTCAAGGTTTATGTGTGCTTCAATTTTTAGAAAACTGAAACTTCACGTTTCATACAGCTTTGAAGTTTCAAAACTAAAAACTTTACTGAAACATCAAATTTCATGTGTTGTTTCAAGTTTACATAAACCGAAACTTTACGTGTCGCGTGGATTTGAGGTATCTCTCTCGCACGCATCCAGTGGACCAAGGAAGGGGTGGGGCAGATCGATAAGTGTAACAATGGAAGAGAAGGGGTGGTGCAGACCGGCAAGTTTCATACGAGTTTCGTCAAGTTTCAAGCGAGTTTCTTGAAAGTTTCAAAGCGGGTTTTGTCAAAAATTCAGTCGAGTTTTCAAAAGAGTTTTAATCAAATTTCATTCAGGCAAGTTTCAAAGGGTTTTAATCAAGGTTCACAAAGTTTCATGAAAATTCAAGATTAATTTCAGACGAGATTCACACATGTTTCAGAGAGTTTCACACATGTTTTACCGTGTTTCGAGGAGTTTCACAAAGTTTCATAAAATTTTAGATAAATTTCAGATGAGTTCATACATGTTTTGTAGTGTTTCACAGAGTTTCATCATATTTCACAATAGCTTCACAAACGTTCACAAAAGTTTCATAGAAATCAAAGAAAATTCACAAAGAACCGGGCAAGTTTCATGTATATTTCATCAAAATTCAAACAAATTTGCACAAATTTTAATCGGAACAACAAAAAAATCAGTAAAAATTATAAAAATATTGTAAGATCCAAGTTTCAAACATGTAGATCATGCAACCTCAGCACAAAAATATATAAAAAACACATGGTTGTGGTGGTGTAGCATGCCTACTTGTTACCGCTTTGCCACCGCCCATGCTCATCGCGAGCCCACTGCCGCTTGTGGGCTCCTGTGCTTGTCACAGTCCACGGCCGTTTGAGCCAACTACCATCGACCTCCCGCGCTCGGGCTTGCTGCTGCCACACCCTTTTCGCGCTTGTCATCGCCGTGCCTACTCATCACAAGTACAAGTCAGTGTTGCACTACATTGCTGGAACGTCAACCTGTTGCTCGCTTTGGTTATTCATTGGTATTGGAGATGGATATATATATATATATATATATATATATATATATATATATATATATATATATATATATATATATATATATATATATATATATATATAGGATAAGGCTTCACACAAAGGCGTATGGGCTAGATCTCGATGTTGGATGCTTAAGATTGAAAGGTCGATTGCTATGTCGTTGAAAATGCTACAAATGGTATGTTGTTGCCTAGTTTTTCTCTTAATATAAATCAAGACCTTTCTTTTCCTTATCCTTAAAAGGGAGAAAAACTACAGCATGGCATACTGTGCAAATCCAAACCGATACCGATGGGACAAACCTCAATCGTCCACTGTGTTCGGTCCCCTCTGCCTTTACCCACGCATCACCACTGCTTACACCCCACATGAACCCTTTGGCGACCTCCCATTCTCCCCAATCCCCATCCCCCGCACAGATTCATCCTCATTGGTAGTGGTAGGCCATGGCGGCAATAGGTAGGAGGAAGTGGGTTGCCACCAACTCACCTCTCGCGGCGGTAGGCGATGAGTAGTGGTGGGCTCGTGTGGAGTAGGCAGCAAGCGGCCATAGGCCCTCAAATGACCGCAAGAAGGCGGTGGGCTGGCCCTTCGCGCCATGAGTAGCCGCGGGCAGGCGGGAGGCCACGATATGGTGTGATGGGGTGCAACGGAGTGGGCAGGTGATGAGTGGGCTCGGTTGGGGTTGGGGAAGTAGGGAGGGGGTGCTAACGGATTCTCCGCCACTATGCACATCCCCCACTTGAGGATTCGTCTTCATTGGATAAGATGAAGGGGAGGCAACACGGTGGATAGGACGTGCTTCAACAACACCGCTTTTTATCTCTGCCAACACCCTTCTATCCGTGTTGCCGCCCCTGCGGGCATTGCCCAAGGTGGGCACCAGTACCTCAGCTACTAGGGACTAGCTATATAGCTAGTTAGCTTGAAAAGGCATGATTGCTTCTGTTTCATGAGGTTTCATAGAGTTTGTTTGTAGCGGATTATGAAATTGTAAGTTTTTAGTGGATTCATAAAGTTGAATTCTAAATTTCATGAGGTTTCATAAAGTTTCAGGAGGTTTCATCACTAAGTTTTATGTTGTTTCATAAATTTTTAGAAGGTATCATATCTAAATTGACTAAGTTTTATAGGTTTTATATCTAAGTTTCATAGTATTTTGTGCGGTTTCATAAGGTTTAAAAGGTTTTATATCTAAATTGATTAAGTTCCATGAAGTATGTTCGAAACTTTTTGAAGCCTTATGAAACTCATGAATTTTATATAAAACACAGTAAAACTTGACAATACCATTAAAATCATTTCTAACAGTATATTGTACGATAGACGTCCAAAAAAAAGTGTACACTACTGACTATATATTCGAATCGGATGCCATATGAGCATATACTCCTATATGTCTATTATTTTCCGTCGCCACATTCCGTTTTCGGTACGTACGTGCTGTCCTATACCTGCTACTTCGATCGCCTGTTAAGAAGACCGCAATAAGCAAATAATGTACGGGAAGAGAGAAAGGAAGAAAGAAAACGGCGCGTACAGTGCACAATCTGCACGTTTTTCTCCTCCACTTACGCTTTCCTATTCCCTCCCGTGCTGCAGACAGATCTTGTCAATGCAGAAAGTTGCAAGCACGAATTAATGCAGCCTTGGACTGCCTAGGCCGCTCGCAACACCGGCGGCGGCGGCTAGCTCCGTTACTGTGTGTGCGGTACGTGCGGCGGCCCCACGATGCGGTTCAACCGAGTCGCGGGGGAGGACGAACCGAAACGCTCCGTGGACCAAACAAAATGTACCCAGAAATCCTTTGGCTGGTCCTTCCCTTTTCCTGTGCAAAAGTATTTGAACTAGGCGTCTCAAGGACAGAGGTGTATTTGTGCCTTGTGGAATTGAAATTTGAGCGCCGGCCCATACTAGGGACTTGGCCGACAGGCCTGCTTGCGTATGTTTTTATAAGCTCACGGTTTGGTCCCGTGTGTCTGTACTCAAATGGTCCATAGGATAGTGTACCGTTATTAAGCAACGGTTAGTGTTAGCCTCTCAAAAAAATTTTTCTTCTCTAGATTAGATGTGCACGCACCGAATGCGCCCCCTTAACGCTCACCTATAATTGTAAAGACCGAGGATAAATCCGTTGGCTTTTGATAGCTTTTTTAAATATTTAGATTAGATACATAAAAATTATATATGTTAATCCGTCTTGAAAAGTACATTTATAATATTATATTTTTTGGGGGTTTTACAAATATATTATAATAGTAATTAATGATCAAATTTGTATTTTGAAGATCATATCGATATCTAAAATGATTTGTTTTTGTGAATCAGAGGGGGTTCTTGGATTATTCTCTCTCTCTCACGGTCTCTCCTATACCAAGCTATTCCATTCTAGATTTCATATTGGACCGTTTGTTCGCATACTAGAAATTAATTAGTCTTGGAGTTGCATCAGTAGAATTGTGGCAATTCGACGTAGATGTTGCCTATTTCACTCTTGAGTGCAGCTCGGTGGCTCGATTCTCGTGGTCATGAAGCAATGTGGAGTTTTCGGATGACAGCGCAACTTCAACAAGAAAGCCAACTGTACAGATGCATGTAGCTGCTGTCATATATGCGGCGTAGGAATATAGGAGCCAGCCCTAGCTAGGGGAGAAAATTCTACTTTCTCCATCGATCACATCTTGGAATGCTTTGCTGCCTGGCATTTTGTCCAAATGCCCTCGCAAAACTGTGACTTTTATGGCCATTTCTAAGCGTTCTGCGTCTACCCTGCTGGCAAGGGAATTGGAAGATATACCCCTTTGATTGGGATGGCCGACGACGCAAGCAGCACACGAACGCACGTATCTTGGACCTGGGCCGGACACTTGTGTAGATGACAATTCTTTCACTCTTTACGTCAAAATATATGATAAAAAAGCAGGAAAATTTAAAATTTGTTTTGTCGAGCCTCTTTGCATAAGTGAATAATCTCATCACAGTAAAGATTGGCTAGATTTTAACAATTTGAGAGGTGCTTCTCAAAAATGAAAACGCGAATTTTTAAAGCACATTGTGGGTCTAATTTGCAACCATGCCCACTACTCCATTGCCAAGAGTGCCGCTACGTAATTCTGTGCAATTTAGCTTATGAGGGAGCATATATTACTTTGCTACAAAGCATAATTTTCACATGCATAAAAGTGCAAATATTGCAAGAGAAACGCCATCACTGTAGCATCACACATAAAATAATATGGGATACTACTATAGAACATTATCGCTAAAGTAAAGAATAAGTAATAAAAGTAATAATAGGATTCAAGGAAATTAAAACCTTAAGAGTACTTTATTAAAGACTAGCAGAAACTAAAATTAGTGTTTGAAACTTGGGACTGGTCCACTTCTAGTCAAAAAGAAATAAATGAAATAACATAAATAGTGACAAGCAACGGTGTCGAAAACTCGAGTGCTCACACTCATGCATGATGTTATCACTCCACTGGCCTTTTACCTGATAATAGAAAGAGCAAGCGCGAGATTTGGAATCTTAGCAAATACCTAACAACGGTCGCACACACGGAGAGAAAAGGACAAGCAAGCAACAAGTAATTGACAGGCTAATTGCAATGAAATTAAGTTACCAGAAACATTAAAACTGATCAAGGATAGATATAACGGAGATGTGAAACCAAGGTAATAGTTATTTAACAAGTTATAGCCATGGCTCTGGCGATCTCTTCCCACATACTTGATTATATGAGAGTAGTCAGGCACGTCTCTATCTTCGACTGTATAATCATAAACATGGTGTAATATCCTGAGTAATGAAAATGCATGATCCCCCGTACGTTACTGGATGGATGACAATCTCCCTTATATATGGGTAACCCCGGGCCAAGTAACAACTATGTTATGAATGACTAATATGATAAGTGATTAGAATAACTAAGGGCAAGTCTGGGTAAGGTTATGATAAGTGATAGGATCGTTAAGGTTGAGGAGGAAAGGCATAATTTTTGATATGAGATAATGGGGGATGATACTATGGTGGTAGTGATCCAGGAATTACTCTAAACGACACTTTAACATCGCTCACACAAGGGTTGTCAATCATCTAGGTTTTATTATGTGATAAGTAGTTATTAGTCAAGTTAATGAATATCATAAATAAATCAGTCGAGGCTCATAAGCAATAACGTACAAATAGAAGATCAGGGAAGCAAGGTATATAAATAAAATATCCCAATGTTAAAAGATTACTAGTGGTTAACCTTAAATTCGAACATGCTTATACGCTACCCCTATCAACGATTTAAGCATCAATTCTAATCGCTAATTAAAGCATGAATTCTATAATTGCACTTTATACTAACCTAGAAGCATACAACACCAACTAGCCTAGCACATCAAGATCTACCTAGTATAATAACAGAATATAACACGGCAATCAGTACAATGTAATCATTGAGCACTAAGCTAACAGCGACAATTAATCATGAAACGGTAATATGCGAAGAAGATATGTTACGGCCGCGACGTAATTGCCTTAAGCATGCACGAAGGACGCACTACACAATGGGTCTGAAATGCGCAATTGCCCAACTGCTCACTCAATAGCTGCGTGTGAACCTATAGCGAGCTCCGGTGAGAAATTACCGCCGCCCCGGTCACTTCCGCGCCTCGCCAACGTCACCTCTGTCTTCCTCGTGCCCCGGCAACCGACCTGCGCCCCTCCGCCGAACGAAGCTACCACCAGAGACCTGTCGCCGCCGACACCGTGCGCCGCCGCCGCCTCGTCTCGTCGCCATCGCCGAGCATCGCCGTAGGTACTGGTGAACTCCTCGCTCCTCTCGCCGCGCCACTCGTCGGCCGCCGCCGAGCGCCGGAGCGCCGGCGAGCCAGCGGGCTCGAGCGCCGCCTCCGTGCCGTGCGCCTCGTCGGCGCTCTTGCTTGCGTGGTAGCCCAGTGTCGGCCACGTCGACTTCGGTTGCCACGTCGTCTGTGAATTGAGTCCACGGTGAACCGAGCCGAACCGTGAACCCAGTCTACCGTAAACCCAACCCCACCTGCCAGTGTAATGAAATCATTTTCAATGTAAAAATAATTTAGCCGAAGAATGAAATTTGATGCTGACATCATAAATTGATTTTTCTGTATAAAAATAATTCCTAAAATCAATCATTTTCTTTTTCTTTAGTTTTAAACTTCTGGAAGCCTGTATTTCTTCATTTTAACTCCGATATAACCGGTTCAAATTTCTAAATTCTTCTAAAATCCTAAACTATCTATTTTTGAGTTTTATTTGAATTTATTTTGGTTCCTTGTGTGTAGACTACGACGAATCCGGGGAGTTTTACTTCGACGACTCACACTAGGACTTCGAGCAAGGCAAGTTACATCTTTGACCATATTGATCCCAGTAATTTAAATTATTTATGTTATTTTTAAATTAATATGCATACGTACTTTTATTCAAATTAGATCAAATGTGATTAAAACTGTAGTTACACCAAATTTCTTTGTGTATGGCCAAATTTGATATTGAACAATCATGCATTGTCACCCTAGATGAAAACCTAGTTAGTACACTAGTATTAACTGAAAATTTTATAGAATTGCTTAGCCATGCTCAGAACAATTTAGGTGGGAAGAATTATTTCATGCAAAATGATGACTTGTAAAATCTATTCTTGACTATAGTGTGTCAAGAAAGTTTATGAAATTTTGATAAAATAAAATTATAAAATTTGGTTTACACTTATGGGTGCTTGCTGGCATGCATTGTTGTTTAGTGACATAATATTGAGTGCCAGGCACGAGAGGTATGTGGTTGGGTCTAAGTCAAATTAAGGACCGGTCTGTGAGCTACTACTACAAAATCACACCATACAACCACAAGTCTGTTGTGAGATAGACCTGGTGTAGCACTAAAAAAAGAGAAATAAATAAATAAATAAAATAAAACCCTAATCTAATCATGGCCTTAATATAGGGGGACCCCTCTACCTTTTTTCCCCGTGCGCATTTTTTCCATATCTAGGTTCTCACGTAGTTGTTGAGGAAGCAGCTGGGCAGTTGCGCATCTCAGACCCTTCGTGCAGCATGTCCGTCAAGCGTGCTTAAGGCAAGTACCTCGCGGCCGTAACTCGTTTCTTTCGCACGTTTATATCACATGATTACCTGTTGCCTTTAGCGTGGTTTCCGATCATTGCACTATATTGATTGCCTGTCATAGGTTGTTGTAGCCTTAGTAGATTCTTAGTATGATGAGTTAGTATTAAATGCTTATAATTGGTATAATGTTAACCATAGAATTCATTTGTGGTTAGGGATGTAAATAAACGTCTAAATGGTAATTAGGGTTGTGAATAAGCATGCTCAAATTTAAGGTTAACCACTTGTAATCTTTAACACTGGGCGGCCATTGATAAGTCTTGCTTCTGTGAATATTAATTGTTGATTATTAATTGTGAGCTGTAGTTGATTTAGTTGTTGTATATTAACCTGACCAATAATCACTTATCACTTAATAAAATTATATGTTTGACAACCCTTGTGTGACTCCAGTTAGTATCCTCTCTATCGACAGATCTTGTTCTCATCTCCTTGTATCACCAATCATATCTCTCTGGTCTCATTGTATTAAACCGTACTCTCATAATTTTACCTCAATACATTCACGACTTTCTAATTACATCATAGATAATTCGCTAAATAAAGAACTAAAGGTAATCAAGCCGGGACTACCCACATATAGGGGAGATTTCCACCCAACCTGGTAACGTATGAGGGCCGTACATTCTCGTTACACAGGATATTACACCCAGTCGACAATTATACAGTCGAGAACAAGGACGTGACTGGCTATTCTCATATAACTGGGTATGTGGATGAGGTCGCTGGTGCCTTTGCTATAACTTGCTATAACTTGTTATATAACAACTATCTTTAATTACACGATCTCTATGATATCTGTCTCCCATCAATGACAATATTTCTGATATCAGCTATTCGTTGCTTTTATCCTATATCTATTGCTTACTTGTGATTCTTGTTCCTTATTTCACGTGGTTACATTACATGTCTTTACTCTTTTTGTTGCGGCCGTTGTTGGGCACTTGCTGAGATTTTCAAATCTCACGCTTGCTCTTTCCCTTCTCAGTAAAAGGTCAGTGGATTAATAGCAACATACATGGGTGGGAGCACTCGAATTTCAGCACTGTGGCTTGCCACTACTTTTTCTATTTACTTTATTTGTCATTTGAGTAGAAGTGGACTGGTCCTATATTTCAAACACTATTTCAGCTTTGTTGATTATTTAATAAAGTACTTTAAATGATTTAATTGATGTATGAATTCTACTGTTCTCTTTATTCTTGGCGATGACGTTCCATACTAGTATCCCAGTTTGGCTTTAAGTGGGGTGTTACACCTGGCTAAGTAATTTGTGAAGTTCCATCTTGGTTTCGGAATAGACTGAATGTGGACATGGCGTAGACCGCGAGAAGTCTCACATGGCACAAGAGGGGGGCTCCAACATGTGGATTCATGTTGTGGTGAAACCTTAGTGGCGGCGTAACTAATTTGGTAATGGAACATTGTGACAGTCTTGTCATGAACTCTCCGTCGCACACCTAAGGCAGTGTGTTAATCGCGTGGCAAATCGAGATGATATGTCTTGTGGGTAAAGTTTGTTTACTAACTTGTCTTTGTTAGTTTTGATCCTTGATAAGAATTTTTCCAAGATAACTTCTTTTCTTTTGGATTTTGCACCGTATCAAAGGTGTCTAACACAAATTGTTCAAGGTCTGTGAGGACTTGGATATTTTCTGATGTTCAAGGTCTGTGAGGACTTGGATATTTTCATCAGAAGTATCCTCAGAGACATCTTGCTCACAACAAGAGCATTCGCTATTTTCACAATGATTAATTTCTGATTTATCTTTATTTTCAGAGCTAGATTCATAGTCAATATGGTTTATGATTTCTCCTATTTTTCTTTAATGTCTTCAGACTCTGATTCTAGCATGGCTTGGATTTCCTTTTTGATTTTGGATTTAAAGCATTTGTTTGCTATATGAACTTTTAGTCCACATTTGAAGCATACAATTTCCCTTGGTTTATTATCTGTTTTAAGAGGTTTTCTATAACGCTTTCTCTTGATATAGTACGCCTCTTTCTTATTATCAACATGATTTTTTTTCTAAATCTCTTAACATACTTTGCCTTATTTCTACTTTCATGTGGATCTTGAAATCAAATTGATAGCAAAAATCTCCCATTTCTTTTTTCCCAATGACCTTTTGTTTCTTAAGTTGATCTTCAATTTTAAGGTCATTACATAATTTAGCACCTACCAACTGTATCTTTTGGGTGATTTTACCTATGTCCAAATATTGATAATTTATACTATCCTCTCCTTGTTTTCTCAAAGAGTTTCTAACATTTTCAACAAATAAAGGAGGTAGTCCAGATATATATATATTTTTCTTTCCAAAAGCCTTGATTAGGATCAGGTAAAGTATATAATTTTGATAAGAATGTATCTTTGTACCACCTAAAATCATACATAGTCTTGCATCTTAGGTTTATTAATTGTTCTCTATTTTTCTCATAGATATCTTGATAATTTTCAGCAAAATGATAGGCTATATTGTAAACTAAAGTAGTCATGGCATCCGAGATGTTACCGATTGGGTTTCCATGCACATCTACTCGGACTATAGGACTTCCATTTTCATCTATCTTGACTGCATCAATAATTGCTTACTTCTGATCAGTATCTAAGTAGTGATCCCACCAGTCTCTCAATTGACAAGAGAATCCAACAACAATCATTGAGGCTGCTTCTCTTTCTAGGTTACCACTAGCTATGTAAGCATTATCATACATGATCATTTGATGGCAAAGAGTAAATATTTGATATTCTGTGTATCCATCTATATTCCATTCCACAGTTTCTTTACCATTAAAATATGCCATATTACTAATTTGAGGCCTTTCTTCAAACTGTAGATCAATATAAGTTGGTCTAGGATAGTAATTCCTTGTCGAAGCAGTATAAGTAGCAGGTTTAAAGATCTTATTGATCATGTCATTATTTTCTCCATCAGAGATTTGATTAACGTTTTTGTTTACCTTTAAGTTATTTAATTTATTGGCTAACTCATTAACTAATTCTTTGGATGCAGATGCTCCTATTGCCTTTTGTTTCCCAAGTTTTATATTAGGACTTATTATTTGTGTGGTAAACAAAGGAGTAACAGACTGAGTACTAGATGATTCAGATTAAGAATTAAACGGATAATTTACTTTTACCTCAGTCTTGCGTGACATGGAGCCTTCCAAGAGGATATTCTTGATGCGATCTGTTTAATGTCCAAGAGCATGTAAAGATATGCTTACTAAGTTTTGTTGCTCCACTAGGTGTCCTATGTGTTCTACTTTTACAGGATCACTATAAGTGCTTTTGAAAATATTTTTTAATGGGGATGCTTTGGAGCTTTCGCCTTGGGCATTATTTGGAAGTTGGATAGATTCAAAGGGAGGATGGACAGATTCTTCAATCTTTTCACCAGAGGTCTTCCATTCTTTTGAGACATTTTTTATGGCACTTAAGTCATCAGACTTTAGATTATTTTGATCAAATTTTAAATTATTTATTTTAGACCTTAGTTTGTCTAGTTCAGACTTTAACTCATCTAGATCTGACTTTGGCTTAGTTTTGGTTTTCGATTTACTCTTTGGTTTGAAGAATTTCTCCAGATGTATGATCTGGCTATTTTCACACCAGTCAAAGAAGTAAATATGTCTTTTTTGTTCATTCACTTCTTTGTACCAAACTTCTCTTATTCTTTTGATATAAGGATTGTCTACATTTTTGTAATATCTTTCAAGTTTAACCTTATTTTCAGGAAGATCAAGATTTCTTCTAAGGAGATCCTTCTCAATTTCAAACTCACGATCTTCTTCTACGCCCTCTATAATATTGATCTCAAAATCTGAGACTGAGGGCTCATACTGATTATCCTCATAAGTTGCATAGACAATATTATTTGGTTTTAACTGTGATCTATTGTCTAGGCTAACAGAGGGTCTTGAATGAAGGAAAACCATTCTTTTTGAGGAGAATGTTATCTCAACATCTCCATCTAGTGTCTCGGTCAGCGACTCTACTTCATTTTGTTGAGTGGCTTTTGGTTCTACCGCTTGGAGGAGAGTCCACTTCTCAGGAAGTGTTATCTCATCCCACTTCAAGGTTTTGGGAGTGATAATGTGATTTCTGGGATTGGTTGGAGGAGAGTGGTTAGACCTTTTAGTGTATTCTGTTTTGCACATAGAGCTAAAGTGGTCATGGCTTTGTAATAGATCAAAGCCAGATGTTTGTAAGCTTAAGGCCAAAACCTTATGGAGATTTAAATCTGAAAGAGATACAGAAAAACCTGGAAAAGTATTAAAGAACACCAGACCATTACTAAGACTAGCTTCAACCATTCCTAGCAAAGAGTCCTTAAATATTTTATTTCTGTAATCTCTTAAACTAGCCAACACAGAAATATTTAAACCTTTTCGGGTTAAAGATCGGATAGCCACTTGAACCAAACCAAAATGTAAATATTGATATTGAGGTTTTGCTTTTATAAGATTGATTTCTTCTTCTGAAATCTCTTAAACTAGCCAACACAGAAGATGCAGTGTTTCATGTAAAGAACTAATAGGAAGAGTTTTTTCTACAGTTAATATAATAATCAGAACGTAGAGAAAATGTGCCTATATGGTATATATCCTTAATATTTACCTTAGGTACTTTCCAATTTGCAATACTTTGCTCTATATCCTCAAAGCAGACAGACGAAGCATTTGTAGCCGACATCGTTGTGATAGACCTATCGTTACTGTCAGAGGCTTCCAAACGGTCAGTTACACCTAGAGACCTGGCTAACCATGACATCTTATATGAGGATAAAGGAGGTTGGATAGGTAGTTTTCCAGTCAACGGCAGGGAAAATCCAACTATAAAGATCGATCTTTCGAACAGACAGTTTCCAGACAACGGTAGGGTGAACCCTTGATTACAATCAACCTATACCCGTTACAATCATACCCAGTCAATGATTTACGTCATTTACTGCGCTCTCTGGACAACTTACCAGGCAATACGACTTCGGGCTTATCTGCTCGAGGCTTCGAGATCTACGCGTCTCGGCTTACCGTCACACCTCGAGGATCTCCACGGCTACGGCCCACTATATGCATGTACGTGCAAAAGAATGGCTCCAAGAGGGTATGGACAAGCAAGCCCTCGATGGATCTGCTGCCTGTGGCGGCCTGACCCGGCCGGCGCAGCGCGCTGCAGCAATAAAACGCCAGGCTTATGCTCTTAAGCTGCGCTTTGGTTTCGGAATAAGCGCCATGCACATGAACATGATGGCACGATGCAAAGCTACCACGCAGAAGCCTTTGGATGTCTCCTCTCCCTTCTTTTCCTTTTTGTGCCTAACACGACTTGTCGACACAAGTCTTGTTAGGCACTGCTGCGCGTACTGCAGCCATACGCAGCGCAGCGCGGCGCGGCCGCTCTCTCTCTCTCTCGGTCTATCTCTGTCTCTCGATATGCTCGCCATGCATGCATGGGCACAGGAAAGAGGAATGGATTCGGAGAAGCAGAAAGAGAGATCGAAGGACCACCCAGTCACGGGAGGGAAAAGCAGAGGACGCTTCTCGGTTCTCTCTCGATCCTCTTTTTATCATGCCATTTCCTTACATTCTGCAACTTTGCATAACCTCGGCGCCTTTAACCGCAAGGTTTTAAGTCAAAAAGAAACCTAGAGCAGAACAACTGCACATATGCTATCATGAGCATATCTAAACTAAAGCTGTATCGAGCGGCAAAGTTATGGAGCTGGCTGGCCTGTAACTGCAAGTGCTCACAAGGCAACAGAGCGAGATGCTGGAGTAGCTGCCGCTGCGATCTGTACGTACGTTGGCCGGTACCGGAAGGGAGGTACAGGAACAACTCAGGCGAGAAGGACGTACGTACTGATGCATCCATATATCCATCCATGTTAATCTGCAAGGCCTACGCACTATCTCGAATTATTCATCTCCCTTCGCTCTCACATGATCACCTAGGTGGCTAGGTCCAGATCGCCGATCGAGCGGATTAATTATTGCCTCGCGTGCATGCCGTCTGAGATGTAATCATCAGGATCAGCAGGGAAAATCCTAAGCGCTGTCTTGATCTAGAACGCGTGGATTCTTCCACGGCGACCATATCAATCCAGACCGTTACCACTCTAATTGCACGGACCACAGTAGGTCTGAATCCTCAGCCCGGCCGGCTGATCCCCTTCCACAGTGCCTACCACACAACGCCGTCCAAATCTGAACCTCTTGCCGGCCGGCCGGTGCCCCCACGGCATGCACAGTGGCCAGATCGATCGCCCTCCGACCAGACGGGACAATCGGGGCGCGCGAGCGGGCAAACCCGCCAGGCGCGCGCGGCGCATGGTGGTGGCCGGATGCTTACATCAAGGGCTCTGTAGCACACCGGCATGCAATAGCTACCTAGATAGATAGTACTAGTACGCCCGGCCTGCATGCCCTATTCGGCGACCCATCAGGTGCGCCTCCGAGCAGCGCACTCGTTTGGCCCCATGCATGCATGCAACCGCGCGCGCGCGCGTCATCGCGTACGGATCGAATCGCGCGGGCTATTCATCGTTTACAGCTAGTACTGGTAGGTAGCACGGGACGGACCGACCGGCCGGGCCGGCGCGCCTGTGAGCGCTGGCAGTTTGCATCGCTGTTGCCGGCGTCGCAAGGGAACAATCATCAGTTGCCAATGGTGCAGCGGCGTGCCCGCTCCGGCCGGCCGTGGGGGCAACACGCGCGACGACGCTGCATGCCCACCAACCAATGGTCCATACATACGCGCGCGCGGTTGTGGTACTGTGCGCGGCGATGGTGCGTACAGGAGATGAGGCTGAAGCTAAGCTAAGGTTGCTCGCTCTAGTGGTGTGTGTACACACGTGACTTGCCGTGCCAGCATGTCTGCGTGTACCCAGTCTGATCGGTCTGCTCTTGGGTTGGGATCGGTCGACGGATAGACTTGTCCTCTCTTTAACACACCGTGCCAGGATCCAGGCGAGCTTGTGAAAATTGTACTCTTTTACTCATGTGGCCGTCATACGGTCCCGCTCGTTTCGGCTTCAGTTTAACTTCTAGCTTATTTTTCGTTATTCATAAATTTCGTCTTTTTCTAAACTTTTGATTTTTTTTGAACTTTTTTGCCGGTTATTTTTTTCCCTTATTCGTTTGCGTTGCCGTGATGAGCTAGCATATTTTTTCTATTTTTAAATTTAATTATGCTAAATAAGCTACATTCATTCTGAGAAAATTTTAGTTCTTCTGAAAGATAATTTCATCATAAGTTTACGACTTTTCATTTCAACCGAGCTTTCCATCCAGAACGTTGGCCTTAATCTTCAACTCTGTATCTCTTAATTTTTTTTTCACAGGGCTTTGTATTTCTGATGGCCCCGCGGAATCGGATGTCTCTTTCTTGATCACCTTTTGTTTTCTTTTTCTGTATAGACTTCGGGTGCAAACTAGATTGAGGTATCATATCTTAATCTCTTAGCCAATAATGAAACTAGTTTTTGGGGTTTGCTATTTGTAAACTGTCTAATTTTTTGTTGACTTTAAGTCGATTTTCTAAGCATTTGCAAACGGTTAAAAGTAAGATGTATTGCACTCCTGTATATGAAAAAAGAAGATTAGTTCCAACTAGTACTATTTTTTATTTACAGTGTGTACGAGTTGACATCTCTCAATATACCAGGTTCGATGGTACGCAGATATACACACACGATAGCTCTATTCAGCGTCTGTGCGCACGGTACGTACAGGTCGCTGATTGCACGCACGAATTGATGATAATTAGTTCATGAATTAATGATAACCAACGTGCGGGAAAGTTATTGTCATTTCTGAATGAAGTTACCATCAGTTCTGAATGAAGTTATTGCTAAACCTTTACAGTGCCAGAAAGTTACTAACGTTTCTGCATGAAGTTACCATCTGTAATGAGTGAAGTTACTGCTGAATGATCATAGTATAGAGCCGATGGTAACTTTCCTCACAACAGGTAGTAACTTGATCTGCATGCATGCATGCAGAAGGAGAGAGACGAGAATAAATGCACTTGATTTGTGATTTTTTATCTTGTTTATAAGCAAAAAAATACAATAACTATTTCACCAAAATCCAATCTGCGATCCATTTTCACCATTGTGTTCAAAATTACGAGCTTAACAAGACAAAATACATGTTGAATATATTTTGACACTACGAAAATCATGTTATATAAAGTTACTATCGTGTTTGAGTGAAGTTACTGTCAAATACATGTAAAGTTACTGTCAGTTTTATAGTGTTACAAACGGCCAATAACTTTATATATGTTTGGCAGTAACTTCACTCATATACGGCAGTAATTTTTCTCTCAATGTATGCATGTTGGTAATAACTTTACCCACACACGACAGTAACTTCATAAATTGCGGATGATAACTATAAGTAACTTTATGTATTGTAGATGATAACTTAATGTATATTTGATAATAACTTTACTATAATTAATAAACGCTAGTAACTGAGTATGGGGTGGGATGATGGAACGGTAGGCTGGTTTGGTCAGTTAGAGGCACACACTTATTTTACACACGCGCTGGTTAGTGTGTGTATATACATGTATATATATATATGGCAATATGTATTGAGAGCGACCATATACGTACTGACCTACAAATTTCATTTATGCACTTAACTATCATTGATCTCATGTCAGAGCTGATCGATCGAATTGCAAAACCCAGTACTAGGACTTTCCCCCAGGTGCAGCTAGCTATGGGTTTTCTTAACCAGAAAGAAAGAAACCTGGCCAACCACTACATTCCGTGAATTGGCAGCACCCTGGCTGCCGCAGCTGGTCCGATCGTCCGAAGAGAATAAACAAACTAATCGATCTGTCTGACCATCCTCTCATGCATCCGCGCGTGGACCCTTAATTCGCTGTTCCAATTGTTGAGCCAATTGCTCAGAACCGTCGCTGATCATCTCAGTCCAATAAATTTCTCTGCTATATCAAAGACAGATCAATCATAAATTAATACAAATAATAAATTAAAACACAGAGATAGAGAAGAACTCCTAATCTTTCTTTATTGTTTTCTCATTCTCATGTCTATACGAAATAACCAATAACACTCCCTATTTATAGCCTAGTGATGAAGTGCCCATCATGGGCCAAGGCTTCAAACACATGCCCAAGTTTCCTAACACTCCCCCTTGGGTACTTATCTGACACGTTCATGCCTCATCAAAACTCCATCAAAACTCAGTGGAAAAAATTTGGAGAAAGAGTACATGATACATGTTATGCTGTGTTGCACGAATTGCCTCATTAAAAACCCTGATCGAGAAATTTCAGGAAAACTCGTCAAGGGAAAAAGAGTATAACCCACTTAATTTCATTTAATCTTCAGGATTTATTCTTTGGGTACTCGATCTTCATGATCAAGTTTTAATAACGAGCTTGAGAAAAATATCATCCTGAATTCTGCACTTCTCTAAGTCTCATCATTCCAATTCCTCGTACGCATCTTTCAAAACTAGATGCTAAGAGTGACTTAGTAAATAAGTCTGCAAGATTTTCACATGATTTAGTATGCAGTACCATAATTTCGTAAATCTTTTGTAATTCATGAGCATAAAAGAGCTTAGGGTTGATATGCTTTGTGAAATGACTCTTCACATAGCCCGTCTGCACTTGTGCAATACAAACTGCATTATCTTCATAGATAATTGTGGAAACTTGCATGATATTCAACCCACATGACTGTTGGATTTGGTGAATCATTCGTCAAAGCCAAATACATTCTCGTGTGGCTTCGTACAACGCTATGATTTCCATGAAATTGCAGTTCCACCACACAGAAATACATAGCCTATTTGTGACCTTGCGGTATGCGGATCCGACAGGTACCCAACATCTGCATAGCCAGTTATTTTCAAGTCTTGGATCTTTCTGTAGAATAACCCAAAGTCCTTACTTCCTTAGAGGTATCGAAAGATATCCTTTATTCCCTGCCAATGCCTTTTTGTAGGTTCTATACTATGCCTATCTAATAGGTTTACGGCAAATACAATGTCCGGTCTAGTGCAGTTCGCTAAATACATAAATGCTCCTATTGCACTTAAGTACGGGATTTCCGGTCCCAGGACTTCCTCCCCCTCTTCCCTAGGTCGGTATTGATCCTTATCTTACTGTAAAGATCTCTCGATCATTGGTACTTTCGAAGGATATGCCTTCTTAAAGCCAAACCTTTCTAACACCTTCTGGGCGTAGGATGACTGATGTACTAATATTCCTTCAGGGATATGCTCAAACTGCAGGCCTAAGCAATATTTGGTTTTACCCAAATATTTTATTTCAAATTCTGACTCCAAGTAAGAACTTGCTTCCTTTATGTCTTCTATGGTCCCGATGATATTCAGATCATTTACATATACTGAGATTATACAAAATCTATTCTGAGATCATTGTATAAATACACAGGGACAATCTTCATTATTCGTGTAGCCTTTCTTGCATAGAAAGTCACTTAAGCGATTATACAACATCCTGCCTGATTGCTTAAGTCCGTACAATGATTTTCTGAGTTTCATATTGTACATATTTCTATTTGCTTTGTCTTGGTTCGGGACATGAATACCTTCAGGTACTTTCATATAAATTTTCGAATTCAAATTTCTATAAAGGTAGGCAGTTACCACATCTATCAATTTCATTTCTAAGTTCAGATTTGCTGCCATTGAGATTAAGTATCAACTCTTAGACGTTGAGTGAAACTTTGTGCAACAAGTCTTACTTTATATCTTACAACTTCATTTCTTTCATTTCTCTTTCGAACAAATATCCACTTATGCCCTACAGGGTGCACATGAGGAGGCGTGCAGCTTATAGGCCCAAACACCTCTCTTTTGTTTAGAGATAATAATTCAGTTTCTATTGCCCTTTTTCAATCTTCCCAATCTGATCTTTTTTTACATTTAGCGAGTGATTTATAACTATTTCATCATGAATTGATTCTTCTTGTGCTTCTACTTGCTCACCGCTCCTTCCAGTTGCGATGGTAAGTCCCTTTAGTTTTTTAGCTCTGAGGTGTGCGCATACATCCATGCTGATTTCTCCTTCCATGGGAATGTTCAAGTCCGTTATGCCCTTTTCTGAAGATGTCATACTAGTGTCAAGTCTCAACTGGCTCCCCTTCTGGTTCTGGAGAACTCCAGTGATTGGTTGTGTCAAGTTCTTCTTATCCCTTTTCACCAGGCATCCCCGATTACTTGGGGTTCGAGGGGCCGGAGTTCTCATCCTTTTATTCTGAGGCCTCTGTACGGGATTAGGGATACCTTCGAATTTCTTTGGTATTTCAACCCTCGTCGGTGCATTGCATGCAGGCACATACGACTTGGTCACACTATTTAAATCACTAAAGTAGTCAGGCAGTTGGTTTGCTAATGCTTGCAAATCAATGGTCATCTGGACGTACTTCTCTATTTGTTTCACTAGTGCACGGGTCATGTGCATGGATTCCCGTGGTTTGCCATATAATTTTTTGATATTTTTCATCAAGGCGTTGATTTCCTCCTTCTAATGTTGGGAAACTATCCTCATCAAATATGCAATCAGCGAAACGGACAATATACAAATCTCCTGTCATGGCTTCTAAATACCTAATTATGGATGTTATCTCATAACCAACGTATATCCTAGTCTTTCAGAGAGGACCTATTGCAGTACGCTATGGAGGTGGTATAGATACATAAACCTTGCATCCAAACCTCCGGAGATGAGAAATTTTCGTTGCTGACCCTTGCACTAGTTGCATAGGTGAATGGATGTTAATTATATGTCGATGGTCTAAAGTTGATGAGAGTTGCTGTATGCAGGACTGCGTGTCCCCAACATGTAGCTGGTAAATTACAATTCTGCATCTACTCTTTCATGTAATCTACCGATCGACATTGTGTAGGCAACTTCAAGTCTGCTCGCGGTAGATTAAAGCGGATTTGCACCGTAAAAAATAATTTAGAAAGCGAATTCTGCAGAATTTAAAGCAATCTAGATATAGACAATTCAATCTGCTAATGCTTCGATGATTACCTTTTAATTCACCGGAGCGATTCGTGCTGATAATATGTTGAGAAACCGTCGCTGGCGAGCCCTGTCCGATCGATTCCTCTGCTATGCAAAAGACAGATCAATCACAGAGTAATCAATGCAAATAGTAGATTGAAACATAGAGATATGGGGAACTCCTGGTCGTTCTTTATTGCTTTTTCTTTCTCGTGTATATACAAAATAACCAATAGTACTCTCTACTTATAGTTTAGTAGTGAGGTGTTTATCATGGACCAAGATTTTAAACCTAGACCTAAATTTCCTAACACCAATGATGGGACATGGAACGGACGACGTACGCGCGCTGATCAGAAAGCATGATTTACTCAACACACATTACACACGGCTGTACGGCCGGAGATTCCAAGCTCCGAAAGTCGTTTTCAGAGACGAAGAAAAACTAATGGGTTCGATCGACAGGACGGAGAAAGCGGTTGATATGATAATATTTACATGATTAGTTAACGGCGGCTTTGCCCTATTAATGAGTCGTTTGGAGTACATAATTTCTCATTTGCGCCTGTGTACGCCGATGGCTCAAGGTAGCGTTCATCAGCAAATGCTGTTTGCTGTTAGGTTATCGTCGTGTTGATGTGTGCTATCACGATGCGTGCTGCGGTGAAGTCGAAGCAGCTGGGTCGTGGACGCAATGGGTGATGACGATAACACATGTTAGATCGAGTAGTGATGCTTATCAGTCACGTTCGGCATCTTTGTCGGTATTAGGTGTGACGGATTTTTGTTTTGTTAGACAATCGAAGTTGTGTTCTTTGTACTTGGTCTTTTCTTGCGCCTTTATGTTTTCTCATATAAATAAACAGCAGTGATTGCTTCTTCAGAAAAAAAGACTTCAGATTATTCAAATGGTTAGGAAAAACCGAGCAGCATTTGCATGGAAATTTTTTTGAAGAACTCTCAGATTTCTTGCATATCCTCTCGTCACATGTTTTTCAGGCAAACTATCCTTAACAACGCCACTGCCTGTTCCCGGCACGACGCGACGTTGTGAAAGAAACGCATCAGCAGTAGTACTGCGTATATTCACACAGGTACGTAGCAGCGTTCAAGAAAGGAACAAGAGAAGGAATCATGCCGGCCTGACCCTTTTTTATTCCAAGATGGATGTGTGTCTGTGTCGCGTCGCGCATGGCCGTCATGAGCTGATGAGCTGCAGGGGTGACGTGCGCCCATGGGGAAGCTTGCTTTGCCTTGCGTTGCGTATCTCTGTCTCTGCATGCCTTCGTCTACAAGCTCTCTAAAAGAGGAAACAAAGGTTCCTATTCCCTCGTTATTCCTTCCTCTTCGGTTTCCCGTCCCGGGCAAGGCCGGCCATGGATACACGATCGAACCCTAAGGAGAATGCCCGAGAGTAACTCCGGGATAAGTAGCTACGCATGAGGTTGACATCTCACCCACAGAGAGAGAAAGGAGAGAGGCGGGACCAAGGCGTATACAGTACTGAGGTCACAGGTCTACGACAAGTCTCTCTCTGTGTGTCAATTTTTATCGGCCATGGTGACCCTACGATACGTCTCTCTCTGTCTCAATTTTTATCGGCCATGTGTATCTTTCATCCCTCATTTCTTAC
Organism: Bonia amplexicaulis; assembly: GCA_036346245.1. Lineage (NCBI taxonomy): Eukaryota > Viridiplantae > Streptophyta > Magnoliopsida > Poales > Poaceae > Bonia > Bonia amplexicaulis. The sequence continues at coordinate 23,440,183 of CM070744.1, forward strand.
GTACCCGGCCGGCTGGACTTAGTTTATACGCTATAAAGAAAGGTAAGTTGTACATGCTCCGTAGGACCAATGCCAGCAATAATTTTTCTCCAACGATATTCAAAATATTTACTCTAGTGACTATAAAAGCTACTAAGTTCAGATTACATCAACTATACTTAACAAAACAAAGTTAGAGACCTAAACTAAATAAATCAGGAATAATGAGCACAAGACCGGTCAGACCGCCATGAATGGGCCGGTCTGACAGCCACAACCGGTTTGACCATAGGCACAAGGACGGTTTGACCGATCTTCTGCTCCTAGATCTAAAAACTCCTCGAGATAAAACTCAAATATCAAGAACTTGTTCAAATCTCAACGAAACGCTTCCAAAGTTGGCATGAAACTTATTCAAGGCATTAGGACTCTAAACCAATCAAGAATCACAACATTCTTTAGCTCGAGTTCACTAAATTGAAGAGAAGAAGATTTATGACTCAAGAACACCAAAAACTCTAAAACTCAAATTACTTCTTATTCGTAAAGATCTAGGGCATGAGGTCTTCCAGATCTATTCTCATATGTCCTAGCAAGTTAATTTAAGCAAGAATTCGAGTTAGAACTCTCACAATCCCGAAATCATAAATATTACTCAAGAACACTCACTAATCGGACATAATCTTATTTCTTGCCATGGAGGTGATCTATATGGGCAACGATTGATCAGCTAGAATCTTCTAGTGCCCTCTTACTCTTCATGGATCACAACAAGATCAATAGGAGAGAAGAAAACACCAAAAAGCTAAGTCAAGATTTCAACACTTGGTAAAGATGAGAAAGACGAACTTTGATATCTGTTGATACTTGGAGATGAATATGTATATCCACTTCCTATCCAATTACAAAGCCTAAGAGTGACAAAAAGCTCAAGACAAAGAGCCACAACTCATCTCTCAAAGGTTCTCTCCAAGAACCGTAACTCTACTCCACTTGGCTTCCTAGAGAGCTAACCCTAACTCTCTCAACCCACCTCCTTATATAGTGAAGGCTTACAAAAAACCCTAACCAGTACCTCTAGTTGGGTTTCATCCTATCTTACACGGGTTCTTACATGGGCTAACCTGTTAACCTAACACTATACTAGGTTTTACAGCCACACATTCACATTTCTCAAAGTGCGACATGCATGTGGCTTCAGTAGCTTGAATTAGCCATTCCATGGCCTCCGTGAAGACTCTTTGACCTAATCCACTTAGACCACTACCGCAGTTTCGCACACTATTGCTTTTTCGATATTAGACAATTTACCAAAATGTCCATTGACGATGATTGAATAATCTAGTAAAAATATGGCTTTAATATGTAATTAAGGCTCTAAACTATTGTGATTGTAGATTTCATAAAGTAATACTACCCGAGTACCCCTTGTCGAAGGATTACTGCCCGAGTACCCTTGGTCAGAGGACAACTATCGAGTACTATAGCTACGACCATGAAAGAGTACTGTAGCTACGATTACCTACCGTGGTTGTAAAAGCGAAGTCGTACTACCGTGGTCAAAAGGTCAAAGTTCGTACTGCCGTGGTCGAAGCCAGCCGTGGTCGTCAGCATAATGTGGTCGTAGGCTGAACGTGGTCGTAGCCTGAACGTGGTCGTAATCTGAATGTGGTCATAGCCTGAACGTTATCGTGGTCGTAAGACTGTCTGTTGCTGTGGTCGTAGCATCTGTTGCCGTGGTCATAGTCTATGTTTGTCGTGGTCGTAAGAGTGTCTGAACGTGGTCGTAAGCTTGTCTGTGTGCTGATGCTGTGGTCATAAAAATCAGTTGTCATGGTCGTAGCGTCTGTGATTGCCGTGGTCGAAGTCTGTGTTTGCCGTGGTCGTATAGTAGCATCTATGATCTGAACTCTCCCAAACTGCACACGACCACTCAAGGACAATGACTTCAACTGCAACAAACGCAAAATCCAAAGCAAACCAAATATCAATTATTCATTATATCTTAATCTACAACCATCCACATGGTCTAACAAGTTGTGACTTTATGTTATCTATTTTACAACTCTACTCCTCCTAGCGACAGAGCATGACAATCAACTCAAGTATACTGGATCTTAATGAACTCTCCGATGCTCAATGATGGCTCTCCACCTTCTTGATGAAGGAGGTCATTACCTAGAGGGAGAGTTCAACTCCGACGACAACAATTAATTAATAGATGTCCAAACATTTGATTCAATTGTAACTCATTCGGTTGTAATTCATTTGTGAGATTTGTGTAATGTTTGTCACGTACCATAAGATCTGTAATTATCTGTGATATTCTTGCTTGTTTTCAGATGGCATGGCTAGCATTTCCTGAGGCTAGCCGAAAAATAGAAATTTTGTTTGCTATAAAATGAACCATCACAGATGGTTTTTTGTATTAACTGTCTGTGCTAAGTCACAACACAGATGGTTATTTTACAAAACCATATGTGATATCTGACATATCACAAATAATTCTTTTAAAAAACCATCTATGTTGTGACTTTTCGCAGACGATTTGGGAGTTATCTGTGATACCCACCTATTATTACAGACACATTAAATCAGACGGTTCAGAAACATCTCTAATGAGGGTTATGAACCATCTGTGATGATCCCATCTGTGGTAGTGCACATATATACACGAAGATACTAAGTGTGGCAATCGAATTGGAAGCCAAATTCCCCAATTCGATTCCGTAGAACTCGAGCACCTATGACAAGAAGGGGTGCGATGGGATCTTGAGCCTGCATTATATGAATACCCAGAACACATGTATCTTGCCATCTTTCCCATTTAGAAAGTCTTCCCTCATAGCCAGCTTTCATGGGATCAAGATCGGGTCTGAGATTAATCCATCATCCTCCAAAACGTTCAATTTCTTTGATCCTAGTTTGGACCTTGCCCATTTGGTGATAAATCTTGACATTCTCATTGTGAATGGCTTGGATCTAGTGTGGATCAGGTGAATTTGAGGAAGAAAAGAATGGTAGTGCGGAGAAAAAGAGAGGAAAGATGAGAAATTCGAAAGGTTTTCTAAAAAGTGTGAAAATCAATTGGTAACTCTTGAGTTTATAAAGGCTTTCCTCACAACTAAAGTTAATGGTTATGAGAACTATGCCTAACGGATATAAATTCTTCGGTTGCATTTTCCTTCTAGTTGGTTTTTTAACTTTAAGTGAAAAAACTTCTATATATTTCTTGACTATTGTCAAAAAGACCTTCCAGCTTGTATTCCAATCGAATGATTCTATGTCATGAATTCACTTAAAGCTCGACGGCTAGCTGGTGAGGATTGAATAATCTATTAGATATGGCTTTAATATAGAATTAAGGCTCTAAACTATTATGATCATAGTTCACTTGAAGTAATACTACCCGAGTACACCTGGTCGGAGGACTACTACCCGACCAGTCACTACTCTAAGATCTTATGATCCGATAACTAGATTTAACTTCAGGCAATTTCTTGTGTGGTGAAATAGGGCACATGTGTCCCCAACTCCAATAACCGCATGACAATTCGGTGCCTTGCCTCCGATAACAACCGTTTCACAGTTGTTGCTACAATCTTCTCCCACTGATAAATGACCAATCGACAATTATTTGCTAGATCTCTCTCGCTGACAGCAACCGCTTGCTCAGGCAGGTGTGAGGAATCGACAAAGCATATGTTCTAGTAGAATAACCAACACCTCTTTGGTGTTATTTAAGCCTTACGGGTGAAGATGAAGGAATCAATGATAGATGAAGACACACAAGATCAAGTACTAGACGACGGAGACAAGAAATAGCAAAGTTAGGAGTAGCAACATTCCCTTCGTAATCGCTCTATGAGAGAACGTTGTAATCTAAATATAGCAATAAAGTTAGTCCCCTTTTTCCTTTCCAAATCCTTCTCTGAGGCCCGTCCTTTTCCTATAATTTGTAAGATCGATGATTTGATCATCGACACCCATCTACCGTCCTTCCACGAAGTTTCCTACTTTCTTCACCTTAAAGCAACCATATGCTTTATCTTCAACTCTTTGTGGCCCCAATGATTTACCGCTAAGTTTCTCACGCATTTGGATCCCACTGAACCGTCCTATCTTGCAAATAGACCTAAGTCATTTGGCGTGACATATGCCTCTCCATGCATCATGATAACACATGGCTTCCTTAACCATTCTAGGCCTCACCTCCTCACTGAATTTAGTACCGATCCACTTTGCCATTACCCATCATATCCACCACTGGTAGGCCCTCTCCGATTCTTTATCTTCCTGGTTTGTAACCACTCCACTAGGTTTAGTCATCTTCCGGCGATACCTTGATCATTCTAGACCTCAGCTCCCCTAACTTAATCATAATGCCTTGACCGCTCTGGACCTAAACTCTCCTAACTTTGTCTCAGTCCTGTCCGCCTTACCATGATATAGCTCTGGAGACCTACAATCAACAATCATAAGCAAATCGTCACGTAGTAAGGCACAATACACAAAATCATCTATTAATACAATTGACGAGCCAAAACCGTAGCCCATAGTGCCTAATGACTAGCTGTCATGTCTCCACGCATTCGGTCTCCCCAAACCGTCTCTATGTGTATCGACCTCACCACGTGGCGCACCACATACACCAACTCGTCTCTTTATGATTCTGTATTCTCCGTACTTCCCGCTTGAGCCATATAGCCTCACCCAAACTTACATGACCGCACAGACCTCGGCTCCCCCGCCTAGTCCCGGTCATTTGTCATTGATCGCTAATGTTCTTCAAGCCACCTGCACATCCAAAGACCAATCAATTATATCGAGCACGAGTTCCATATACTTAACTCACGTTAGTCAAAATAATGCATCATGCAACACAACACAACAAAAGCAATGGCATCCATGTCGTGCACACACTCAAAACACATCCTACTGATCCTAACCTCTTAGGATCAAACCTCACACCAAAATGCAACACAGCACAATCTGAGTTTTGCCAACTTTTGTAAAATCAAAATCTATCTCCACAAATATATCAATTGTTCATCACTCATAATCCATGGACCTAGTCCTTCATGTTCTTTTGACACCTATAGAGTTTTTCATGTTTGTTAACAAGATTGGTGATCTTGTTCTGTATAAGTAGCTTCTATTAGTAGCTTCTCTGGTAAATTTTCCATGTATCTAGACCATTTAGGATTTGTATTGCAGCTCGAAGGCAAATATTTACCGGGAGTTAACTCTGTCACTGAATTTGGAAATTCGCTAGGATCAAACTACATTTTACAGAAAGATCATCTGAAAGTATAGGAGTATTTCTTGCACAAGTTCAGACATGCTTAAACATATATAGTGGTGAAGCAATATGTTCTCTTGTTAACAGACAATAAAAACCTACGGATTTTTCTTGAAACAGGATAGGTAAGCGGGATAGTCAGCATCGGTTAACTCAAATTTCACTCTCTGTCGAAAAAAAAAATGTAAGCTAGCAGTTCTTTTCCACCGAGGTGGCAGTCAATTATTCCTGAAGCTGATAAGTAGATTCCTCAAAACTTATGAACAATTGACAACCAGTATTTATACCGATACCCCTGATCGTGTACTAGCTAGTTTGTGCTATCTGCTCCAAGTGCTAGCTGGTATTTCTAGTTTAATTTACTGCTGGAAAACTGATAGATACTCAGGGTATAGATATTCTCACTCACCTCGCCACCGAGAAAGCAACCAAACAGCCGCGGGGAGAATCTCGGGAGATGGTGGGGCCCTCGGTTCAGCACGGTGAAACCATATTCGTCTGCAACCACTGCCTCGCTCTCCTACAAAACCCCAAGCATGCACACGACTAGATGAGCACACACATCACATATAATTACTGCGCAATTGCATCAGAGCAGGCAACAAGCATCGTATCATGCTGGAATTTATGTCCTTGGAACGGCCCTGGTTAATCTGCTTAAACTAATGCAAACAGCACTGCTGGGAAGGTGTGTGTGATTTGATATGCATGATTCAGCTGTGTGCACAGGCAGCTAGTACGAGCGCGTGCATATGCTAATAACCTTCCCCAAGCACAAGCAGGCGAATGTTTTTTTTAGGTTAAGTGAGCCGTGAGTTATGAGACTTTTGTCGGCAAACAACCGCATAATGCCACTCGCCACCATGCACGGAATTCCCTCACCTAATGCGTACAAATAATCTCCAGATTGTTTAATTTTTCCTTCGTCTAGCTCTAGGTTCTCGCTGCCGGAGTAGTGGCATATACTTAAGCGATCTAGATTTGGTTCCTTAAAGAAGATTTGAGTTTTTATATTGTTCAGGACAGGCAGGGCGCAGATTAAAAAGGTTTTCGTGACGGCTACAGTTTGACTTGTTTGACTGGGCTAATACTCCTACTTCAGTTCCTTGAGATAATTAATGATCAGGTCAGATCGATGATTGGTAGCTTATAATTATATATTAATTGTTGCAGCGCAAAGGGCGGCTTAATTAACAAATTCATTCCGTGTGATTTGTTGCGCGTCGCGTGTACGTGTTTGGCAAACATTACGTGCTTACGCCACCTAGCTTCCAGCTAGGAAACAAAAATTAAGGAAATAAATGAGAAATTATACATGTAAAAAAGGAAATTGGGAATTATCAGCTTTTTTCTAGCTATCTCGTACGTGGGTATCTATTTGCAAATTCGTTTTTTCATCCTAGCTGCAATTCGAATTCCTAATCATATATATACTTGTCTAACCATCATGGGTATGTAGTCAATCATGCATGCACCCCGAATTATTTGACAGGACACACACGACATGTGATCTCAGAGTTCATATTCTCATATTTTTAAGGTGAGTTTTCGCCCTATATATACAAATCGATCATTCTGTATTCTTTTTTTAAGGGTTTTAAATTTCTGATCTCAGAGTTCATATTCTCATGTTGTAACAAAATTGACTATTTGACATGTGTGTTGCACGTATGACACATGCACCTTGGTGATCCAGGCTAGCTACCAGTACCATGCCACGTCGGTTACATGTGGAAATTCCCACGGCCGGAGCTAGCCATTTTGCATGAAGAAGTTATTATGTCTTTATGGTCTATTTATATTAACTGCAGTTGATAGTTTTTTGCTGTGGTTGATGATTTCTAACTAAAAAATAATAGTAATAATGGAAAGAAATGGCTTTTAGAAGGAGGGTGAGCTATGGGGAAAATGAGGAAAGATGTGTGCGCGAGATGAAAGCGAGAGGAATATGGTACGTGATGTGTCCATAACCCTCTGCCTTATCCCTGGAGCGAGACGGAAAATAGAGAAGTGAAAAACCCACTTTGAAAAGCTAGATATTTATATTAGCTTTTAGTTTCTCTAATTAGAAGCTAAATGCACAAATAATATGAACAGGTCTGGCTTGCTTTTTTTTCGGTTCTTGAATTGTTGTACCTATACTTTGTTCCATGTGTCAATAAGTTGAGACACCTACGTGCAAGATGCTTATCTCTCAATCGCCATCGAAGAAAACTTTTCAAAGCGAGTTGAAGGCCGTGACGACACTATAGCTAAGACCCTGAGATCGCACAGCATCGACAGTCTCCACGCTTGCGTGTGATTTCTGATCTCTTTTTCCCGGCACTAGTGTGTTAGTGCATGCCATGCGAACGTTTGACCTCGAGGGCTATGCATGCGTTTTTCGACATTTTCGGTCTGTTTCTGCATGTTCAATGCTCACCACTGGAAGTTGTTGCCAGTACATTGATTCTTCTCTCTCTTAGGTGGTGATCGGTTCGGCTGAAAGCTGAAAGCTTATGGCTGAAAACACTGTGAATGGTGAAAAAACATCAGAATGAGAGACTTATTTAACATAATTAAATTTAAAAATTGAAAATATAAAAATATGTTAGCCCATCACGCACAACGCAAACGAATATGAGAAAAAAAGAACCGACAAAAAAGCTCAAAAAAAGTCAAAAATTCAGAAAAAGATGAAATTATAAATAGTGCAAAAATAAGCTTAAACCATAAGTTTAAGCCACGTTGAACACCACCTTAGACGTACGCCATGGTTTATCTCTACCAGGTTAACCTCACTGATTCTTAATTTCTATGAGAGGGGGACATATGCAGTTAAAATTGGCGTGAAGGAGGACAAAAGTGATAGTCCAAAAAGTTAGTATTGAAACTGGTTTTGTTGTTTGGTTTGCCCTGTTGCTATCAGCAATAGCCGCTTTAGAGAATGCCCTATTTGATCACATGAAAAGTAAATAAAATATTTGTACCAACATTTTTTAAGTATACATGCATTCACTGCTATTGAACGCGCGCATCTGTGCATCATATGCTTGTCATGTACATACAAATCAATAGCTGTTCGGTTTGGCCATACAAGTTAACTGCTAATTTTATACCGGTGATCACATAAAACTAAGTATACATAGCAAATTTTCATATATACGTAGAATCCGTACAGTTCTTTCCCCAAAAAAACTTTACCTACTCCCTAATTAAGATACGAAATGAACTTTTGATCCTGTATTCGTACATATCCTTGTTGGATATCTGCATACACGATTCCCATATCTTCTGGTCGCCCTGGCAACGGTGTGCATAGTGCACACATACGATTGTAATTCTGCAGGTGTCAACACTGATAGTGTGTCCGTACTTTCTGTATGTGCTTCTGCTAAAGTAAAACAAATATTAATCCATGTAATGAATGTTTTGATAAAAAAATCATTTTCAAAGAGATGCTTTCTCCTGTACTATTTTTGTTCATAGGATCCGAATCAATCAATTAATTAAGCTGCTCGACAATGGCAAAGTTATTATAGACTATGTATCTAACTCTGACTCAGTACATAGCACTATACGCACTTGTCCGATATGATCTTTATATATATTTAGGAGTTGTTATGTCCCGCTAAAGACGCTACCAACTTATAGATCGAAAAGAGTTTTCGGCCTATGGTCGAATATACATGAATCTATAGGGTTACATACTTAATAAGTTGGAATGATAAGGGTCCAAATGATAGACTCCGAGTGAGATACAATGTCTACTCGTATTCACTACAACAGAAATGGTCATCACAAATGGTTCAAAACCGTTATCACAGACAGTTTCTGAACCGTCTGAATTTATGTATATGTGATAACGGGTGGTTATTACAGACGAATCACAAACCATCTGTGATAATTTACAACACAGACAGTTTTCAGTAAAATCATCTGTGATATATCAGATATCACAGACGGTTCTTGAACATAGCCGTCGTGATATCGACATATCACAGATAACTAATACTAAAAAACATCTGTGATATAAAAGATATTAGAGACGGTTCTTAAGCATAGCCGTATGTGATATCTGACATATCACAGGCGGCTAATACCACAAACCGTATATGATATAAAAGATATCATAGACGGTTCTTAAACATACCGTTTGTGATATCTGATATATCACAGACGGCTAATACCATAAACAATCTATGATATATTATGTATCATAGATGACTAATATAAAAAGCGTTCAGGATAGATGACGGTTTATTGTTACAAACCGTCTGTGATAGCTATTTAATAGCTAAATTATTTCCTATTTTTCGTCTAGCCTCACGAAATGCTAGACATGCCTCCGAAAATAAGCAAACAAATCACATATATAGCATATGACAATCATTACACGATCTCACAAATGAACTAAACAATCGAATAAAATACAATTGAATGAATTGTTTGATTAAGCACAATAGAGTTATTGCAATTGTATGAAATGTTTGAATATCTAATCATCATTGCCAGGGTGGAACTCTCTATTCTTGTTTATGACCTCCGCCATCGAGAATTCGGAGAGCTGTCCTCGAACTTCGGTGAGTTTGTCAAGATTGAATGTACTTTCATCGAATTCTACGCTATCACTAGCAATGCTAAAGTCATTAGCACATATGTATATATATATATATATATATATATATATATATATATATATATATATATATATATATATATATATATATATATATATATATATATATATATATATATATATATATGTATATATATATATATATATATATATATATATATATATATATATATATGTATATGTATATGTATATGTATATGTATATATATATATATGTATATGTATATGTATATGTATATGTATATGTATATGTATATGTATATGTATATGTATATGTATATGTATATGTATATGTATATGTATATGTATATGTATATATATATGTATATGTATATGTATATGTATATATATATATATATATATATATATATATATATATATATATATATATATATATATATATATATATATATATAATCATGAAATATTTATTGCGGTTGATGACCTTTGGCTCATTCATCTTAGTATCCATGATTTTTAGCATATGGCGTAGCTGGTGGTGGCACTACAAAAATAGAATTACATACATATGTACTGTCAGTTCTAGAGGCATTATTATGGAGTGTGATATAGTAGGATTGTTGTATTATAGCGGGAACCAAAAATCGCGTGCTGTGTCACAGTATGACGTTGGATTCCTTGTGTCTCCCTCCCTGAGTAACGTAAGCGCTGAATGACCTACGTGATTTCAAAATGTTAGCCTCAGCCATTGCAAATGAAGGGAAGACTACAATAGAGTTATGTATGGAGGAAATGAGTTTACCTGTCAATTGCTTGTTGCACACGGGTGAAGTCGTGGTTGCTCCTAAGTAGGGAATCAATGTGTATTACCTTGCTCCACTTTGGTACAATCACAATCGTAATCCAAAGAGAGCTAGTCATGTGTGTCGCCATAGTGATTAATCCTAAGTTCATGTTACATATAAAGTACAAATGAAACTTGTATGTCAACTAGTGAAGCACTTACCCCTGATTGAAGGGTACCAGAATGTAGTCATTGTCACTATGAGCAAGCAATGCAATCTTGAACGAAGGATGCATTTTCGTTGATGGATTGCTCAGATAACAAGTGTGGGTCGAGGAAACACACGGGTTGTCACTGTTGTCGGACTCGTTGAATCATGGATCTATATATAAGTAATGAGTTATGGCATTTAGAGGTAATATGTGAATGTAGAACTTTATTGTATAGTACACTTACAGTGTTCAACATCGTAGATGTTGAAGTGAGGCGTCAAGTTTGTCAAGGTTGAATAGTAAGATTAAGTCATCGAAAGTCATGATGAAGTAGCCTGAGCCGTGGAGGAAATGCTCCTTCATGTATCTCACGGTGAATCCACTTTACCTCTGCATGTACCAAGTATGCAAAACCGTGCAAGCCAGTCCAAGGCTGGGTAATTGTGAGTCGAGAACCAACGACACTCCGAGCTGGTACTTCCAGGATTCGAGAGGTGGCTTAGTCTTCTTTGGTTGGGCCTTAGTGCCTTGCTTGCGATACATCTTTGACGGCGTCTCCACAGGAGCCGTTGCAGTGGCCTTCTAAAACAGAGCTTGAGGTGGAGTCATAGAGGGTTCTAGTTGACAGGCATAGTCATGTGGAGATCACGGCATGGAAGGGTCCGGTGATGTTCCTCTTAGGCCACTGGATGAATGTGTGGACGACATCCACTATCGTCATGATTTCTCCGTTTGGGTGCCTCTCCAGCTGCACGACCACGAAAACATTATTAATCATGTCCACCGGACCTTCGTGAAATCGGTCCTTTGTAGGGCACCGTGCACCAACGCCCCGGCGAGCATGGATACACCAACCCCTACCCAAAGCGGGAATGGAGCCAACAAGCGACTGAGGATGCATGACGTGGTCTCCTACATAACGATACATGATAAGCTAAGACGTCCACAAGGTCTATCTATGTAGCATTCTAGAGATATACATTACCTGGATATCATCGATAGGTAAGTGGAGTCGCTATGTTCAAAAAGTGGCGCGGACGCGTAGCTACTCCAATGTTGAGGGGAATTGGGTACCGCAATAATGGGGGTGGCTTGCGAGTGGTTGCGGACTTCTCTCAATTCTTCCCTCAAGCAAGAATATATTGAAGTAAACTAGGAGTAGTGATCCATTCTTAAATTGGCGCAAACTACCATTTAAGCTAGATCTAAACCTAGCTATCACCTCTCTTTATTACAAGGGATATAATTAGAAGCAAATACTAATCTCTAATCACCAATAACAAATACATCTACAAGCTAGATCTGCAAGCAGTATGATTTCACCAAACTCCCCAAAGCCAACCGCCTCCTTCAATGCAGCGCAATGAAGACAGATCTGTCGGAAACCCACTGCTAGGCATTTAATAACATGGAGTATCCCAGACCTCATTATCATAGACGGTTCTCATTAATAACCATTTGTGATAATTGATAGACGGATCTTAACAAGAACCGTCTGTGATAATAAGGGATTTCACAGACGGTTATTATTACTAAACATCTGTGATAATTACTTATCATAGATGTTTCGTATTAATAATTGTCTGTGATAAATACGGTTCTAAATTCATTCTCATATACATAAATGCAAATTCAGTAATGACTCAGGAGTAAATATGTATTAATTAGTTGCTTTTTACCGGCCAGTAATGCCGCTATGTCGTTATACTGAGACCATTTACATATATAACAAAGAGTAAATACAAATTCAACTGCTTGATGTTACATATGGCGCTCAAACAACGTGGCCAGTTGCTTCTTACAAAAGATAACAAAAAAAGTAGAAAGTTAACTGCTTCGAAGTTTTTTCTAATGGCGAAGGTAGCATGCAATCTCAATCTTCAAAACTTTGTAGGTGACGTGGTCGACATCGGACGGTTCCTGATCATTAGCGAACGAAGCCCAAAATGCATCCACCCACTAATGCGCTCATTCGAGTGTCTCCCGAACACCTTTCGACTAAACAATCAAGTCGAATTGAGCACATAAGCTCTCTTCCCTTTCTTGAGGGGTCTTAGCAAGGTTAACCCGATCTTCCGTCGCCTCGACTAAGCACTCTAAGCGATGGCTAGCCTCCTAGAGACATGTAACATCATTGTGGAGGACCACATCGATGATGAGGTTAGCTCATGGGAAGCAGGAGAGGATGTCAAGACGCGGAAGGTGACCTTCAACCGGCTTAGCAAATCCTTGGACATAGGAGGAAGGACACCGTTGACACAGTGTTCTTTCGCGGCATCTGCCAACGTACAGCTGGCAAGGTGCTCATCTAGGATAGCTAGGTTGGCCATTAATACCGGTGACAAGGAAGAGTGGGGAGCTATTTATTTGTGCTTGAGAGACAAGGAAGGCAAGGAAAGATAGTTGGCCGGCGAGGTGCTCGTAAAGGATATATCAGTGATGTGGGGATTACTCTCTGGTGGCGGACGATCATTTTTATACAACAAGAAATACATCCGGTGCGTGAGATGAAGATATGCATTGGGGAGCCAAAACGATTGAAGGGTGCGCATCAGGGAGACAAAGCGTGCGCCATTCATGCGTAACATATCACGAGCGGTTCCAACCACAAGCCTTCGTGATATGCAACTACCACGGATGGTTCATATTAATGATCGTCTGTGAACTATCACATACGGTTCTAAAAACCGTATGTGATGTCTATAATTATCACAGACATTTCGTATTAATAACTGGATGTGAACTATCATAAACAGTTATTAACAAGAACCGTCTGTGATAGTAGAGTATCACAGATGGTACACAATGACTCTTGTAAAATCGTCTATGATAATTGTAGTACTGACGGTTCCCTATGAACCGTCTATAATGATGTGTCTAGTATAACTTATTTTGTAGTAGTGATTGGATCCGGTTGGAGGCTTTTCAAATGGAATACGATTTCTACTCGTATTGGATAAAGATCCAGTCAGATGCTTTTTGAGTTGGATATGATATTTAATCATATCGGATAAGAAACCGATTGAAGACTATAGGGTAAGAGAGGCATGCGGCTGAGGAAGATTCTAAGACACACCCATCAGAGCCTTAGCCATCACCTCTCAAAATCCTTGTTGTGCGTGTTGGTGCTAGTATATCGACGCATGGCGTTCTATCTCTAGACGTGTGGACCTCGGTAAAGGCACTACTGCGACTGCAGCACTGATCAAGACGATCGCGAGAAGGAGACGGTTGGCCAGAGGACGATCGACTACTTCCACTGCACCGATGTTGAACCTGTCGCTTCGATTCTACTTCCGCTGCATTGCGTGTATAGTAGTAATGATCTATGATCTCTTACTCGTATGACTTCCTGATTTACGTGGTAGAAAATTTTAATCTGCACTAGTGTGGCATACCCGTATCCCAACAATAAAATCAGTGGTGAGTTGATCTATAATTGCAAAGTTATTGTAGAATATGCATCCAACTTTGAATCAGAAGAATGGCTATTAGAATTAATACGAGCCATTTATTTCATAGCCGTCACTACTACAGAAAACCCTGTTACAGACGGTTCAAAAACATCATCACAGACGGTTTTCTGAACCGTCTGAATTTATGGGTCAGTGATAATCGAAGGTTATCACAGACGGTTTTCGAACCGTCGTGGTGTAAATATCACGACGGTTTTCACTAAAATCGCGTGATAGGCGATAATCACGAGCGGTTTATAAGTTAAAACCGTCGTGATATTGATATATCACAGATGGTTTTTAGTTAAAAACCGTCTGTGTTATTCTTTTCTACCCCTAAATCTATTTTTGTTTATTGGCTAGCCTTAGGAAATGCTAGTCATGCTCTCTCAACAAGCGATCAACATGCACATGTATACATCCAATTCACATCTCAATTCATTTCACAAACATAAAACATCCATTTCGCAAATCAATTAATTGAAATGAAAACAAGCAAATATAGTATGAAACACAGTACATATTTTATTTTTATTAAGATTAGAACCTACTATTACAATATCCCAAAACAATAAATAGGTTACCCATCTAGCTAACACAACAAGAACAGAGAAAAGCAAAGATCCATTTCGTGGGACTATTATGGTATGAGTCAAGGAGGAGGAGGAGGAGAACAACAAAGAGGAAGAGAATATCACAGAGAAGGAGAAAGCAAAGAGGAGGAGAACAATAAAGAGGAAGAGAATATCACAGAGGAGGAGAACACAGCATGGAGGAGAACAGTGGGGTCAATCTGGAATTATTTATAGGGGACGAAGAGGCGAGCTACGATCCGTGGGGTGAGGATTGCCGGATTTCTATTGGCTAGAATTGGGTTAAGGAGGATCGACGGGCCCGGTGGTCGATTATCAAAACCGAATCCTACTCGGACTCAAAGTGAAATTATGAAATTTTAGAGAATTGCAATGCGGGAAACATATCACAGACGGTTTTTAATAAAAAGCGTCAGGATAATCCGGATTATCACAGACGGTTTTTAATTAAAAATCGTGTGTGATATCACTATCGCGACGGTTTTAATAAAAACCGTCGCGTGATATTCAATTATCACGACGGTTTTAATTAAAATCGTCGTGATATCGAATATCACGCACGGTTCATCGATAAGAACCATCTGTGATACTGCTTTCTCCGACGCCATCAACACGCACGGTGTCCAAATTAAAACCGTCGTAGCAGGTGTTGATCGCGACGGTTTTGTCAAACCGTCTGTGATTTGGCGTCTAGTATTAGGCTTTTTGTAGTAGTGCGTGACGCTGCAGTTGCTCTGAGATTACATAAGCACTTGCATGTTTTGCGTGAACTCATAGGGTAAAATCAGTGGTGAGCTGCTCTATAACTGCAAAGTTATTATTGTATCCAACTTTGAATCAAACGAATGATCATTAGAACTAATATGAACCATCTATTTCATAGCCGTGCCGTTGCAGTCGCTCTGTTATTTCGTAAGCAACTGCATGTTTTGCGTGGACCCAACGGGTAAAATCAGTGGTGAGTGGACCTTCACTTGGACCGTCCATTGTGCAATCCATTACAATTAACGTGTTTTATGGGCACACAAGAGACTACAGTTCATGTACTGAATGGATAAAAAAAATGTGGTTAGTAGAGTTTGTTTTGGGCATCTATTGCACAATTAAAAGCTTTGGTGGCTAAAGCAAATCCTCGTCAGCATTCACATGTCGACTGTCATATACTAGCAAAGTCTTAGGTAATATATACGTGCAAACTAATAACACTAAAAAGGTTAACAATCTAACAGAAGTTTGGTGAATAGTGACCAAAAAACACACCTCTAACGTAGTAGTAAGGACATGGAACACGCACATAAATACACACTTGCAATCGCATAAACCTCTAAAAAACCAAAACAACCCGAGGGAAAGTTTGTGCGTGTGCGCGAGGTGATGGTGAGAGGTAAGCCCCACGCAGTCGGTGGACCCAATCCTCAGACGCTTCACGACACCGCTTGCCTCCGTGAGCTTGCCCCCAGCTCCCATCCACTGTACTCTCTCTCTTTCTTCTCTCTTGCTCTGAGTTGTATATAAAAACTGCCTCTTTCATATATTTTCCTGGTGTGCATAGGCTTTGGAAAGAGCACAGGGAAATTTCAGAAATTAATTTATAGAGGGCCGGGGCATATAAGAGTGTGGAAGGAAAGGGCCAGGGAAGAGAGGGAGGGAGAGAAAGAAAAGTATGACAAGGAAATGAAAGGAATGAGACAACCTTCTTAGCCTCCTCCATCCTCTCTCCTCCACTTCTACCTTGTCAGTAGCAAGAGCAAGCAAGAGAAGTAGTAGTAGGGAGAGTGAGGTATGTTTTCTCCTCCTGGTTCTTTTCCAATTGTTTAATATCTGTATGTGTGTGCGCCATATACGAGTTTGCGGGTGTGGGTGTTTGCGAGCTTTTGTTCGTTTGCTTTGTTACTTGTTTTGAGTGCAACTGTTTGTTTGGATTTCCCTGTCCACTTTGTTCTTTTGTTAATCTCGGAAGAGTCCTAAGCGCTTCAGGCCTTGGAGTTTTTCTCGGCTTCTTGTCGATTTGTTTGTTGTTTCAGATCAATTTCAAGCGCGTACAGATGAGATAGATATAGCCATCACTCGCTCAGGGATTTTGGAGGCTCTCCTTTTGCTCTTTCCCTTTGGTTCTTTTGTCGTCCTCCTCCTTAATTTGTCTCGGGGAACAAAAATCTTTCTGATCTTTCTCCCATGGTTGCTTGCTTGCATGCTGTGTATTGGCAATATTTGCTTGTTGCTGTTCTTAATTGCGATGTCTCACTTGGAAAGTATTGCTTATTTCAGCGAAGGGGAAGGAAGAAGAGACACTGCCAATCCAAGGAACAAGCCAGAGGGCAACCGAGAAGGAAAAGTTTTGTTCTTGTGTTTTGAGTTGGTGCAAAGATAAATCGGGAGGTGATGGCGTCGAATTCATCGGCTGCAGCGGCGGCGGCCTTCTTCGGAATTAGGGATGGGGACCAGCAAGACCAGATTAAGCCGCTGATATCACAGCAGCAGCAGCAGCAGCTTGCAGCGGCACTGCCCGGCGTGGCAACCGCAGCGCCTACGGCATCCAGCCAAGGCACACCGACGGCGGCGCCACCGGCCAAGAAGAAGAGAAATTTACCAGGTAATCCAGCCAAACACTCTTTTAATTTCAGTCATGCATGCAGACACATATCTGTTAAACTGCAAGATCTTGTCTGGGTTGATTGGACTCTTATCATTTGGTTCCTGACAGTGCAAGCATCTTCTCTCACATGCGCACTTGAGTTTTCTCTCTATATTCCTTTTTATTTGTTTCTGACTTGTTTCTTTGGTTCTTGCTTCTGACATATTAATCCTCGTACAGAATTGCCTGTTTTTGTAACGTAGATGTGTAGAAACTACAGCCTGTTTTTGTTAGACACTGAATTTTATGAAATGGTTCTCCTTTCTTTACCCAGTTCTTAATTTCTCTTCTTTCCATAGTTCAGTGGATCTCTTCCCCTACCCTCTACTACTTCAATTCAAAGCAAGTTGTAGCATGAAGAACTGGGCTTTTAATTTGCTCCTTTTCATTCAATTCTTCAATTAAAGCTCTGTACTCCCACCTGAAAGAAATACAATTAATTCAGGTGAAGAAGAGAAAGTAGGCGCCCTTCATTCATGGTGCTAGACTCTTTTTTTTGGTTCTTCACTCTCATGTTTTAATTAGATCAACGAGTTCCAGAACTCCTAACTCTTCTATCAAATTTTCGTTTTTCTTTTTGAAAAAAACCCATAGTTTCATATATTTCTCAAGAAAAAACAAAATCAGTTTTTTTTTCAAGATTCCATGTACATGAGCCGTATCCTCTCAGTATAGCTCATTCTTTCGCCAATTATGAGAAGCAAATAGGAGCCACGAGCCCACGACACAATCCATGTCGATTCCATTGTTCTCCATATCGCTTCCTGAAAATTTTGTTCCTCAAAATCTCATGCAAATATTCCTTCTCCATGGCCTAGTTTGTCTCCTCAAATTATCTTCCTCAAATTAACCCATCATCAGTACTAACTCCCCCCAGCATTACTTAATCATGCATGCCTAACTTGTAAGCAAAATAGTCCAATATAGACAATTCCCAGGAAATAATTAAGACTCATGTGCATGAAACCATGTGCTCTTTCCATCAACACTGTATTATCTTCCTACTCGATCCTCCCCTAATCCAAACAAAATGTTGACGAACATCGATCCCTACACATATGGCCATATACCCATGCTTTTCAAGCATATATTTAATCCTCTCATCATGCATCATTTCAGCATATCTTTTTGTTAAGTATTATACATGCAGAATGTTGTCCATATACATACACGTGCATGAATCAGCTAAGTAAACTCTGTGTCAATTTTGTTGGGCTTGCGAAGCAGACCCGGACGCCGAGGTGATAGCGCTGTCGCCGAAGACGCTGCTGGCGACGAACCGGTTCGTGTGCGAGGTGTGCAACAAGGGGTTCCAGCGGGAGCAGAACCTGCAGCTGCACCGGCGCGGGCACAACCTGCCGTGGAAGCTGAAGCAGAAGAACCCGGCGCAGGTGCAGCGCCGCCGCGTCTACCTCTGCCCGGAGCCGACGTGCGTGCACCACGACCCGGCGCGCGCCCTGGGCGACCTCACCGGCATCAAGAAGCACTTCTGCCGCAAGCACGGCGAGAAGAAGTGGAAGTGCGAGAAGTGCGCCAAGCGCTACGCCGTCCAGTCCGACTGGAAGGCCCACTCCAAGATCTGCGGCACCCGCGAGTACCGATGCGACTGCGGCACCCTCTTCTCCCGGTACATACACATTCACTCACTCTCTTTACATATGAGCATGCACTTGTACTACTCCAATACCCACATCAAACAACATGGATATCAAAACACACATCAACAGGTATTGATTTAGGTGTCTAGCCACCATGGTGCACGAAACACACATACGTGCGCGATTGCCACGCGCGAGATGGCAGAGGCGTGCATATCATCGTGGGCTTCTGCATTGAATGAGCTTTTTATGGTTCTTGGTTTTGGTGAGAGGGTAAACTAGCCAGTGAGAATGTTCCTGCCGCTGTGTTGTGTAGTGGTTTGCTTTTTCTTTAGGGTTAGGGTTTTGTTTCGGCTTGCGACATGGCTGTAGTTCAAGTGCTTTTCTAGCCTGAGAAAGAAGAGCCGCGCCGCGGGGGAGAGGAAGGGGCCTGGCAGCATATTGGAAAACTGCTTGCACGTGAAATGGCTTCTTCAAACTTGTAACTTTCTTTTAGTCCTTTTGCCTTGCTCAGAAGCCCCTCATCCTTTCCCTTTCCTGACACTCCTTGCGAAGCTGGAACCAACAACTCCTCTCTCTCTCTCTCTCTCTCTCTCGCCAAAGACAAGAGAGAGAGACATGTATGTGTGCATGTTGTTATACTGTCCTGTAGACCCGCATTTCTCCTGGTCCAACTTGTCAGTAGCAGTCCAATACGTTGTAAGAAGTAGCAGGCTCAATTTCTCTCTCTACTGAATCACTTGGTTGCCATGTAAGCCTAGCTTGTTCTCACGTGAGTTGGCTGGCTAGATGTGGCAGAACCGTTCGTTGGCCGTGCCAATGAACCAGGCCGCAACCAGGTCCACACCTTTTCATGGATACGTTGCAAACTTGCAATGCCCTCCCATGTCGATCTCATAAGTCATATCCTAGGTGCAATTTTTAGGAACTGTTCATCTATCGATGGAATTGAACATTCATGCGTGCTCCAAGTGGTCACCCTTCTCTCTTTCATGGGTTTGGCAAAAAGGTCTCCAATGGGAAGTTAGCATATACAGGAGCATCCTCAGGAGTTGCATTAATGAGCCATTAAGTTGAGTTTGTGTTCACTGTTTCTGAAATCAGTAAAAATCCATTTAACATTTGTTAGTACTCCTAATTTCGAGCTCCTTGATTAGGGAGGGGCACAGGCAATCTTGGGTAGGCTTTTTAATTTTACCGCCGCAAGCTTTTCTTTTTCCAGTGTCTTGGTCCCTCGGGAAGTGAGCTACCAGCTCCACAAAGTTTTCTGCTCTCCTTGGTGTGTGTGTTCGTGTGCATGACAATGTCTGAGGTCTCTGTCATCCTGCCTTTCTCCTTTGAAGCTTCCTACTAGTGGGAACCAATGAGCGGCATAGCACGGGTTTCTCTTTTTTTTCCATGCTTGATTGACATGGGTTTCTGGGATCTTGAGCTAGCTTTGTGGCGAGGGTGGTATCTGCATGCATGGATACCTAATGCCCTTGACCAATACTAGTAGTCTAGTACTCACTCGCTAGACAAAAAAGTAATGGTAGTACACGTTACATTAGTCAAACCCTATTTTTAGCATCATTAAGAAGTAGATGCCGCTTGCATAGTGCAAACTCTTTTACTACTAGCTAGCTAGTACATCAGGGGGGATGCACAGTGTAGAAACTGAAAATTACTGTTCAGGTTCAAGGAAACTAGCTACAAACATAACATCCTGTCATCCTGTGGCACAGCGTCCAGTTGCAGTGTTCACATGATGATCAGGAACAATATCTTAACCCGAGATGCGGCTAACTCCTCGATGTGAGCGCCGTTCAGCTTGTCATGGATAATGCATCATGCACGGCCATCCTCGCCATTTCTTGCAGAGTCTTCTTGCTTCTCAGCACTACTTACTTTCTTAGATCTCGCATCAACTTGTACTGTTCACTTTTACTGCACATCTCAGCTCATGCATAGCATGCAACGGTTGCACTCTGACATAAGTTGGTGAACAGTGAGACGAGCACATGTGTGATGTATCATGTCATCCATGCATGCAGGAGGGACAGCTTCATCACGCACAGGGCCTTCTGCGACGCGCTTGCGCAGGAGAGCTCCAGGCTGCCGCCGACGAGCCTGAGCAGCCTCACCAGCCACCTCTACGGCGCCACCAACGCGGGCAACATGGCGCTGAGCCTCTCGCAGGTGGGCTCCCACCTCACCTCCACCCTGCAGGACGGCCACCACCACCACCCGTCCCCGGAGCTCCTCCGCCTCGGCGGAGCGGGAAGCGGCGGCAGTAGCATCGCTGCGCGCCTCGACCACCTCCTGACGCCGTCTGGCGCGTCTGCCTTCCGGCCGCCGTCGTCCGCGTTCTTCCTCAACGCGGCGGCGGGGCAGGATTTCGGAGAAGACGCGAGCAATGGGCCCCACTCGTTCCTACAGGCCAAGCCATTCCATGGCCTCATGCAGCTCCCCGACCTCCAGGGCAATGCAGGGGGCCCTGGCGCATCGGGTGCAAGCCTCTTCAACCTGGGCTTTTTTGCCAACAATGGCAATAGCTCGGGGTCTAGTCATGAGCATGCAAGCCACGGGCTAATGAGCAATGACCAGTTCAGCGGTGGAGCTGGTGGAGGCGGAGGTGGCGGCTCTGAGGCATCGGCGGCGGGCATTTTCGGCGGAAACTTTGTTGGTGGAGATCATGTTGCGCCGGCAGGGCTGTACAACGACCAGGCGGCCATGCTGCCGCAGATGTCGGCGACCGCGCTGCTCCAGAAGGCGGCGCAGATGGGCGCGACCTCGAGCGCGAACGGCGCGGCGTCAATGTTCCGAGGCTTCGTGGGCGCGTCGCCGCACGTGCGACCGGCGGCGCCGCACATGGACCAGAGCGAGGCGCACCTGAACGACCTGATGAACTCGCTCGCTGCCGGTGGCGTCAATGCCACCGGGATGTTCGGTGGCCCCAACGGTGGCCCTGGCGGCCCCGGCGCGGGGATGTTCGATCCGAGGCTGTGCGACATGGAACACGAGGTGAAGTTCAGCCAGGGTGGCGGAGGCGACATGACGCGGGACTTCCTCGGCGTAGGCGGAGGCGGCATCGTGCGCGGGATATCGACGCCGAGAGGTGACCACCAGAACAGCAGCGGTATGATCTCCTTGGAGGCCGAGATGAAGTCGGGTTCGTCCTTCAACGGAGGCAGGATGCCATGATCGATCGATCGAGCTTACACAAGACGTAAGCTCCGATCGCGATAGTACCGAGTGAGTCTGAGACCTGAAGCAACCTGGAATTAACGCATGCATGGGAGGAGCATAAGGTTATATAGCGTTGTAGCGAGTTAGCAACTGAGTCGATCGCATGAGTGCGTGCATGCATGCATGGGATTAAGCTAGCTAGCTCTGCATGACCTGGGGTTACTAAGAGAGAGAGAGAGAGGCGTTTTCTCTGACTAATTAAGTAAGCTAGTGCGAGAGGACGCATGTTATGACCCTTGCTCGTGGTCGGTTGGTGTTAATGTTGTTCTTGTTATTTGTTTTCCCTTCCTTGTAGTTGGATCTTTGTTGGGTTAAGTATAGTTCCGGAGATAGAACCAATAAGACTGTTTTAGTTTGTAGCTAGCTTAATGGGGTGGGGGGGCTTAATTGCCCCCAAACTCCTCCATTTCTTGCTTTTTATTATTACCCTTCCTTGTAGTAAAACAATATTCCCCTTACAATGCAATTAATCATGTTAGCTCAAATTCATGCATTTTCTTTTTATTATATTCTCCTGCGCGCGAGTACAAAGAGTGTTTTGCATTTGATGAGCACTCAAGTTTCTAAGTGGCTAGGTTAACAATACCATATGTTCAAAGACTGCATGTAGTCCATTTACTAGGGGATAAAAATCATACACAAATCTAGCATATGCATTTTGTTGGGATGTGATTCTATGTCTAGTTTCCAAATATTAGAACTATGCATGTGTTCAAATGCAACTCGATTACGCCAGGAGACAAATGCAGTACATCAATTTCACTTGTTGTTTTTCACTTTAATACTAACTACTCTAAATTTTGTAATCATTTCATCTAGGATGGCACATAATTAAGCACGCACTAGTACTACTTCATGTAGTTTATGCCAAGGACTTGGCATGCATGGCATATAAAACGTACAGGTCCAGACTCCAGACTCAACAGTGTGTGGTCTCTCCATTTTGATAGATACTCAGGGTATAGATATTCTCACTCACCTCGCCACCGAGAAAGCAACCAAACAGCCGCGGGGAGAATCTCGGGAGATGGTGGGGCCCTCGGTTCAGCACGGTGAAACCATATTCGTCTGCAACCACTGCCTCGCTCTCCTACAAAACCCCAAGCATGCACACGACTAGATGAGCACACACATCACATATAATTACTGCGCAATTGCATCAGAGCAGGCAACAAGCATCGAATCATGCTGGAATTTATGTCCTTGGAACAGGCCTGGTTAATTTGCTTAAACTAATGCAGACAGCGCTCGCAAGGTGTGTGTGATTTGATATGCATGATTCGGCGAGTGCAAAAGCAACTAGTACGAGTGCATGCATATGCCATAAACCTTTCCCAAGCACAAGCAGGCGAATGTTTTTTTAGGTTAAGTGAAGCCGTGAGTTATGACAATTTTGTCGGCAAACAACCGCATAACGCCACTCGCCACCATGCACGGAATTCTCTCACCTAATACGTACAAATAATCTCCAGATTGTTTACAGTTCTTCTGCATCTAGCTCTAGGTTGCGATCTAGATTTGGTTCCCTAACGAAGAGGTGAGTTTTTATATTGTTCAGGACAGGCAGGGCACAGATTAAATAGGTTTTCGTGACGGCCACAGTTTGACTTGTCTAACTAGGCTAATACTCCTACTTCAATTCCTTGAGATGATGATCAGGTCAGATGATTGGTAGCTTATATTGATGCAGCGTAAAGGGCGGCTTAACAAATTCATTCCGTACGATTTGACGCGCATCGCGTGTACGTGCTTGGCAAACATTACGTGTTACGCCACCTAGCTTCCAGCTAGGAAACAAAAATTAAGGAAATAAATGAGAAATTATACATGTAAAAAAGGAAATTGGGAATTATCAGCTTTTTTCTAGCTATCTCGTACGTGGGTATCTATTTGCAAATTCGTTTTTCATCCTAGCTGCAATTCAATTCCTAATCATATATATACTTGTCTAACCATCATGGGTATATAATCATGCATGCATGCGCACTGAATCATTTGACAGGACACAGACAACAACATGTGATCTCAGAGTTCATATCCTCATATTTTTAAGGTGAGTTTTCGCCCTATATATACAAATCGATCATTCTGTATTCTTTTTTTAAGGGTTTTAAATTTCTGATCTCAGAGTTCATATTCTCATGTTGTAACAAAATTGACTATTTGACATGTGTGTTGCACGTATGACACATGCACCTTGGTGATCCAGGCTAGCTACCAGTACCATGCCACGTCGGTTACATGTGGAAATTCCCACGGCCGGAGCTAGCCATTTTGCATGAAGAAGTTATTATGTCTTTATGGTCTATTTATATTAACTGCAGTTGATAGTTTTTTGCTGTGGTTGATGATTTCTAACTAAAAAATAATAGTAATAATGGAAAGAAATGGCTTTTAGAAGGAGGGTGAGCTATGGGAAAATGAGGAAAGATGTGTGCGAGATGAAAGCGAGAGGAATATGAGTGCGTGATGTGTCCATAACCTCTGCTTATCCCCTGAGCGAGACGGAAAATAGAAAGTGAAAACCCACTTTGAAAAGCTAGATATTTATATTAGCTTTTAGTTTCTCTAATTAGAAGCTAAATGCACAAATAATATGAACAGGTCTGGCTTGCTTTTTTCGGTTCTTGAATTGTTGTACCTATACTTTGTTCCATGTGTCAATAAGTTGAGAAACCTACGTGCAAGATGCTTCTCTCTCTCTCTCTCGTCAGCGAAGAAAACTTTTCAAAGCGAGTTTAAGGCCGTGACGATACTATAGCCAAGACCCCGGCAGCGACAATCTCCACGCTTGCGTGTGACTTCTCCGACTCTTTCCCGGCACTAGTGTACTAGCTAGTGCATGCCATGCGTAGCTGCGAACGTTTGCCTCGAGAGCTATGCATGCGTTTTTGGACATTTTCGGCCAGTTTCTGCATGTTCAATGCTCACTACTGGAAGTTGTTGCCAGTACATTGATTCTTCTCTCTCTAGGTGGTGATCGGTTCTACTGAAATTGAAAAAATATGGCAACAAAACACCAGTGGTGAAAAAAACATCAGAATGAGAGACTTATTTAACATAATTAAATTTAAAAATTGAAAATATAAAAATATGTTAGCCCATCACGACAAACGCAAACGAATATGAGAAAAAAGAACCGACAAAAAGCTCAAAAAGTCAAAATTCAGAAAAGATGAAATTATAAATAGTGCAAAATAAAGCTTAAACCATAAGTTTAAGCCACGTTGAACACCACCTTAGACGTACGCCATGGTTTATCTCTACCAGGTTAACCTCACTGATTCTTAATTTCTATGAGAGGGGGACATATGCAGTTAAAATTGGCGTGAAGGAGGACAAAAGTGATAGTCCAAAAGGTTAGTTTCAAACTGGTTTTGTTGTTTGGTTTGTCCTGTTGCTATCAGCGATAGCCGCTGTAGAGAATGTCCTGTTTGAACACATGAAAAGTAAATAAATATCTGTACCAACATTTTTGGAAGTATACATGCATATGTACTGCTATTGAACGCGTCTGTGCATCATATAGGCTTGTCATGTACATACAAATCAATAGCTGTTCGGTTTGGCCACACAAGTTAACTGTTAATTATACTGAATCACATAAAACTAAGTAGACGTAGCAAATTTACATATATACGTAGAATTCGTGTAGTTCTTTTCGCCCCAAAATTTTACCCACCCCCTAATTAAGAGACAAAATGAACTGTTGATCCTGTCTTCGTACATTTCTTCTGCATCCTTGTTGGATATCTGCATACACGATTCCCATATCTTCTGGTCGCCCTGGCAACGGTGTGCATAGTGCACACATACGATTGTAATTCTGCAGGTGTCAACACTGATAGTGTGTCCGGTGTCCGTACTTTCTGCATGTGCTTCTGCTAAAGCAAAACAAATAGTGATCCATGTAAAAATTGTTTTGAAAAAACGATCATTTTCAAAAGAGATGCTTTCTCCTGTACTATTTTTGTTCATAGGATCCGAATCAATCAATTAATTAAGCTGCTCGACAATGGCAAAGTTATTATAGACTATGTATCTAACTCTGACTCAGTACATAGCACTATACAGACTTGTCCGATATGATCTTTATATATATTTAGGAGTTGTTATGTCCTGCTAAAGACTGCTACCAACTTATAGATCAGAAAAGAGTTTTCGGCCTATGGTCGAATATACATGAATCTATAGGGTTACATACTTAATAAGTTGGAATGATAAGGGTCCAAATGATAGACTCCGAGTGAGATACAATGTCTACTCGTATTCACTACAACAGAAATGGTCATCACAAATGGTTCAAAACCGTTATCACAGACAGTTTCTGAACCGTCTGAATTTATGTATATGTGATAACGGGTGGTTATTACAGACGAATCACAAACCATCTGTGATAATTTACAACACAGACAGTTTTCAGTAAAATCATCTGTGATATATCAGATATCACAGACGGTTCTTGAACATAGCCGTCTGTGATATCTGACATATCACAGACAACTAATACTAAAAAACATCTGTGATATAAAAGATATTAGAGACGGTTCTTAAGCATAGCCGTATGTGATATCTGACATATCACAGGCGGCTAATACCACAAACCGTATATGATATAAAAGATATCATAGACGGTTCTTAAACATACCGTTTGTGATATCTGATATATCACAGACGGCTAATACCATAAACAATCTATGATATATTATGTATCATAGATGACTAATATAAAAAACTGTCTGTGATAGATGACGGTTTATTGTTACAAACCGTCTGTGATAGCTATTTAATAGCTAAATTATTTCCTATTTTTCGTCTAGCCTCACGAAATGCTAGACATGCCCTCCGAAAATAAGCAAACAAATCACATATATAGCATATGACAATCATTACACAGATCTCACAAATGAACTAAACAACTGAATAAAATACAATTGAATGAATTGTTTGATTAAGCACAATAGAGTTATTGCAATTGTATGAAATGTTTGAATATCTAATCATCATTGCGGTGGTGGAACTCTCTATTCTTGTTTATGACCTCCGCCATCGAGAATTCGAGAGTCGTCCTCGAACTTGGTGAGTTTGTCAAGATTGAATGTACTTTCATCGAATTCTACGCTATCACTAGCAATGCTAAAGTCATTAGCACATATATATATATATATATATATATATATATATATATATATATATATATATATATATATATATATATATATATATATATATATATATATATATATATATATATATATATGTATATATATGTATATGTATATGTATATATATATATATATGTATATGTATATATATATGTGTATGTATATGTATATGTGTATGTATATGTATATGTGTATGTATATGTATATGTGTATGTATATATATATGTATATGTATATGTATATGTATATGTATATGTATATATATATGTATATATATATGTATATGTATATGTATATGTATATGTATATATATATATATATATATATATATATATATATATATATATATATATATATATATATATATATATATATATCATGAAATATTTATTGCGGTTGATGAGACCTTTGGCTCATTCATCTTAGTATCCATGATTTTTAGCATATGGCGAGTGGTGGTGGCACTACAAAAATAGAATTACATACATATGTCTTGTCGGTTCTAGAGGCATTATTATGGAGTGTGATATAGTAGGATTGTTGTATTATAGCGGAACCAAAATCGCGTCTTTGTGTCACAAGATGACGTTGGATTCCTTGTGTCTCCCTCCCTGAGTAACGTAAGCGCTGAATGACCTACGTGATTTCAAAATGTTAGCCTCAGCCATTGCAAATGAAGGGAAGACTACAATAGAGTTATGTATGGAGGAAATGAGTTTACCTGTCAATTGCTTGTTGCACACGGGTGAAGTCGTGGTTGCTCCTAAGTAGGGAATCAATGTGTATTACCTTGCTCCACTTTGGTACAATCACAATCAGAATCCAGTGAGAGCTAGTCATGTGTGTCGCCATAGTGATTAATCCTAAGTTCATGTTACATATAAAGTACAAATGAAACTTGTATGTCAACTAGTGAAGCACTTACCCCTGATTGAAGGGTACCAGAATGTAGTCATTGTCACTATGAGCAAGCAATGCAATCTTGAACGAAGGATGCATTTTCGTTGATGGATTGCTCAGATAACAAGTGTGGGTCGAGGAAACACACGGGTTGTCACTGTTGTCGGACTCGTTGAATCATGGATCTATATATAAGTAATGAGTTATGGCATTTAGAGGTAATATGTGAATGTAGAACTTTATTGTATAGTACACTTACAGTGTTCAACATCGTAGATGTTGAAGTGAGGCGTCAAGTTTGTCAAGGTTGAATAGTAAGATTAAGTCATCGAAAGTCATGATGAAGTAGCCTGAGCCGTGGAGGAAATGCTCCTTCAT
Source organism: Bonia amplexicaulis (assembly GCA_036346245.1). NCBI lineage: Eukaryota > Viridiplantae > Streptophyta > Magnoliopsida > Poales > Poaceae > Bonia > Bonia amplexicaulis. The sequence continues at coordinate 23,468,991 of CM070744.1, forward strand.
GTATCTCACGGTGAATCCACTTTACCTCTGCATGTACCAAGTATGCAAACCGTGCAAGCCACCAAGGTGGGTAATTGTGAGTCGAGAACCAACGACACTCCGAGCTGGTACTTCCAGGATTCGAGAGGTGGCTTAGTCTTCTTTGGTTGGGCCTTAGTGCCTTGCTTGCGATACATCTTTGACGGCGTCTCCACAGGAGCCGTTGCAGTGGCCTTCTAAAACAGAGCTTGAGGTGGAGTCATAGAGGGTTCTAGTTGACAGGCATAGTCATGTGGAGATCACGGCATGGAAGGGTCCAGGGTGATGTTCCTCTTAGGCCACTGGATGAATGTGTGGACGACATCCACTATCGTCATGATTTCTCCGTTTGGGTGCCTCTCCAGCTGCACGACCCTGAAAACATTATTAATCATGTCCACCTGGACCTTCGTGAAATCGGTCCTTTGTAGGGCACCGTGCACCAACGTCCCTGGCAGGCATGGATACACCAACCCCTACCCAGCGTCAACGGGAATGGAGCCAACAAGCCTGACTCTGAGGATGCATGACGTGGTCTCCTACATAACGATACATGATAAGCTAAGACGTCCACAAGGTCTATCTATGTAGCATTCTAGAGATATACATTACCTGGATATCATCGATAGGTAAGTGGGAGTCGCTATGTTCAAAAAGTGGCGCGGACGCGTAGCTACTCCAATGTTGAGGGGAATTGGGTACCGCAATAATGGGGGTGGCTTGCGAGTGGTTGCGGACTTCTCTCAATTCTTCCCTCAAGCAAGAATATATTGAAGTAAACTAGGAGTAGTGATCCATTCTTAAATTGGCGCAAACTACCATTTAAGCTAGATCTAAACCTAGCTATCACCTCTCTTTATTACAAGGGATATAATTAGAAGCAAATACTAATCTCTAATCACCAATAACAAATACATCTACAAGCTAGATCTGCAAGCGGTATGATTTCACCAAACTCCCAAAGCCAACCGCCTCCTTCAATGCAACAAGAATGAAGACAGATCTGTCGGAAACCCACCGCTAGGCATTTAATAACATGGAGTATCCTGACCTCATTATCATAGACGGTTCTCATTAATAACCATTTGTGATAATTGATGACGGATCTTAACAAGAACCGTCGTGATAATAGGATTTCACAGACGGTTATTATTACTAAACATCGTGATAATTACTTATCATAGATGTTTCAGATAATAATTGTCTCGTGATAAATACGGTTCTAAATTCATTCTCATATACATAAATGCAAATTCAGTAATGACTCAGGAGTAAATATGTATTAATTAGTTGCTTTTTACCGGCCAGTAATGCCGCTATGTCGTTATACTGAGACCATTTACATATATAACAAAGAGTAAATACAAATTCAACTGCTTGATGTTACATATGGCGCTCAAACAACGTGGCCAGTTGCTTCTTACAAAAGATAACAAAAAAAGTAGAAAGTTAACTGCTTCGAAGTTTTTTCTAATGGCGAAGGTAGCATGCAATCTCAATCTTCAAAACTTTGTAGGTGACGTGGTCGACATCGGACGGTTCACGATCATTAGCGAACGAAGCCCAAAATGCATCCACCCACTAATGCGCTCATTCGAGTGTCTCCGAACACCTTCGACTAAACAATCAAGTCGAATTGAGCACATAAGCTCTTCCCTTTCTTGAGGGGTCTTAGCAAGGTTAACCCGATCTTCCGTCGCCTCGACTAAGCACTCTAAGCGATGGCTAGCCTCCTAGAGACATGTAACATCATTGTGGAGGACCACATCGATGATGAGGTTAGCTCGCCGGAAACAGGAGAGGATGTCAAGACGGCGGAAGGTGACCTTCAACTGGCTTAGCAAATCCTTGGACATAGGAGGAAGGACACTGTTGACACAGTGTTCTTTCGCGGCATCTGCCAACGTACAGCTGGCAAGGTGCTCATCTAGGATAGCTAGGTTGGCCATTAATACCGGTGACAAGGAAGAGTGGGAGCTATTTATTTGTGCTTGAGAGACAAGGAAGGCAAGGAAAGATAGTTGGCGGCGAGGTGCTCGTAAAGGATATATCGATGATGTGGGATTACTCTCGGTGGCGGACGATCATTTTATACAACAAGAAATACATCCGTGCGTGAGATGAAGATATGCATTGGGGAGCCAAAACGATTGAAGGGTGCGCATCAGGGAGACAAAGCGTGCGCCATTCATGCGTAACATATCACAGACGGTTCCAACCACAAGCCTTCTGTGATATGCAACTACCACGGATGGTTCATATTAATGATCGTCTGTGAACTATCACATACGGTTCTAAAAACCGTATGTGATGTCTATAATTATCACAGACATTTCGTATTAATAATCGGATGTGAACTATCATAAACAATTATTAACAAGAACCGTCGTGATAGTAGAGTATCACGATGGTACACAATGACTCTTGTAAAATCGTCTATGATAATTAGTAATTGACGGTTCCCTATGAACCGCCTATAATGATGTGTCTAGTATAACTTATTTTGTAGTAGTGATTGGATCCGGTTGGAGGCTTTTCAAATGGAATACGATTTCTACTCGTATTGGATAAAGATCCAGTCAGATGCTTTTTGAGTTGGATATGATATTTAATCATATCGGATAAGAAACCGATTGAAGACTATAGGGTAAGAGAGGCATGCGGCTGAGGAAGATTCTAAGACACACCCATCAGAGCCTTAGCCATCACCTCTCAAAATCCTTGTTGTGCGTGTTGGTGCTAGTATATCGACGCATGGCGTTCTATCTCTAGACGTGTGGACCTCGGTAAAGGCACCATCGCGATCGCAAAGACCGATCAAGACGATCGCGAGAAGGAGACGGTTGGCGGAGGACGATCGACTACTTCCACCGCACCGATGTTGAACCCGCCGCCGATTCTACTTCCGCGCATTGCGTGTATAGTAGTAATGATCTATGATCTCTTACTCGTATGACTTCCTGATTTACGTGGTAGAAAATTTTAATCTGCACTAGTGTGGCATACCCGTATCCCAACAATAAAATCAGTGGTGAGTTGATCTATAATTGCAAAGTTATTGTAGAATATGCATCCAACTTTGAATCAGAAGAATGGCTATTAGAATTAATACGAGCCATTTATTTCATAGCCGTCACTACTACGAAAACCCCGCATTACGACGGTTCAAAACATCATCACGACGGTTTTCGAACCGTGCGAATTTATGGGTCGATGATAATCGAAGGTTATCACGCGGTTGCCGAACCGTCGTGGTGTAAATATCACGACGGTTTTCACTAAAATCGCCTCGTGATAGCGATAATCACGACGGTTTATAAGTTAAAAACCGTCTGTGATATTGATATATCACAGATGGTTTTTAGTTAAAAACCGTCTGTGTTATTCTTTTCTACCCCTAAATCTATTTTTGTTTATTGGCTAGCCTTAGGAAATGCTAGTCATGCTCTCTGAAACAAGCAGATCAACATGCACATGTATACATCCAATTCACATCTCAATTCATTTCACAAACATAAAACATCCATTTCGCAAATCAATTAATTGAAATGAAAACAAGCAAATATAGTATGAAACACAGACATATTTTATTTTATTAAGATTAGAACCTACTATTACAATATCCCAAAACAATAAATAGGTTACCCATCTAGCTAACACAACAAGAACAGAAAAGCAAAGATCCATTTCGTGGGACTATTATGGTATGAGTCAAGGAGGAGGAGGAGAAGAACAACAAGAGGAAGAGAATATCACGAGAAGGAGAAAGCAAAGAGGAGGAGAACAATAAAGAGGAAGAGAATATCACGAGGAGGAGAACACAGCATGGAGGAGAACAGTGGGGTCAATCTGGAATTATTTATAGGGGAAGAGGCGAGCTACGATCCGTGGGGTGAGGATTCTTGGATTTCTATTGGCTAGAATTGGGTTAAGGAGGATCGACGGCCCGGTCCGATTATCAAAACCGAATCCTACTCGGACTCAAAGTGAAATTATGAAATTTTAGAGAATTGCAATGCGGAAACATATCACGACGGTTTTAATAAAAAGCATGCGTGATAATCCGGATTATCACGCACGGTTTTAATTAAAAATCGTGTGTGATATCGACTATCACGACGGTTTTAATAAAAACCGTGCGTGATATTCGATTATCACGCACGGTTTTAATTAAAATCGCTCGTGATATCGAATATCGCGCACGGTTCATCGATAAGAACCATCGTGATACTGCTTTCTCCGACGCCATCAACACGACGGTGTCCAAATTAAACCGTCGTGTTAGTGTTGATCGCGACGGTTTTGTCAAACCGTCGTGATTTGGCGTCTAGTATTAGGCTTTTGTAGTAGTGCGTGACGCTGCAGTTGCTCTGAGATTACATAAGCACTTGCATGTTTTGCGTGAACCCATAGGATAAAATCAGTGGTGAGCTGCTCTATAACTGCGAAGTTATTGTAGACTATGCATCCAACTTTGAATCAAAATAATGGTCACTAGAATTAATAGGAACCATCTATTATACAGTCCTGCCGTTGTAGTCGCTCTGTGATTACGTAAGCAATTGCATGTTTTGCGTGGACCCAACGGGTAAAATCAGTGGTGAGTGGACCTTCACTTGGACCGTCCATTGTGCAATCCATTACAATTAACGTGTTTTATGGGCACACAAGAGACTACAGTTCATGTACTGAATGGATAAAAAAAATGTGGTTAGTAGAGTTTGTTTTGGGCATCTATTGCACAATTAAAAGCTTTGGTGGCTAAAGCAAATCCTCGTCAGCATTCACATGTCGACTGTCATATACTAGCAAAGTCTTAGGTAATATATACGTGCAAACTAATACCACCAAAAAGGTTAACAATCCAACATAAGTTTGGTAAATAGTGATCAAAATCACACCTCTAACGTAGTAGTAAGGACATGGAACACGCACATAAATACACACTTGCAATCGCATAAACCTCTGAAAAACAAAAAACAACCCGAGGGAAAATTTGTGCGCGTGTGATGGTGCGAGGTAAGCCCTACGCAGTCGGTGGACCCAATCCTCACACGCTTCACGACACCGCTTGCCTCCGTGAGCTTGCCCCCAGCTCCCATCCACTGTACTCTCTCTCTTTCCTCTCTCTTGCTCCGAGCTGTATATAAAAACTGCCTCTTTCATATATTTTCCTGGTGTGCATAGGCTTTGGAAAGAGCACAGGGAAATTTGGGAAATCAGTTTATAGGGGGAATATAAGAGTGCGGAAGGAAAGGAGCAGGTAAGAGAGGGAGAGAGAAAAGTATGACAAGGAAATGAAAGAAATGAGAACAACCTTCTTAGCCTCCTCCATCCTCTCTCCTCCACTTCTATCTTCTCATCAGTAGAAAGAGCAAGCAAGAGGAAAAGTAGTAGGCAGGTAGTGAGGTATATTTTTTCCTTCTGGTTCTTTCCAATTTTTTAATATCTGTATGTGTGTATGTCATATATGAGTTTATGGATGTGGGTGTTTGCGAGCTTTTGTTCGTTTGCTTTTTACTTGTTTTGAGTGCAACTGTTTGTTTGGATTTCCCTGTCCACTTTGTTCTTTTGTTAATCTCGGAAGAGTCCTAAGCGGCTGAGGCCTTGGAGTTTTTCTCCGCTTCTTGTCGATTTGTTCGTTGTTTCAGATCAACTCCAAGCGCATACATATGAGAGGTATAGCCATCACTCGCTCAGGGATTTTTGGGAGCCTCTCCTTTTGCTCCTTCCCTTTGGTTCTTTCGTCGTCGTCGCCCTTAATTTGTCTCGGGGAACAAAAATTTTTCTGATCTTTCTCCCATGGTTGCTTGCTTGCATGCTGTCTAGTGGCAATATTTGCTTGTTGCTGTTCTTAATTGCGATGTCTCACTTGGAAAGTATTGCTTGTTTCAGCGAAGGGGAAGGAAGAAGAGCACTGCCAATCCAAGGAACAAGCCAAAGGGCAACCAAAAAGGAAAAGTTTTGTTCTTGTGGTTTGAGTTGGTGCAAGGATAAATCGGGAGGTGATGGCATCGAATTCATCGGCTGCAGCGGCGGCGGCGTTCTTCGGAATTAGGGATGGGGACCAGCAAGACCAGATTAAGCCGCTGATATCGCAGCAGCAGCAGCAGCAGCTTGCAGCGGCACTGCCCGGCGTGGCAACCGCAGCGCCTACGGCATCCAGCCAAGGCACACCGACGGCGGCGCCACCGGCCAAGAAGAAGAGAAATTTACCAGGTAATCCAGCCAAACACTCTTTTTAATTTCAGTCATGCATGCAGACACATATCTGTTAAACTGCCAGATCTTGTCTGGATTGATTGGAGTCTTATCATTTGGTTCCTGACAGTGCAAGCATCTTCTTTCACATGCGCACTTGAGTTTTCTCTCTCTATTTCTTTTTGTTAGTTTCTTACATGTTTCTTTGGTTCTTGCTTCTGAAATATTAATCCTCGTACAGAATTGCCTGTTTTTGTAACGTAGATGTGTAGAAACTACAGCCTGTTTTTGTTAGACACTGAATTTTATGAAATGGTTCTCCTTTCTTTACCCAGTTCTTAATTTCTCTTCTTTCCATAGTTCAGTGGATCTCTTCCCCTACCCTCTACTACTTCAATTCAAAGCAAGTTGTAGCATGAAGAACTGGGCTTTTAATTTGCTCCTTTTTATTCAATACTTCATTTAAAGCTCTGTACGCTCACCTGAAAGAAAGACAATTAATTCAGGTGGAGAATAGAAAGTAGGAGTCCTTCATTCATGGTGGTACACTCCTTTTTTTTTGTTCTTCTCAACTCTCATGTTTTAATTAGATCAACGAGTTCCAGAACTCCTAACTCTTCTATCAAATTTTCGTTTTCTTTTGAAAAACCCATAGTTTCATATATTTCTCAAGAAAAAACAAAATCAGTTTTTTTTTCAAGATTCCATGTACATGAGCCGTATCCTCTCAGTATAGCTCATTCTTTCGCCAATTATGAGAAGCAAATAGGAGCCACGAGCCCACGACACAATCCATGTCGATTCCATTGTTCTCCATATCGCTTCCTGAAAATTTTTGTTCCTCAAAATCTCATGCAAATATTCCCTTCTCCATGGCCTAGTTTGTCTCCTCAAATTATCTTCCTCAAATTAACCCATCATCAGTACTAACTCCCCCCAGCATTACTTAATCATGCATGCCTAACTTGTAAGCAAAATAGTCCAATATAGACAATTCCCAGGAAATAATTAAGACTCATGTGCATGAAACCATGTGCTCTTTCCATCAACACTGTATTATCTTCCTACTCGATCCTCCCCTAATCCAAACAAAATGTTGACGAACATCGATCCCTACACATATGGCCATATACCCATGCTTTTCAAGCATATATTTAATCCTCTCATCATGCATCATTTCAGCATATCTTTTTGTTAAGTATTATACATGCAGAATGTTGTCCATATACATACACGTGCATGAATCAGCTAAGTAAACTCTGTGTCAATTTTGTTGGGCTTGCGAAGCAGACCCGGACGCCGAGGTGATAGCGCTGTCGCCGAAGACGCTGCTGGCGACGAACCGGTTCGTGTGCGAGGTGTGCAACAAGGGGTTCCAGCGGGCAGAACCTGCAGCTGCACCGGCGCGGGCACAACCTGCCGTGGAAGCTGAAGCAGAAGAACCCGGCGCAGGTGCAGCGCCGCCGCGTCTACCTCTGCCCGGAGCCGACGTGCGTGCACCACGACCCGGCGCGCCCCCTTGGCGACCTCACCGGCATCAAGAAGCACTTCTGCCGCAAGCACGGCGAGAAGAAGTGGAAGTGCGAGAAGTGCTCCAAGCGCTACGCCGTCCAGTCCGACTGGAAGGCCCACTCCAAGATCTGCGGCACCCGCGAGTACCGATGCGACTGCGGCACCCTCTTCTCCCGGTACATACACATTCACTCACTCTCTTTACATATGAGCATGCACTTGTACTACTCCAATACCCACATCAAACAACATGGATATCAAAACACACATCAACAGGTATTGATTTAGGTGTCTAGCCACCATGGTGCACGAAACACACATACGTGCGCGATTGCCACGCGCGAGATGGCAGAGGCGTGCATATCATCCTGGGTTTCTGCATTGCCTGAGCTTTTTATGGTTTCTTGGTTTTGGTGAGACAGTAAACCGGTAAGAGCGTTCCTGCTGTGTTGTGTAGTGGTTTGCTTTTCTTTAGGGTTAGGGTTTTGGGCTTGCGACATGGCTGTAGTTTAAGTGTTTTTCTAGCCTGAGAAAGAAGAGCCGCGCCGCGGGGGAGAGGAAGGGGGCAGCACAATGGAAAACTGCTTGCACGTGAAATGGCTTCTTCAAACTTGTAACTTTCTTTTAGTCCTTTTGCCTTGCTCAGAAGCCCCTCATCCTTTCCTGACTCTCCTTGGGAAGCTGGAAACCAACGACTGCTCCTCTCCCCCCTCTCTCTCTCTCTCTCTAGCCAAAGACACACAAATGTATGTGTGCATGTTGTTATACTGCCCTGTGGACCCACATTTCTCCTGGTCCAACCTGTCAGTAGCAGACCAGTACGTCGCAAGAAGTAGCAGGCTCAATTTCTCTCTCTACTGAGTCGCTTGGTTGCCATGTAAACCTAGCTTGTTCTCACGTGAGTTGGCTGGCTAGATGTGGCAGAACCGTTCGTTGGCCGTGCCAATGAACCAGGCCGCGGCCAGGTCCACACCTTTTCATGGATACGTTGCAAACTTGCAATGCCCTCCCCATGTCGATCTCATAAGTCATATCCTAGGTGCAATTTTTAGGAACTGTTCATCTATCGATGGAATTGAACATTCATGCGTGCTCCAAGTGGTCACCCTTCTCTCTTTCATGGGTTTGGCAAAAAGGTCTCCAATGGGAAGTTAGCATATACAGGAGCATCCTCAGGAGTTGCATTAATGAGCCATTAAGTTGAGTTTGTGTTCACTGTTTCTGAAATCAGTAAAAATCCATTTAACATTTGTTAGTACTCCTAATTTCGAGCTCCTTGATTAGGGAGGGGCACAGGCAATCTTGGGTAGGCTTTTTAATTTTACTGCTGCAAGCTTTTCTTTTCATGTGACTTGGTCTGTCGGGAAGTGAGCTTACCAGCTCCACAAAGTTTTCTGCTCTCCTTGGTGTGTGTGTTCGTGTGCACGACAGTGTCTGATGTCCATGTCTCCTGCCTCTCTCCTTTGAAGCTTCCTACTAGTGGAAACCTATCAGAGGCACAGCACAGCAAGCTGGGATTTCTGTTTTTTCACCTCGTTGATTGACATGGGTGTTTCTGGGATCTTGAGCTAGCTTTGTGATGAGGGTGGTATCTGCATGCATGGATACCTAACACCCTTGACCAATACTAGTACTCAGTACTCACTAGCTAGACGAACAAGTAATGGCAGTACAAGTTATAATAGTCCAACCCTATTTTTAGCATCATTAAGAAGTAGATGCCGCTTGCATAGTGCAAACTCTTTTACTACTAGCTAGCTAGTACATCAGGGGGGGATGCACACCCTGTAGAAATGAAAATTACTGTTCAGATTCAGGAAAACTAGCTACAAACATAACATTCAGTGGCACAGCGTCCGGTTGCAGTGCCCACACATGACGATCAGGAACAATATCTTGACCCGAGATGGCTCTAGCTCCTCGATGTGAGCGCCGTCCAGCGTGTCATGGACCATGCATCAGGCACGGCCACCCTCGCCATTTTCTTGCAGAGTCTTCTTGCTTCTCAGCACTACTTACTTTCTTAGATCTCGCATCAACTTGTACTGTTCACTTTACTGCACATCGCAGCTAATTCATGCCATGCAACGGTTGCACTCTGACCGAAGTTGCTGAACAGTGAGACGAGCACATGTGTGATGTATCATGTCGTCCATGCATGCAGGAGGGACAGCTTCATCACCCACAGGGCCTTCTGCGACGCGCTCGCGCAGGAGAGCGCCAGGCTGCCGCCGACGAGCCTGAGCAGCCTCACCAGCCACCTCTACGGCGCCACCAACGCGGGCAACATGGCGCTGAGCCTCTCGCAGGTGGGCTCCCACCTCACCTCCACCCTGCAGAACGGCCACCACCACCACCCGTCCCCGGAGCTCCTCCGCCTCGGCGGAGCGGGAAGCGGCGGCAGTAGCATCGCTGCGCGCCTCGATCACCTCCTGCCGCCGTCCGGCGAGTCTGCCTTCCGCCCGCCGCAGGCCCCGCCGTCGTCCGCGTTCTTCCTCAACGCGGCAGCGGGGCAGGATTTCGGTGAAGACGCGAGCAATGGGCCCCACTCGTTCCTGCAGGCCAAGCCGCTCCATGGCCTCATGCAGCTCCCCGACCTCCAGGGCAATGGTGCAGGGGGGCCCGGTGCTTCGGGTGCAAGCCTCTTCAACCTGGGCTTCTATGCCAACAATGGCAATAGCTCTGGTTCCAGTCATGAGCATGTAAGCCAGGGGCTAATGAGCAATGACCAGTTCAGCTGCGGAGCTGGTGGAGGCGGTGGTGGCGGGTCTGATGCATCGGCGGCTGGGATTTTTGGCGGACACTTTGTTGGTGGAGATCATGTCTCGCCGGCGGGTCTGTACAACGACCAGGCGGCCATGCTGCCGCAGATGTCAGCGACCGCGCTGCTCCAGAAGGCGGCGCAGATGGGCGCGACCTCGAGCGCGAACGGCGCGGCATCCATGTTCCTAGGTTTCGTGGGCGCATTGCCGCACGTGCGACCGGTTGCGCCGCACATGGACCAGAGCGAGGCGCACCTGAACGACCTGATGAACTCGCTCGCTGGCGGAGGCGTCAATGCCGCCGGAATGTTCGGTGGCACCAACGGTGCCCCCGGCCCCGGCGCTGGGATGTTCGATCCGAGGCTGTGCGACATGGAGCACGAGGTGAAGTTCAGCCAGGGCGGCGGCGGAGGAGGCGGAGGCGACATGACGCGGGACTTCCTCGGCGTGGGCGGAGGCGGCATCATGCGCGGGATATCGACGCCGAGAGGTGACCACCAGAGCAGCAGCGACATGAGCTCCTTGGAGGCCGAGATGAAGTCGGCTTCGTCCTTCAACGGAGGCAGGATGCCATGATCGATCGATCGAGCTTACACAAGACGTAAGCTCCGATCGCGATAGTACCGAGTGAGTCTGAGACCTGAAGCAACCTGGAATTAACGCATGCATGGGAGGAGCATAAGGTTATATAGCGTTGTAGCGAGTTAGCAACTGAGTCGATCGCATGAATGCGTGCGTGCATGCATGCATGGGATTAAGCTAGCTAGCTCTGCATGACCTGGAGACTTGGTGTTACTGGGAGAGAGAGGGGCGTCTTCTCTGACTAATTAAGTAAGCTAGTGCGAGTGGACGCATGCGATGGCCCATGCTTGCGGTGGCGTTGGTGTTAATGTTGTTTGTTTTCCCTTCCTTGTAGTTGGATCTTTGTTGGGTTAAGTATAGTTCCGGAGATAGAACCAATAAGACTTTTAATTTGTAGCTACCTTAATGGGGTGGGGGGGCTTAATTGCCCCCAAACTCCTCCATTTCTTGCTTTTTATTATTACTCTTCCTTGTAGCAAAACAATATTCCCCTTACAATCCAATTAATCAGGTTAGATGAAATCCATGCATTTTCTTTTTATTATATTCTCCTGCGCGCGAGTACAAAGAGTGTTTTGCATTTGATGAGCACTCAAGTTTCTAAGTGGCTAGGTTAACAATACCATATGTTCAAAGACTGCATGTAGTCCATTTACTAGGGGATAAAAATCATACACAAATCTAGCATATGCATTTTGTTGGGATGTGATTCTATGTCTAGTTTCCAAATATTAGAACTATGCATGTGTTCAAATGCAACTCGATTACGCCAGGAGACAAATGCAGTACATCAATTTCACTTGTTGTTTTTCACTTTAATACTAACTACTCTAAATTTTGTAATCATTTCATCTAGGATGGCACATAATTAAGCACGCACTAGTACTACTTCATGTAGTTTATGCCAAGGACTTGGCATGCATGGCATATAAAACGTACAGGTCCAGACTCCAGACTCAACAGTGTGTGGTCTCTCCATTTTGATACAGTATTACAGTACACTATCCTTTCTTTTTTTAAAAAAACAAGATAAACAGTAACCCTCTGTCACGCATGGCAACAAATGTAATTCACTACTAAATCTCCGTATATATAATACTTCCAACGTACTACACATGTTCTTCACCTCGAGCATTAGCCATGCATGAGCCGATCCATGTCTAGGGCAACAGATGCCCTCCTCCAGCCCGTGACCACCTAGTTCTTGGCTTATATGCACAGTGCCACTGTGTGGCTTAGCTTCTTGCTAAGCTCGTGCTTGCTGCTGCTTGGTTGTGCTGTCTCACTTCGTTGGACAGAGCGGGGGATAGGATGTAGCTTTCGGCTTGTGCATGCAGCCATGGCTCGGCGCACCACAGTGTGGGCACCATAAATTATTGCTTCGATCTCACCGATTTATCGACATCCTTATATTGAACGTTAAGATATGTATAGTGCGATCCACACGTTGACACATGGATATATGGTAGTGCTCATTTAGGCTTATAGGTCTAGACTTTTGGTTCTTTTTTTCACTGCTGTTGTTAGTGTTTTTTAACGTAACTAAATTTCAAAAATGAAAAAAATAAAAAGAAAGCTATATCACAGACAATGTAAATGAACAAAGGGAAAAAGAAAAGGAAAGAAAACGAAACTAAGAAACTAAAAGACAAAAGTAGAAACTCATTGGAGTAAGGTCATACATCTCTGTCCTATTTACCTGCATTTCAATATTTTGTTTTCCTTTTTAGCACGTGAACGAGAGGTCTTGGAGGTGAAACCATACGTTTCATTTGGAAAAAATGGACAGATTAGATGTCTGCAAAATCCAATAAAAAAGCTTGCATGAGATATGCGTTGCAGAGGATGCATATATTAGGGCGAAATTTTCTTTGCGGTGGAGGCAACGGTTTGGTGGTTGGTACATACACCTCTCAGCAAAGGAATGTTTAGGTTGAACTGCTAGATTCGCTGTTGTGCTATCACATGATTCCACATGGCCGGCCGTCTGTGGGAAAAATTTCGGCTTTCCCCTTCAGCGCCTTGCGGTCGAGGTGGTTACTGGTCACTCGCTTTAATTATTTTAAGAAGCCTCCGTACCGCGGCTTGACGATCGACGGTGACGACGGCGGCGACAAGGACAGCTGCCGTAAAAGCTCAAGATCGCCCACAAAAGTGGCTGCGATTTTCCAACGATGATTGGGAAGAAAGAGAGGATCTGCAGGGAAAAGGGAGCCGAGCATCACTCGCCAGTCGCCATCTGCCTTTGCTTGTCTCTGCGTGGTGTCCATGATGAATGATGCAGGAGAATATAAACCAAGATAAAGATTAGTCAAAAGTACAAATGTTTCCCAGAAAGCCAAACAGAGGATAGGAGAAATAATGTAGGGAAAGCTGGTATAACTAGGTAAACACAGAGAATTAATCTTGCATGTTGCGTTTTGGTACTTCCCCTATGGAACGCAGTGAACAGAGATCACTCCGTGTGTAATGGTGAATTTATCATTCGCGAGTTATTTATGTGAGCCTTGATTGTTTAGTAGAATCCTAGCTATGCCGCTGGAAATGCTTGGTAATTAGGTCGACCAAAACTATGCACTAGGGCTGCATATGGGAAAGGCCCATCTGAAACAAGGATATTGCTACGTTCCACCACGCGTGCGTTTTGTGAGGTATTCGTACGCACACTCATTCTGAATAACTAGACAATAAAAATATACATTTCTAACACCGTTACTTTTTGTCCAACGCCCTCATGCCAAATAAAAAAGACATACTTTGATGGCTGCAGCTGTGCAATCCAAGTTCGTAGAGCAAATTAGCACAATTATGAGAGCAAATTCAATATAATTTTGAAAGCAAATTCAGAATAATTTTGAGAGCAAATCCACCTCATCGTGGACCCAAGAGGGACGTAGACCGTGCAGTGCTCACCTCGTTTGGAACAAAGTATACTTTGGTGGCTACAGCTATGCAGTCCAAGTCTGTTAGAGCAAATCAACATAATTCTGATAACAAATTCAATATAATTTCGAAAGAAAAATCAGTATAATTTTGAGAGCAAATCCACCTCATCGTGGACCCATGTGGGACGTAGACCGCGCAATGCTCACCTTGTTTGGAACAAAAAATACTTTGGTGGTTGCAGCTGTGCAGTCCAAGTCCGTCAGCCTCATCAAGGGGACAGGTGAGGGCCACGTCTTATTGTCCCCTATAGCAACACGTGAGTGACCTCATCCATGTAACTGCTATGCATACCGTGCGTTCAAAAACACAATTGGATGCACACGCGAAAAATAGATTTTTCGAACATTAAATATACTGGCATCACTTCGAATTTCTTCTTAGGTATCAATAAAATGAAATCAAATTAATATATTTGTGAAGCAAGCCAATATAAATTCCAAAGCAAGTTCGGATAAGCATCGAGGCAAAATGAGTATAGTTTGCAAACAAAATAAAAAATAAAACCAACATAGTATAGGTGTGAAGCAAGTCGGCGTAAATTCAAAAGCAAGCTGGGATAAATATGGAAGCAAAATGAGTATAATTTGTAAGCAAAAATAAAAAAATAAAACCAACATAGTATAGGTGTAAAGCAAGTTGGAACGAATTCAAAAGCAAGTTGAGACAAACATAGAAGCAGAATGATTATAATTTGCAAGCAAGATAAATTAGTAAGAATGAATTGTGACAAGCTGAAAAGAGTAGAAGATGCTTCATAGTAGTTCAACAGCAAGGAACAGGGCTACGCTAAAAAAAGGAGCCGAGGCCCAGAAAGATCAAGAATGCTGGGTGAGATGGCTGAGCTCAAGCATAGCACAAGGAAAACGGAATATATTGAAGGGAAGTTCGAGCGATGGGTTGCACCTAGAGACGGCAATTGTGCCCATTTACCCACATACCCATAGGTAAATACCATAATGGAGCTAGGTATGGGATATTTTTTTTACCCACGGGTATGAAAATGGGGGAAACTATCTGCCCATCGGGTAAACGGGCATGGGTATGGGTAAGCTCTACCCGTATCCGTCTCGCCCGTTTACCCGCGACCTATATACTGACAAATGGACCAACACACTCAGTCAAACTTTGGATGGCAAAGTTTAGGGCATTGATCTTACAAGTTTTCTAGTCCAGTCTTTATAGCTGTCAGTTATTATATATGTATGTATATGTATATGTATGTATATGTATATATATGAATATATATACATATGTATATATATACATATATGTATGTATATATGTAAATGTATATGTATATATATATAATATATATACATACATATATATGTATGCATGTATATATATATATATATATATATATATATATATATATATATATATATATACACATACGTATATATACATATATATATACGTATGTACATATATATACATACCAATATTTAAAAAAAATCAAAAATATCATTCTATCTCTTCTACTGTCGTACCGGTACTACGGAATATTTGCGTTTTTCTAACCGCCTCAAGTTGTTGTCAAACATGGGAAACAGATGCTTGCTTGCAAAAAATAATCATTTTAATGTGGTAACCTGGTATTCCGCTCTCTCTCTCTCTCTCTCTCTCTCTCTCTCTCCCCTCCCTCTGATCAACTACTCCTCCCAAGAACAGGACAGCTCAGTCAGCATCTTTCTTATGACCGACACAGTGCTGCGTCTGTATGCAAACCTATAGTACAGTGTAAGATAAGCAACATATGTAAATAAAAAGTAAGCTGTGATGCAAACCATAGGACTTATTTAGGTATTAAGGCTGGTTGGGACGCGACGCTGTTTGTTTTTAGCACTGTCGTGGCCTGTTTGGCCCGTCCGGTGTGAACCTGCGTTTGTTTTTACGTACTAAGGCGTATAATATCGCCCACAGTCACGGGTAGTATTATTGTTTCCGGGCGGGGGAGGAAGAATCCTATGTGAATGTGAATGTGGTGATGCTGGCTGCTGATGCTGATGCATGCTATGCCCGCCTCTTGATGCGTGCATTTGGATGCTAGTTCCATCTTTTTAGTTGCAATCATGTGTAGTCTGTAGGGCGTGGCTACTGGCCTGGGTGGATCCTGTTGCAAATCGTTTTACCTTTCGGTAGATTTGGATGCCACGGTCTGGGTCTGTTCTTTTTTTTTTTTGTTGTGGTTTATGAATTTTAGTTAAAACTTTTTGAATTTTAACTGTTTATGATACAGATTACGGAGAGACCGATACTCACGTACGATTTTGGCTAGTACAGATATTAGGTTTTTAACATATACTGCGTTTAATTTGTAGACCTCATCTCAAAAAAATATTATATTTAAAAGTTAGGTATTACAGTAAAAACTAAAAACCGTCTGACTTTTGATTTGCCAAACAGGCAGGGCTCAGATGGACGTTGCACAGTTTGTGTTTGCTCGCATTTGGTACTTTGGTGGTGCATGCCTTGTTGAAGCGCGTGGGTGGAACATACCGACGTTTTTGCACGTGTGCAGTATTTTTAACCCTCCGTGCAGAAGATTTACAGTAGCCGGTGATATATAATCGTTGGAGTGAAATGAACAAAAAAAACCTGCTTGTGTTGACATTTCTAAAACCTCGTTGTGTTGACATTTCTGCACATGCATCGGACTCGATTTACTAGTCTAGTACAGTTAGATTTGGAAAAGAAAGCGGTCGCATTGCCTGGCTGAAGAGTGAAGTCACTATAGACGAGTTCTCTTCTGCGCTTGGCTGAAAGTGGAGTTCTACGACCCGAGTTGTGCAGTGCAACGCCGCCCATACGGCGGGACGACGTCACACACCACAAGGCGGACTCCACCACCCCCTCTTGCGAATGCGCCGACCGGCACGAAGGGAAGCCGGGATAAGCACCAAAAACGCAGCAAAAGTGGGCCGCGGCCCACGGCTTTGGTTTGCCGGGGCAGCGCCTCTGCCTCCCATGCTTAGTTACCCACTGCGGGGCCAGAGGTGGGTATTAGACCGTGCCGGTAGATCCGGACTTACCGTGCTTCGGATCACGTCGTATCGTGCCGACTCGGCCTGGTCACTCCTACCGTGCCAGTCTAAACCTAGCCCGAAATAATTATACACGATAAAGGTGACGGCGACGATGGTGGTGGCTCTCGTACCCTCTTCATTAAAAACTAGTTAAAATTTTATACTATTGTCTCATGCCATTTAACCTCTAAACTTGGCCATCTAGTCCAATGGCATGCATATGTAGGTACAAATCGGACTGTGGCGTATGTGGCCATCTAGCCCATTGCCTGTCATTGGGCTACCCAACTGGTCAAATAGAAAAGCTCAAGTAGAGTCATGAGTACAGTTTATTATAATTAATAAATCAATTTTAAATAGTTTTTTGAACATTTAGTGACTACTTAGAATAGACACACTAATAACATACTATCTCTATTTACATAATGGTTAATTGCAATATACATGGGGTGGTTATCACATCAAATACTAGAATTAAAAAGGCAGCCGGTGAAGGTAGCTAGGTTAGAATTAGAAGCGTGTGTAGTAGTAATTTGCATACATAAAATAAAATCACAATAGGGTGAGCTATATTGTAAAAATTATAAATATATGTTAGAATATGTTGATTTGTTTGATCTTCTTTTCCAGCAGTCTAGCCCTACTGGTTTTACGTGAAGAAGCAAGAGAGCTACGAGGATACGACCTAGGGTTCGGCGGTGGTGACCCAAGGAGGAGCAATGTTGAAAATACTTTTTATTTTTTGTATGATGATGTTTCTTAAGAAAGAACAACAAAAGATGCCTTATATCACAATTCACAAGTGCAAAATGAAGAACAACAAAGGACACCTCGTATCACAAGTGCAAAAATGAACTTGGCCTAAATCATAGCATATCTCAGTCACTTTTTTAGCCATTGAATTAAGATCCAACCATTCTTGTCTTTCTCCTCATCGCATATATATACATCACACATTCACACCTCCAAAATCTAACTCAATCTTCAAATTTGGCATTCTAGGGATTGCTCCGTACATATGTATATGTCACAAAGGATGTGTAGAATCTTTTCGCGATGAAATCAGAGTTTCTGAGGGCTAGAACAGAAGAAATCAAAATGGACAAGGACCTATTTATAGATTTCAAAAAACTTAAAGGGCTAAATCGCAAAAATGGCCAAATCCCCATTCCATAAAATCACTTCACCGCCGACTAAAGGACTCGAGCCCTCATTTGCCCCGTTTTCTCTTCCTCCCTTGCCATCTTCTCCACGACCGGCGCCGATGAGGCCGAGGTGGGCACGCAGGAGGCGGCAAGGCTAAGGCGGCTGGGCGTGTGGGAGGCAACGAGACCGAGGCGTGCGTGTGGGAGGTGGCGAGGCCGAGGCAGACGGTCGTGCGGGAGGCGGCAAGGCCGAGGTGGATGGCCGCACAGGAGGCGGCAAGGCTGAGGTAGAAGATGGGCGGGTACACGGGAGGCGGCGAGGCTGACATGGTCGATGACATGCTTGCCTTCCTCGCCGAGGCCAACCCGACAGTCGACAAGAAAGCCGTCGACGATGGCGGGGACGACCTACATAACACCCTCTGCCTTACCCGCAATAACATCAAGGCCATCCGGTATATTCCTTTAGTCCTTCCCCTCTACCCCTCTTTCTCTCTGCACTGTGATGGTTTGTGGGGATGACCGTGAGATGGTAGTGCCCATGGGATGGTGACGAGAGGCGAGGCTGAGGCCGAGGCGGCCGCCGGTGCTAGCGATGCCCCTCGTGTTGGCCGTGCTCGCCAGGCCGGGCCGGCCCGAACACGGCACGATATGTCGTGCCGTGTTGTGCCACCGGACAGGCTGGCTTTCTAGGCCCGGTCTGGCCCACCATTCATGTCATGCTAGCATGACCCATCACGTGGCATGTCTGTGCTATACTTGGCCCGTGCCGAGCCAGCCAAGCCTTGGGCTAGCCTCGGGGCGCTTCCATCGTATAACCTTGCGCTTCGATCATGCGTTTGGTGCGTGAAGACATCCACAGAATAGCGACGTGTGCATGGTAGGCTGTCGTGCGTGGAGTCAAGAATCGCGCGGCACCGTTCGCTTCTACTATGTACGTGGTGATACCGTGGCTACGAGACCGAGGGGCGGAGGGGCATTTGCCCTTTTACTTAGCCCACCTGACCTGAGCGTCCGCACGGCACCATCACGCTCCTGTGCCATTGGTTCTCCGCTGAAATGCATGGTAGGGAGCATGACAAGAACTCAAAACTGCGGGACGACAGAGGTACATGTTTGACGCGAGAAATCGCTTCTAGATTTCTTGTCTCGGGTTTAAGGTTACTAAAATACACAAAAATAAATAAACACAAAAAAGATAGGAAAAATATGTATTTTATTTATTCATTTGAGAATAACAAAATTACATATTCCCTTTATGTGTATGCGCTCCATAGCCTGTTTTACATAACAGATCTGACATAGGCGATGTGATCTCCTGGTTCCCGGAGCCTCGAAAGTCTCCCAATTAATTATATTTACGAAGAGAACCCATAGAATATCTTCAACTAAGCTGCGTATTGGTCGATGTCTTCGGTCTTTGCTTCACATTCTCCATGCATGTGATGAATGATTGATGTAGATGTAGACGTTGGCATTATTCATAGTCTCGTCGGTCTATGGGGCTATTGATAGCATAGCCTTTGCATTGGCCACGTCCGCCTATGCTGTTCGACCTCGTCGGTATCGAGCAACACAAGGGAATGGAGTGATTAAAAGTGTACATGGTTCACGTCAAGCGTGACTGATATGATGGTAATAGCAGCAGAATCGATATTGTAGACATAACCTGAGTGGTGAGATTGATATAGCAGGACGTCAGGGTCGAGTATCGATGTGGTCGAAATTGACCGCTGGCTAGGGTCCAGTATTGACGTGGTCAAAATTGACCGCTGGGACCAACTCTACGGAAGTCGGAAGCCATCGAAGTGGTCGGTAGACAAAAGCCGAAAACCCTCAACCTTCGAGAGAGGTCGACCAACGGAAACCATCGGCAATCTAAACACAATAGGTGGTCGAGAACCATCAAAAGCCGTTCGTGGTCGAAAACCATCGGAAGCCGTCTGTGGGCAAAAGCCAACGCGGTCGAAATCCATGAAAAGTGGTCTGCAGTCGAAAGCCGTTGTGGTCAAAATCCATTGGAAGTAGTTCGTGGTCAAGAGTCACCATGGTCGGAAGCCATCGGAAACCGTTCGTTGTCGAAAGCCAACGTGGTCGAAATCCATCGGAAGTCCTCTGTGGTCGAAAGCCAATGTGGTCGGAAGCCATTGAAAACCATCCGTGGTCGAAAGACAACATGGTCGAAATCCATCGGAAGTCATCTATGGTCGAAAGCCAATGTGGTTGGAAGCCATTGGAAACCGTCCGTGATTGAAAGCCAACATGGTCGAAATCCATCGGAAGTCCTCCGTGGTCCAAAACCAACATGGTCAAAAGCCATCGAAAGTGGTCCATGTCGAGAGTCACCGTAGTCAAAAGCCATCGAAAACTGTCCGTGCTCGAAATCTACCAGAAGTCCTCTATGGTCGAAATTCATCGAAAGCCGGGAGCTATCGATCACCGGTCATAGTCGTTGGTTAGAAACCATCAACCATCGCTTGTGGTCGTAGGTCAGAAGCCCTCGGCCATTGCTCGTAACTGATAGTCGGAAGTTATTGACCATCGGGCGCAAGCCATAGTCGGAAACTATCGACCATCGGTCGTGGCCGGTAACAGTGTCGTTCGTTGTAGCACGTTTGTTACTATTGCACATCTCACTCGAGTTTCCATGCGATTGGAGGGCTTACGAGTACTTTTGGAAGTCGAGGATGTACAAGTACAATGAGCGGTCGGAGGCGCTCGAATACAAAAAGTGGTCAAAGTCGTTCGAGAATGAAAGGGGGTCAAAGAGAAGGCACTCAACGCCGACAAGCCGTCGGAGATGTCCGTCTTCGTGAAGCGGTCGGAGGCACTCGAATTTGCTAAGGGGTCAGAGGTGTCTGTCTTTGAGAAGCGGTTGGAGGCACACAACCTCAACAAGTGGTCGGAGGTGTCCGTCTTCAAGAAGCGTTCGGAGACACCCGACTTTGACAAGCGGTCAGAGGTGTCTGTCTTTGAGAAGCAGTCAAAGGCACACAACCTCAACAAGTGATCGGAGGTGTCCGTCTTCAAGAAGCGGTCGGAGACACTCGACTTTGATAAGCGGTAGGAGACGCCTGTCTTCATGAAGTAATTAGAGGCAGTTGACTTCGACAAGCGGTTGGAGACGCCCATCTCCGTGAAGCGGTCGGAGGCACTCGACTTCAACAAGGGGTCAGAGGCATTCATCTTTGAGAAGTGGCTGGAGGCACTCGACCTCGACCAGCGATTGGAGACATCCATCTTTGTGAAACGTCGGAGGCACTCGACTTCGACAAGGGGTCGAAGGCATCCGTCTTTGAGAAATGGTCAGAGGCACTCGACTTCGACAAGCGGTAGGAGGTGTTCGTCTTCGAGCAGTGGTCGGAGGCACCTGACTTCGACAAGCGGTAGGAGATGCCCGTCTTCATGAAGTGGTTGGAGGCAGTCAACTTTGACAAGTGGTTGGAGACGCCTGTCTTCGTGAAGTAGTCGGAGGCAGTCAACTTCGACAAAGAGGTCGGAGGCGTCCGTCTTCGAGAAGCGGTCGGAGGCACTTGACTTCAAGAAGTGATCGAAGGCATGCATGCTCGAGAAGTGATCGGAGGCACTCGATTTCAAGACGTAATTAGTAGTGTTCATGCTCAGTGGGAAATTGTGGACGTTCGAGCATAGAAGGTCAGTGACGTCTGAATACAGCGGGCGGTCGGCGACGTCTAGGCACGGCAGGTAGTCGGTGATGCTCGAGTACTGAAAGCTGTCAGTTATTGGATAAATGCACGTCCTAACTGCCTTATCAGACGAACTGATGATGCAGTTGTTAGTCACAGGAAGGTTCACGACCATAAGGTGGTCACAAGTCAATTTACGACTACGTGGTCGTAGAAGGACTTACAACCAAAGAGTAATTATAGTAAAACTTATGACTACATAGTCGTAGAAGAACTTACGACCAAGGAGTAGTCGCAGTAAAACTTACGACTATTTGGTCATAGCAGGACTTACGACCAGGGAGAGTCGCAGTAAGACTTACGAATATGTGGTCGTAGAAGGACTTACGATCAAGGAGGTAGTTATAGTAAGACTTACGACTATTTGGTCATTAAAGAACTTATGATCAAGGGGGTAGTCATAGTAAAACTTACGACTACACGGTCGTAGAAGGACTTACGACCATATAGAGTAGTTGCAGTAAGACTTACGACTATCCTAAGGGACTTCTTCCCTACTAATAAGGGGTATATTCAAGGAATATAATGACGTAATAATTTGAGAATTATTCTATCCTCGTCATCGAGCCTCCCAACTTCAAGTGAAAGTAACTTATTCGACTAAATATGGTCATAGATAAAAAAGTGGTCAAAAGCAAAACCATTCTCGAATCTTATCGACAAGGAATAGGCTTGGTCGATTTGGTAATTTTGCTTAAGTTGTGATGATAGATAGACATCAGATGGAGAAAATGCAATCGATTTCCCTCGATTTATCTATTGAATCGGTTCCCAAGGCAAACATTCGGTTCCGAAGAGAAGTAATTGACGCATTGGCTATAAAAACTTACCGAGGTAACCTTTGGTTTTTGCACTTTTCCCATTTGCTCCGATTCATTCGAGCTCTCCGCCTCCAATCGATCTCCATAATCTCGAACAAATCCCTTCTAATCACCCACAAGAATGATGAAGTCTTCATCAACCTAGACTGAATTAGAGATGGATCATGCCAAGATTAGAGACTATGGAGAAGATCCAACCACGGAGATTCTTCAAATGGATGAAGCCATCGGGTAACGCTGGCCAACTAGACAAATTGGAGAGATTCTGGTGTTCCAAGCATACTGTGAGTTTGGCCTCCGTCTCCCTGCTCATCCCTTCTTGACGACCATGCTCGAGTATTTTGGGGTTGAATAAGTGAACTTGGTTCGCAATTCAATCCCAATGTTCAGCGTCTTCGTATACCTATGCGAGGCGTATTTGGATATCCTAGCAAATCTCAAGCTCTCCGGTATTATTATGAGATGAGCTGACAAGCAAGAATTACTAGAAGTTGTCGATTGAAACTCCATGATGACAAGACGGAGCTTTACATCGCCATGTTTACCCAATCTTCATGGCTGAGATGGAAGAATAGGTCGTTCTACTGAGAGACAACCAATGATGACAACCTCTCCTTTGTCGAGAAGGCCACCAAGAAGAACGTCTTTGGAACTCAAGACATCACAAGAATAGCCCCCTACATCTCAGCCATTAAGAAGCTAAGAAACAAAGGGCTTACGGGCTGACATGTAATGAAGAACTTCATCACACACCGTATTAGTCCCTTCAAACATCGAGCACATCCTATATAGATATACTCGGGAGTCTCGGATTTGACCTAGGACTACAAGAATGATAAGTGATACTAGTATGTTACATTTTCTGAGTACTCTTTATCGACTAGCACAACATAGGTTTATCAGTAGATTCAATAGCACTCAAGGGTAACACAAAACAGTTTACACAGCACAACAACACAGTACCGCGTAGGCATGGCAGTGTTCTTATAACATCACCGATACAATACAGGTACTTAATACCCAAATCAGCCGAATAGTTGTAGGTTTGCGTAAACGGTGTTCACAGCATCACCGATACAGTGCAAATGCTTAAAATACGCTGGGCAATTCCTTGGGGGAACCACCATCTTAGCAGTAAAACATGACACGCTTCACGTTTTCCTTGAGAGCAGGAAGAGGCCTGACAGCAACATTCCCAACAGCCCTGGTGCTGCGCGCACCAGGCAGTGGGGGGCCACGGCTCATTGCAGCGCCACTCGCCATGGACCCACTGTCAGAAGTCTCTGGCTCCATGTAAAATCGAGCTCGGAAGGCTGCCAGATGAGCATAGTATGCAGGAGGAACTGCATGAGATCAACCAAATGGTCAACATTGTGTTTCACAAGAGCAACACAATGTTGCATCTAGAGTAGTCAAGAAACTGAAGGGAATGTTTTCAAGGTTAGACATACCAATTGATACAGAACGGGTGCACCTAGCGTACCTGCAAGAGTAGAAATAATGTTTTAACTGGCCAGGTAGGTAGTGCATATAAAAATCCAACTGATGGAACAGTAAATTACGTGTAGCACAAGTTGTTTGTGAGAGTTTGCAACTCATCAGCAGTAAATTTGTTCTCATCCCATAGAACATGATAATGAGCAGGACGGCTTGTTCCCTGAAAGGTGCTAGAGATTTAAATCACCAATCAGCCCATTCCATAAAATAAAGAAATTGCGAAGGAAAGCCAACCTGAATACCAGCATGGCTACAGAGGTAGAAATCAAACTCCGTTGGATGGCAAATCTTCGAATCAACAACAGTGCCTACAATTAGATAAAGAAAGGATTCAGTTCCACAATGGTCAGATTCAAAATAGATGAGCTAAGCACAAAAAAAAACATAAGTGCACCAACAACTAACCAGGCAGTATGTTCCCACTTCTATCAACAGTGTGCTGATCATTGTGGTTATTAGCAAACAGCCTAGTGTGATGACGTTTCTGGACAACTACAAAAGTAACTGGAGGCTGATAATTGGGCTCCAAGGATGCACAGGCCTACATCCATAGTTCAGCAATAATAAGCAATGAAACTTGAGAAAAGATAAAAGAATATTGCCAAAAATGTGTGGTCGAAGTAACTGTACCTTTCTAATGGCATCAAGTTCATACAACAAAACTTGATAGAACTGTCCCTCGCTGACACCATCCCTGAAAACAACAGATATTTAATATATAGACAATTGCGCTAAACAAAGATGCCCAAGCAAGGATAAGTACCTGTAGAATATGATCCTCTGCGGTTTCTGTCCAGTTGCTCTCTTGAAAGAAATGAGAAGCTCTCTGCATATTCAACAGAATTTATACACATGTGGCAGCATCCAAATGTAGAGTGAATATATCTCATTAGCTCACTAGATCATACTTGATCATGCCACCAGTCACAGTTCCTCTTTGGGGATCTTGCCATACTTTGAAAAGATCCTGTATCAACTCTTGGCGATGGGCTTGGGCACTCACTAATCCAGCATACTTAGTGACCTCTGGCCAGTCTTGTGAAGCAACCACCTAGAGGAGGAAATAATATTGTAACACAAATAGCAAAAGTTCCATTACAACTTAGTAGAACTTCAGACATATCTTCATCGTAACAAGTGCTGCACTTACAGCTGCAATGGAAGGACTGGAATCTTCTCCAGGATGAGGATGTGTAACATCAGCACCAAATATTATTGTTGGTCTGTCACTAACAAGGGGAATCCTTCTTGTCAAAGCATCCACAAGTACAGTATTCCTTCCCCCCACCTGAAAAGTAGGGGCAACATAAGAAGCTAAGAATATAGGTGTATACTATTAAAGATGGAATAGTTGGAGCTCAGCAAAATACCTTAACATTAATTTTAAGGGCAACATTTGCAAGATACTGCTTGCTCATCTTAAAAACATGTTTTGTCAGACAACATTGAGACACCAATCCAAGATCAGTCTCACAGATCCTTTTAAGATCCCCTGCAGAACAAAAAGAAAACCGATGACCAAAAGTATTCACTTGGCAATGCTCAATCGTCTTTTGGAAGAGAACATACCGTAAAGAGAACCATTATTATCAGGCAGTATTACAATCAGTAGGTCCAGTTCTCTACCCTGGGGTCTGAGTATGTTCATGGCATCTTGATAACGTGCCTTTAGTGCTCTTTCCACATGTTCAGGTCTTGCAGTAACTGGGGGTAGCACAGGTTCAAGTGCGAAGTCCTATAGAGAGAAAAAAAGGAGAATATGACGAGCAAAGAATACAAAATGATAAACATGAAATGCTATTTGGATGATGGTAACATACCATTCCAGATACTTGGCACATGATAGCCAGTTCATGACAGAAAAGCCTGGCAGCACTATCTTGCACATTTCGAGCGAAGTTAATACATGCCCAGTTGTTAACTCTCCCACCATTGACCATTTTCTACAAGAAAATAGAAAGAATACACATATGACTATATGCGAACTAGTTACAGACATAAAATCACACCCAAAAAAAGGTAATATGTAGTAAAATTAAGGGCCACCTACAGGTCGAAAATATATGCATATCTAGGTCAAAGAAATGCTAATGTCACAAGGGCATCCACATAAATGACTAATTGCAGTGGGATACAACATTGTTCCTAAAGTAGTTACCATGGTAGTTACTAGAGTAAAAGCAAACAACATGGGAGCAAAATGCCAGATAATACATATTCATAAGAAGGCTTTGAAGTGTATCATGTTTTCATATGAAACTAGTCGGCCCTCTGGAATTGCAGCGTGAAGATGACCAGAACAATATGAAGTTACATAAAAGCTGCGAAACTTCCTTGGTCATTTGTATTTAAGAAAGTTGCACGCCGTAAAGAAACTAGACAATAACTGTTTCGCAGTTGCTTGGTTAGTTTCTGCATACAGTTTTCTTTTGAATTTATCTTAGTAGGATTCTCCACTGCTGTTCCCCATAAGAAAAAAAAACGCAGGGATGATGTTTTTATCAAGGAGTACCTTATTCATCATGTTCCATTGGCCAATTCTTGGCAAGACATCCTTCTCTCTGCCACTATCATGGTATTTAAGCTAACACAAAAGTAGTAAAGTGCAGTCAATGGATATGCGCAACATATGCCCAATATGGAAAATCAACTGCTGTCAAACCACAACTGAAAATTGACTTACCCTTGGCGGAGGCAAAACACGAGCTTCAACCGATGCAAGTCGCTCATCGATTCTTATGCCAAATTCCTGTGCATATGGATCTTCGTAGTATGCATTGTGATGCACAGTCTGATCAAAAGAGGACAGAACAAAACAAGGATGAGATTAAGGAGTGTCAATTTAGTTGTTTAACCCTGGTGAAGATGACAACTAATTGATACTAGCATAAGAACCAGCATCTTTTCGTGTTCCATTGTATGTAATCATTACAGACACAAGAACAATTCAGACAAATATATATTAGATGAAACTCTTCACCAGACATATATGATTTTGACAGTAACAACTACTCATCAAGTAACTATCAATTACTTTAGAATATATATCTATAGGTCACTCCATCCCACAATAAACAAGAAACTGAAACCTCATAGAGCACCTACTATCAAAGAGCCTGTTCTTTTTTTGGCTTGTGGTTGTGGCTTATGGCTTTTTGGCTGAAATTTTTGAATTTTGGGCTGTTTGCGACAGATATTACGGAGAGAGAGACACTCGCTTACGATTTTGGCCGGTACAGATGTTGGGCTTTTAACGTATGCTACAATTAACTTGTAGACCCCATCTTGAGATAATACTCCGTTTGAAAGTTAGGTACTGTAGCAAAAGCCAAAAACCGCTTTTAGAAGCCGCAAAGAACAGGCCAAAAACATATTTCAGATGCACAAGAATGCATGCGCATGGATCCCATAAACAAAACTTTTAAAAAACATTACAGAAGCTTTAATTGCAAGCCGCTTTTAGAAGCCGCAAAGAACAAGCCAAAAACCTATTTCAGATGCACAAGAATGCATGCGCAGGGATCCCATAAACAAAAACTTTTAAAAAACATTACAGAAGCCTTAATTGCAATAAAATGCTATCTAGACATCTAAATAGCATATAAGTCAAAGAAAATTGGATACATCAAATTGGAAGAACCTGTCAGCATAAAAGTCTGCGGAAAAACACCTACACCTAACAGCCACATAAACATATCAATTCATAAATGAAACAGACACAGAATGCCTGTAGGCAATCTTGTAACACAAGTACACAACACTGTTGAAACAAATTGCACCAAACAATACGATCAACAGTCACCTGCAAGATGTCCAGCTCACGCTCTTGAGGGCGCTGGCAAGTCACTTTCAGTAGAGCAGTTATCTGTTTTTCATTGAGTCGTTTTGAGTAACGTTGTCCTTCAACAATCTTACAAACCTGACATTTTGAAGTCATAAAACACTTGTGACAATATGTTGAAGCTGGAAGTAGCATCTAGAAAACATTTGCATAGATGAACATAGTACACAATACATCACCGCAATCGAGGTCGTTAAAGATACTAACCTCCATAGGCAGGTAATTTGGTCTTTGCTGATTGCCCACTTGCAAGCAAGGTAAAGTGGTGTGCTGAATACTAAAACCGTATGTCTCCAGGAAGTATTGAACCACAGTCTTCACAGTACCGTGATCATCAACAGGGAATCTATCACAAGAATACCAACCAAATCATGTCAACACAGTATCCTTTCATCCGCGAATCTGCAGGAGCATAAGAGATTTTCACATATAAGCAAGGAAGAAGCACATACGATAACTCTCTTGTTGCTTGTGAAGTGAGGCCAGATATACGATATTTCCTACGCATGTTTCCTCGATGTGTAACCTCAACCTTCACACCTCGTAGGGCTTTTTTTATCTGCAGGTGAAGAATAATTATGGTAACTCGGCATAAACCAAAGTCACTGTCAACAAAGGTGAGACAAGTAATGAATCACACCTTCACACGATCAGAATCAGACAATGGTCTAACTGAGATGTCTCTGTTCAGAAGCTGGGCAACAAAATCAATCACAGGGAGAGACTCGATAAATGCAGTAGAAGACATATCTGCAAGAAGAAACACCAAGTAATCTCAATATGTCAGACAAGACAAATGGCCATTCTGTAACCTACACTGAGATGCTCTGTAAACTAGAATGTGCATCATTCTGGCCACCGTCACCAATCATGCATGACAACTGACAAATCAACAAATGAACAGTGATACAAAAGGAAAACTAAAGATGAAGTGGTGACATCTTACCAATATTCAGCGAAAGCCCCATCTGTGTAGGCCTTATACTTTGATAAAAACCACGCCAACTTTCCAAACCCTCACCAAGTTGCTGACGTCTCCCTAAGTTAGGAGAATAAAATGATCGGCCAACTGGAGAATACCTACAGAAGACAAAAGGCAAATAAATTCTAGGACATACAATGGGAAAAACAATAAAACAGCACATGGTTAGCTCAAAGATTACCTGGCAGTAGGCAATTCACGTAGCACAATGTCAAGCACTTGAAGAGCTTCCTGAGGTGCATCTGCCTGCCTCCCAGCTAGAAACATAACCAAATGGTGGAGATCAGCACGAGCAGCAAATTTGATCACCACCCTGAATAGTCTCTCGCGCCTTAAAACAAAAGGAATGTCAGAAGGAAATTTTGAATATATTTAAGTACAGATATGACAACAATAGCATACCTTTGCCCGCCTTGACCACCACCAAGACTATCTTCCTCATCTTGCAGAGTAATTTCAAATGTCCTAGAGGTAAATGGCAGTGGCCCAGCTGTATAAAGGCTCTTCCTTCCATCGTAGGCAGGTAGACGCCCACCCAAATGAGATTGCCTATACAGCGTTACTAGCTCTCCCATGACAGCACGATTGACACCACGTGAAGTAACATCCGGCGTTATAGATACCTGACAAAACAAGATTGGTTATCAGAAATCACCCAAAAAAACTCTGAAGAGGGAATAAAACTTCATTCGAGGGGCATACATCGTATTGGTGAAGATCTTTATCAGGCAGCTCAGCAAAGAAATGATTAGCCTTCACGATACACCTGTCCCCATATGTACCCTTTCCAGGCCGCAATGGAAATCTAACTGATTTGCTTGATGGTGGTGCCAGTTGAATGGCTTGACTGGTCGAACTTTGACCACGGATGGAAAGTTGCTGAAACTGTTGCTGGACTTGTCCACTGCTCACCTCTGCCGCAGGCTGAGAGGATGAGCCAGCTCCCAATGGGATGATGGTGAAACCACCGGGGCTTGATATTGGACATGTGGGGCTTGGTGCAGCTCGGGAACTGTTCTTGATGGACCTGGAGGAACATTGCGTCCACCACTACCTCCCCTATGCCCGCCATAGTATGGCTGTGGCATTCCACCTCCTCTGGGGCGTGGACCACCGCGCCCCTGATACTCACGTGGTTGATACTCAGGTGGCCCACCACCTGGATGATGTGGTCCTCCACGACCCTGATAGTGTCCACCACGGCCCTGGTGTTGACCGCCACCACAGCCACCCTGCTGAGGTACCGAACCACGTCTTCCCCCATGTTGTTGAGGAGCTCTCTCAGCTCGCTGTGAGGAACCCTGCCCAGAAGCCCCTGAAGCCTCCCCAGAACTCTCTCCAGAGGTGCCAGGGCCAGTTCTTTTCTTCCTCACCATGATGGGCGCTGTCAAGACAGGAATACACCAAAATGTAATATTATAAAATCTAATTTATCAAGACTACAGGTTATCAAAGTATAACTTCAAGCAGAATGATAAAATACCATGACCAAGCAAATACTTAACAGGAAAGACAAAATGGGTCCATTTCTCATTTTAACACTAAAATGGCAATGCACCTAGCAAATTGCACAACCTTAACATGTAATGCAACATGTGCTATTTGTTCAGGCAGTGATTTATCTATCTTTTATACTTCATCACCAAGGAGCACAGCTTATCGAACAAAGCCAGGGTATAATTAACTCAAGTCATATAAAGTAATGACACAAAAGGATGCCGGATGCACAAGATGATACACAAAAATATATTACCACTGTATGCAAAAGTAAACTGCCTAAGGACTTCTAGTGAAAAATAAAAAATGACAGAACTGCCGCCTATTGAGGGCAAAGCAACACTCACACAGGATAAAGAAAATGATGTGATTTAATATAACACAAATAGAAGATAAACTATTAACAAATTGCATATGGGCAGTGTTAACAGGCATATTATCCATATGTAGGGTTAACAGAGCATAAAAACATGAGAACTATACCATGATCAAATCTGTACCAATGAGAATGAGAAAGAGACTAACCAACAAGAATGAGAAAGAGACTAAGTTACCATAACATAGTAAAGGAACACCATTCGGACATGTAAAAAAGGAGAAAACAGTAAAGTAGCAAGCACCATACAAGAAAGGAATGAACAAGTTAGCAAGCTAAAGGTTACAAAAATGTAAGTAAAAGCGTATCATCTAAAGTATG
This sequence comes from Bonia amplexicaulis, assembly GCA_036346245.1. Classification (NCBI taxonomy): domain Eukaryota; kingdom Viridiplantae; phylum Streptophyta; class Magnoliopsida; order Poales; family Poaceae; genus Bonia; species Bonia amplexicaulis. The sequence continues at coordinate 23,500,225 of CM070744.1, forward strand.
GCTGCCTCATTTTTCCCTAGTTACCTAAAAAATTAGTTTATTCATTTTCAAGTGATAGCCTAAAACACACAGACAAACAAGCAATAAACAAAATCAACCAATCACCTTTTTCTAGAATAACAGAAAGAATTATACTTTTATTTAAAACAGATAATGTATGTGTTACATACAACCAGGGAACATGCAACGCACACCAATTGACCAAAATACTATGTCAGAACAAAATGAAGTAACTCCAGCACGACCTATATCCTATGCATGTACTGTAGCACCATAAGAATGGCACAAATGAAGATGGGAGATCATATTGAAGCTCAGAAGCTACCAAAAGAAATGTATACATAATGAAACCACCCGTACATGCTATGGATGAGAAATATGTAGCACTTCAAAATGAACAACTACAACAACAGCATGCAATGAGCAAAATCCTACTACTACAAGACTCAATGGCTTTTTTAAGTTCCTTTCACCAATGTCACTATATTTCTAGCAATAGGTGTTACAACACAATCGGTTGGGGCACATCAAATATTTTGAACGCAACAATCAACACCATGATCAAGCCGACCAAACTACCAGCAACTTATCGGCGCACCACCAACAACAGATTTTTCCAATGTATATGTGAACCGTAGCAATCTTATGGGCCTGCAATTTCACACTGCTGGCTTCATGATGCATTGAACCGAACTACACGATTATCTTCGTTTATTAGCCACAGATAACAACAAAAACAGCCCTCTAAAACACTATTAACCCCACACTCTCTGATACCAAGCTACAGCAGTACAAACACAAATAAACAGAGTAAAAAACGATTTTACACCATAGCATAGTGCGAAATCATCATACAAGCTAAAAGGCATACTAGCATAAGTAGCAAAAAGAAATAAAACCAAACAAACGTGTTCAGAGTCTTCAGACAAGCATTTAGCCCAAATGTAAGCACTTCAAACCGAAAGGAAAAGGGCTTCTATCTCACACACCAACTTCACACCTCGCATCCCGCACTAGAACTAAACCTAAAAACACGGAGGCGATAACACGAACACGAGCAATGGCCAAACCCCCCATCGGATCAGCTCATTGCAAAGCTAGATAAGCCCAAAACCCCCTCAAACTCACACAAGCACCGAACGCCACACGCCCGCACGAAACCAGCGAAACGAGCCGGAGAAAGCTGCAGATCTGGGAAGCGGGAGCGATACCGAGCACGGTCGGCGAACAGCGGCGCGGGAAGAGGCGGTCTCCGAAAACCCTAGGCCTCCTCCAACTCCCCGCTAGCGCTCACTAGTGCTGCTGCTGCCTTTCTCCGCCTCCACCACCACCCCCTCGCCTTTTTTGAGGAGGTGGGGAAGACGACGACCGCTTGTGGTTAATTAGCAGCGGTGCGGCACACTGGGGAAAGAGCCGAAGCGAGGGCAGGGCGCCCGTGTGAGGTCGCGGGCCGGGTCGCGTTGCGGCGGACCCGTCTTGAGGCGGGTTAGAGCATCACAGTGTTGCCTCTTAAGAAGAGAGAGAAAAAGGCTCGTAGGTGACACTATGGGAGGCTGCCTCTAAATAAAGGTCCCGCTCAATATGGCTTAAGCTTATTTTTATACTATTTATAATTTCGTTTTTTCTGAATTTTTGATTTTTTTTTTAGCTTTTTTGTCGGTTCTCTTTTTCTCGTATTCGTTTACGTTGTCTGTGATGGGCTACCATATTTTTTTATATTTTTCAATTTTTTTAAATTTAATTATGTTAAATAAGCCTCTCACCTTCGCCTTTTTTTCACCATTCTGATGTTTTCAGCCATAAGCCACCAAAAATAAGCCGAACCGATCACAGCCAAAAACGTCTGGTATTGTCTTCAGCTCTAGAGGCTGCTTTAAAGTAAAAAAATTTACAAGACACACCTGCCATGAGAGGCGCTAATGGAAAAGGGAAATTTTTATTATAGTTATGAATCCGATCTTAAAGATAATAATAGTTTTCATACATTGCACAAAATTATGCTGAACTTAAATACTATCTGTGGGTCTCAGTTTAAAAGCTATGCAACTCCTAAACATTGTGGATGCCCTTAGTGCGTACGGACGGGGAGTACGTGGGGCGTAATGACAGCGTGGGCCTGGCACGGGATTTAGACGCGATTGGCAGGGAGTGCCTCATGCGCAAAGCCACGGGTGGGATCGGTGGGGCTAAAAGCAACCATTAGCGAGCGAAATAGCCGGACGCGGTGTCAGGAGTGGAAAACCGTGTCCCTCGCTCTATTGCTCCCAGGGACCTAGGGACATTTCGGCTGCTGATTGGATGGGCTTCACCTTATGCCTCGTGTGCAACACGCGACCAAACGGAGGAGCACTCCGTTTTTCTGCTCTTTATTGCACCACCACGCTCATTTTCAGTGTACGTCGGTAGAAATATGTTAGTCACAAAGCATAAGGTGATCGAGGGTCCGTTTATTGGCTTTTGACTTTCAATTTTTGTTTAAAGAAGTCAAAATCAATGCAAACGTCTCAATTTATATAAGTCGTTTTTATCAGTCACCACTATTCATCAACCGTTATTTTGTGCTTTTACATATTGTAATACACTTTGTATTTTATTATGACACAATTCCATAAGTTGCATTGCTGTTCGAATTTTGTAGTGATTTTTGTTGCACCGTCTTTTTTTACATAATACACTTGGCAAAAAATTAAAAGCCATAAGTCAATACGAACGCCCCAACTTCAATCAGTCGCTTCTATCCGCTACTAATATTCATTGACCACTACTATTTATCAGCCATAATCAATAGCTATCAGTAAAAATCAATACGAACAGCCCTAAGAACTATGGAATAGTCCATGCCTTCAAAATCAGAGCGCAAGATGCAACTAATGGTTGGTTGCTTGGGTAATGTCGTGCTAGATTATTGTAAGGTTTTCGGAGGCCAGATTTTCTGGTGACATCTTAGACACACGCTAGTACATCCAAGCCTTGGTTAAATACTACACTAGTAACTTATATAGCTGGCTGAATCGGGTCCTGCTCATTTCAGCTTATCTGTTAGGTTTTTGGCTTCTAAATTCTAGTTTTTTAATTTCGTGTTTTGATTGTTTTTGGTTTTTTAGGGCCTTTTGCCTTTTCTTTTTTCCTGTTTTTTTTTTTGTATTGACTGTGATGGACTAATTTATTTTTTTATATTTTAAATTTTTTAATTTTAATCACATTAAAAAACCAACAGATAAAATACAAAACAAGTCATGAGTAAAAAAAAGCATACCATAGCGTAAGAGACCACGGAAGAGGCGCAGCTACTGTGCAGCCGTGCAAAGTGCGTAATGGGTCAAGCGGGCAAGCCTGTAATGGATCCGGCACGTACGTCGGGGGTGCGTCACTATCACTGCCATCCCGTTTTGGCTAAGCCGTTCAGTCCCGTAAAGAGCAAAGGGTATTATGGGACAATGGGCGCCGCTCGAACACTGACGCAGCGTTCGCAATTGCATTGCACCCGAGGGGTACAGCCTACAGCTACCCTACCGGATCAATGGCTCAGATTGGTTTCGCTTATGGGGCGCACTCGCCAGTGCGTGGGGTATCACCAAATGGTTCTCTCACACCCGCTTCTTCGCCCGCACGCGGCACCACCACAGATGGTCGCGCGGCCCCACGGCGCAGTGGAACACTCCCTTGTCATCCGCGGTGCCGCGAGTTCTCTCCGGTGTACAGGCCATTAAACGGCCGCGGGGCCCACCTGGAGGGCCATATCGGGACCGGGTGGCCAGGCGTTGCTCCACGGGCCCGTGGCCTGAGACCGGTGGGGCCATCAGACATTGGGGTGGGTGGTGAGGGCCCTTTCGCGCCCCAGTGGGTTGCCTCGGGCCTTGAGACTCGAAAGCCACCGGCCTTCTTCAAAGCCTCCATGGCTACTCAGGCTTAATAAAAATCTAGGTATAATTTTTGCTGATATAAATAAAATTATAATAATATATATTATAATTAATTTATAGATTGTATCTTAAAAAGATATATTTTTAAAAACTAATTACTATGGTAAAAATAAAAAAAACAGCTTTTAAAAGCTAAAAAAACATATCGAGACGCCTCTTGCTCTCGGTCTCGGTTGCAGTCGCAGAGTTGCATGCTAGCTTGCATGCAGTGTAGGCTAATAGTAGCGATGTGCGCAGCAAAAGAAATCATCAGTGTTCAGAACAAGCTTTTATCTGATGAGTATGCTACAGCCTGCTGGTTTTGGTACAAACTACAGAGGTCTTGGTGCTACAAGGACAAGGGTATGCAGAGTGCAGAATCGTTCAGTCCTAAAGGACGGCCTACACGATGCGGAAAGGCTGAGACGTTGTGCCAGAAAAACACTCGGAGGAGACATTTACTGCTTGTAGGATGCTTTTTAGGAAACGGAGGGGGGCAGGCAGCTTACTGCATTTTAGTAGGAGTGAAGAAAACGAGCGAGTTCAATTATGGTTACAAAGTTTTGCGTCGGCTTTTGTTTGTAACTTCTTTAGAAAAATCAAAAATTGATATAAATATCTGTCTTCTCAAAACGATTTCTCAGTTGCTCTCGCTACAGGAATAAGACAAAAGGTCACGAGCATATCATACATTCCACTCTTTGCTTCTATCGTATTATTTATCTCTCCCTTACTTTTTCGCCGCTCGTATTCTTTTTGAAATTATTTTTTCAATTATTATTATTTATTTTCAGTTAAAAACCATTCGCTATAATAAAAAACATCAACAGCAGTCAGTGCGAAAGACTTATAATCCACCAGACATTAGCCGCTTCTACTGAATGCGTACGAAGAAAACCAATTAACTGAACCAGCGAAGTGCATTAGGACTATAAATACTTCTGCTAGTAGTAGCAGTAAGTACCAACTGTAAGATCATATTGCACCCACGATTACAAGCAGAAAAGGTCAAACTCGCTAGGACAAAAGAAAAAGCACGTTTTTTTGCTTTTAAGGGTGACTTTGGGGCTTTTCCAAACGGTTTCCAGAGCAGCATGCGTCGTCTATGTTAGTGCTTTTACCGTACACCATTATCTTAAGAAACGTAACTAAAAAGTAATCAACATTGACCGCATAAAAACACAGGCTAAAGTCTTTGCTGACACGACAGGTAGAGACGTACGTACGTACCCCACGCAGTCCATGGTGTGTGTGGTGGATGACATGCGCCCTGGGGCAGCCAGCCAGCCCAGTATCGCCTTCTGCCTCCGACTCGTGGGCCCGTATCCCAGGCCACGTCCAAGGACCCGTGAATCCGCCTGCGGGTGGGCCAAGCCTTCGTCCTCCACGTGTCAGTCGGCACGGCGCGCGGCCTGCCTCTGACCTGGGTCGGGCGTCTCGTAGCACGATACGTATCCCACTGAGCCGCGCGAGGGCCCACCTGCACGAGGGCGGGGCATATTGTACTACTCCCTCATCCATAAATCCGTAATGCTGTGGGGCCGCCTCGTCTCCTCCGCCCCACGCCGCCACGCCATGACTCTGTGCGCTGCCGCCACCGCCATGGCGGCCGCTGATACACTCTGCTGCCTCTTGTCTTGGCTAATAAAACAGGTATGTTTCTGTTTCATACTTCAAGTGCCAAATAGTCTTATTTTTGTCGGAAAAAATCCTAGCATTGTCGGCCAAGTTGGTTAGCGTTTGATTCGATACCGAACTACAAGGTTGCAATTTACGACGTGTTCAACCTGGATGTAGCTAATCAGCTGTGCTATCCCCTTCTCCTTTCCTTTTTCCCTTGTTTTCCCCTGCCAAGACGTAGTCAAATCGCACAGCACCAAAATCGAACGTCTTAGATTTGGTGTGCTAAGATGATGCTCGATCCAGGCGTTTTTTTTTTTTTGCAAGACGATAGAGGGGTGTGTGTGACTGTGTGTCATGCGCGCTCGTTCATCTATGCACAGGGCGAGAGGGGTGAAAACGCGATGCTTGGACGTGAATACTTTTTCTTGTAGGTGTGATCGTGAACAACATGTCTTCCAAGCTAGCTATCTATAGAAAAAGATAGAACACCTTTCTTCGGGCCATCGATTTGTTTAACATTAGGTCCTCCAAGTTATTATATGCGCTGACTCTACAGTAGTTTACGCTTGTGTCATGTATTGTGTTAGGCTGGTGGTTATTGCGATGTTTCTTGTTTGATAGTAGTAGCAGGCTGGTTCACTGGATTGTACGTGGCACAATTCTCATTTCCAAGGTTAATTGAGTAAACTCAGAGACTTAAGTACAAACATCCGACGAACTGTTCGTCGACGGCCCGAACTGAGGGGTGTTCTTTTTTTTTCTGCCGCTTATGGGTTTTGACTGAAATTTTTGAATTTTGGTTGTTTATGGTACAGATTACGGAGAGACCGATACTCACTTACAATTTTGGGTTGGTACAGATATTAGATTTTTAACGTGTATTATGTTTAACTTGTAGACCTTGTATTGAGAAAATATTCTATTTGACAGTTAAATACTAGTAAAAGTGAAAAGCCGTTCAGCTTATCACTGCCGAGGCCCTAAATCGCCCAAGTATTCCTCGATGGCCCGCACTAAATCACTGTAGGCAACTAAATGCAAGCCCAATCCCCATGGTCACAATCAAACAGCGTCCGCGAAAAGCTCGCCAAACACAGGGCAACCAACGTGTGCGTGCAATTGTAGACAAACAGTTGGACGACCCCGACCACCCACCCGAACGCATGCACAGCCATGCATCATGCACGAGACCTCAAGCAACTGTAGGATCTGATAGGACAGCACGAAAACAGAAGCGAGAAAAGGAAAACGTGAAGGGAGAAGGGGGAAAGATGAAAGGCAAAGGTTGCCAAAGCGGGAGAGGGGGACATGGACACGTACCGGCTGCTTGATGGGGGTACCCATGCTCCACCCGCAGCGCCATGTCAAGATCACAAATCATTCATGCGGCCGCGCTCGCAAAAGCGGAAGGGAAACGAGCCCGGACTGCAACCGTTGGGGCCAAGGGAAAAAAACCCGAGAGGGGCAGCGTGATGGAACGGGAGAGACGAGGTGCTCTTATTGGGTAGCAACTATGTTACTGGTGCTAGCAAGCAGCGCTAGGAGAGGCGACGTGGGTGGGCAGGTCGCGTAAGCAAAAGATATCGGTGATGTATGTTTGAAGATACGCCCAATTATTGCTGTTGGTGAGGATGTATCGTGTATGGCGCTAGGGGAAAAAATACTGTCCGGTATTTGGCCTCTATTTTTCCCGATTGTTCATTAGGGCATCCACAGTGTATAAAAATAGGGAGTCTTAAGCCACCTTAAGGTCGAACTTATACATTACAGAGGTGATCTTAAGCAGGTCATAAGCAAAAAAATCTTAAGACCAGTCCTCAAGCTAAAGACCTGGCCATAAGCATTAAAATACATTTTTTCTTTATCTGACAAGTGGGACCATCTTAAGGCCTAGTGGGTTATATACATTACAGCATTGGCCTTAAGGTTTAGATGGGACCCACCTTAAGACCTCTTAGGTTATATACACTATGGATGCCCTTAGTACTGTGGAATAGCTGAGGTGCTAGCTTGCGCTGGCTGGGGGGACCTATCTCTTCAGATGGGTTATCCGCTTCTCCCTGCCAATCGTATTCTGGGTTAAACAAAGCATGGTTTCTAAAAAGGAAATCGTTTGCTAAACAATGAGATCCAAGCTAGCTGGTATGATGTATTCAAATGACAGGGCATTATTAAATAGAAAGTGTGTAAAAGCTGAATACATACATAAGATCGTTTTGTAAATTGCAAACCAGTCGACATTCGAGTGACACTTTTTATCATATGAAGTGACATGTTGGTGTCAAAATCGATTAAAATTAAACCCTCCCAGTGGATTTCGTACAGGCCAGCTTTTTAATTTTTAACTATTAATATGAGTCAAAATATATAAATTGATTACATAAAATAGTACCGGGTTTTGTTAAATTTCATCCGGATGTTTTCTTCCTAACTATCATCCAGATTTAGGACTGTTGGATTAGATATCCAATGGCCATGAATTCTCCCTCCCCCCCATTGAATTCTACCCCCTCCTTCTTAAAAAAAATCTCCCCCTTAAAAAACAAGGGCCCTTGATCTCTAATCTAAAGGCCATAATTTTGAATGATAGTTAGAAAGAAAACATCCGGTTGATGCCTAGATATTCCCAATAGTACCATTGGATATGTATTGCAAAATACTTTCATAATATATATACATATATATATATATATATTGCTAATATATTATGATAATAAGTTATAGTCAAAGTCTTATATTAGAGACTGTAAAAAATAAAAAATGATCTACATTTTTTGGGCGGTGGGAGTACAACGCAATTTAAAATCCACGCGTATTGCAACTTATGATCTGTTGGAAAGGGACCGATGCTAGTTTGATGGTTTCTAATAAGCTCATCTACGTTGTCACCATCAATTAGTTGATTTGGAATCTGAAACCTCAACGAAGAACAGATATACGGTGGTTGGGCTCTTATGTAGGGTGGCATCGCCTTAAAAGTAGGGGTGGAAAACGGTAACGGATAATCCGTTTTATCTGATATTCGTATTCGAGAAAACACGAATGTGGTAAGCAAAATTTATATTCGAAAATATTCGTATTTCTATTCGAGAATATTCTTATACGTATTTGAGAATATTCGTATTTGCATTCATATTCGAAAATATTCGTATTTATATTCGTATTCAAGACTATTCGATTCATATTTGATCCGTTTCCAGAACACAGAAAAAACCCGGACGAATTTTTCGATTCAAAATTTGAATTTAGGTGGTTTAAAACCGGTGAAAATCGACAAAACCACTAGGAATCCGTTTTGTCCGATATTCGTATCCAAAAAAATATGAATATGGTAAGCAAAATCCATATTCAAAAATATTCGTATTCGTATTTGAGAATATTCGTATCCATATTTGAGAATATTAAAATTCATATTCATTTTTAAAAATATGAATTCACATTCATATTTAAGACTATTCGATCGTATCCGATCCGTTTCCATCCATACTTAAAAGAGAAGGGGAGTGTGCAGCATGACTACATCCTCCTTAGCAATTGCAGACATAAACCCTTTACGTTTAGAAATATTTGATCATTTATCATATAGTTGATGTGCACTTATCTCACTTACATGAAGATCTAGAACCCACATGTCAGTGACACATCATAGGATAAATCATCAAATGCAATAAACTAAGGGGCAAATAATCAAATCTCCCTTATATTTATTGTTGTGTCATTTGGCATTTTGTGGTTAGGTCGAAATGGAAGTACCCTGGAGAGAACATGAGGTGGAGGCTGCAGTGACTTAATTTTGATCTTACCCTTCAAAAAAAACACTGATCTTGCAACAAAATGACAATTTCACATGTTGTTTCCCATAATAAAGTGGGGGATGAATTAACGAGGAGACGCAAAGAGGAGCCCTAGACTTCAGGCTTCAGCCAACGGCAACGAACTGCACCAGCCCCCAATAAAGAGAAAAGGTCCAATATACACCTTTCCTTACCGACTGCTTGTTACTAGGCGCACTTGATTTTGGAATGGACCGTCCACGTTTTCCTGGTGGCATCAAGCCCATCATTAGTTCAGACCAGACTGTTTTGCCCCCGAGGCAGCGACGGACGCTTCTTGGGCCTCATTTTTTCGGGGGGCTTATTTTGGGCTTCTTTGGCGAGAGAATGAAGAGTGTGGCGCGGAGACCGGAGGCATGCGGGCTCCCCCCGGCGTGCAGAAGCACCACATCATGGACTGATGGACGCGCGTGCTGGGTGCTGACTCGAGTCGAGGGCCTCCCCACCGAGCGTGCGGGCCTGCACCGGTGGCGCTAGTGCCTGCGCGGAGATCGTGCCAAGACAGCGCGGCGGCGCTTGCTAGGCGTCGCGCGCGCCGCGTACAACCCTTCCTGGTGGGCCGTCATCGTACGGGCCATCCATTGGCGCAGCCCATTTTGCGCGGACGAGGCAGCTTTGCGTGGGCCTGGAATTCAAACGCACGCGCTATTTAGGAATACTGGCACGATTTCTCCCTCCTCTTCGTTTTATTTTTTCCTTTTTTTCTTTTCGTTGCTTTGCATTTTAGACCTACATTTAATTCTTGATTTGCTGTCCATTTTTGTTCGATTTGATGCTTGCATGTTCTATATAAGCAAGCGCCATCCTTTTTAATACCAATCCTTTTTTTACGGGAAAGTGGAATGATAGGGAAATGAAGCAGCTGGGTACCTAATGTTCCATGCGACTAACCCTAGCGTTCCATAAATTTGTTTTCAATTTTCTAGCCATTTCATTGACCTTGTTCCTGTTGAGAAATAGACGAACGGCGATATAAATCTACACAACCAATTAACATAGAAACACCAGAGAACAATTGAGAGAGAAAGCCAGGGAATTGAAGTCTTTATTAATCTCAGATCTCTTCTGTTACATAGGTCTCTCTATTTATAGTCTAAACCCCTAGAGGTAGTTCTGTTATTTGCCCATATCGTAACCTTTTAGGTTTCGTAACACTTCCTCTTGGGCGAATACCACGATATGCACATACCTCATTAAAAACTTTTCCTAAAAACCCAGTGAAAAAAAGGATGGAGAAAAGAATACATCGTATTTATTCCTAACGTCGCACTTGTTGCCTCATTAAAAACCTTCACATGAGAAAACTTCAGAGAAAACTCACAAAGAAAAAAAGAGTGCAACATTAGATCTCCAGGATCATGTAGATTTTCTAGTCTTACATAAAGGCTATAGTTCAGAGATTTACTCACCCTGAACCTTGTAACTCTCTAAGTCGCCTCATCCCTATGCCTCGAACACACTTTCTAGAAGCTAGAGGCGATGAGAGATTTTGTAAATAGATCTACCGTATTATCATAAGACTTAGCTTTCAATATCTTTATCTCTCTGTTTTTCTAGAGTTTGTGAGGATAAAGGAATTTAGGAGCAATATGCTTCGTGATATTACTTTTAACATAGCTTATTTGCATATGTGCCACACAATTTGTATTATCTTCATAGATAATAGTGGAATTATTAATGGTTTTTATGCCACATGACTTTTTGATGTGGCTAATCATTCACTTGAGTCAAACACATTCTTGTGAGGTTTCATACCATGATATGCATATGCCTCGTTACCACAATGTATTGTCTTCTAGACATCTGTCTCACTATCCGGCCCCGCTCTTTTCATTCAGTTTTTGATTTACTATTTATTTATTTATTTAGCCTTTTGATTTTTTGTCTTTTTTCTGTATTCTTTTGTATTGTCTATAATGGGTTAACATATTTTTTTTATTTTTAATTTTTTAAATTTAATTACGTTAAATAAGTCATCATCGACTATAATAAAAAATAAATCAGCTATAGCAAGAAAAAAAAGGTCATAAGTTTTCGGTGGTAAACCGAGCACCACGTGACCAGGACCGAGTTGGATGGGTGGGTTAGGTGCTAGGATCGAAGGCCTCGGGCCACGGCCCAGTTGGGGTGAGAACGATGAACGGTGGTTTCTTTCATTTTTTTCGTTCTTTTCCTTTCACGGGATGTTCTTTTGGCGTGCAGGCCATATTTGATGTTTTTCACCTTATTTTTTAGGTGAATATTTCACCTTTTTCAATGTTTTCTGGATCCTGGCAGTACTAACTAGTTCTAGAGTACTAGAGTTAACAGTGCCTGATTTAGGGCGTGTCTATGTTAGATGTGTGATGTGTCCATAAATTTAGCCTATGCAAGCTATGAGCCACTCTTCTCGAAGTTCGTAACCCTAGACCTGTTGGCAGCATGACTAGAGAGGGGCATAACGCCAAGGGAAACGAAGCTATCAGCCGATCCCCGGCTGAATTGACGAAAAATGAATGTCGTACGGGTTGGAGTAGTTTGACAGACGAGATTTTACATCGAGCTTTCTGTCTATGGATCATCGAGACTCGAGAGGGGTTGCACGCAGGGGCGAAGCCAGGAATTAGATATGGGGGGGACAATATAGACAACAAGTAGAGTAGAACCAATAAATCATACCGGATTTACCGATCCAATAGTCACATATCATACTATCAAAGTAATATGTTTCACAAATTACAATGCAAAGAAAATTACATCTCTATTAACTTAAACTTAGCTCTACGACTACCAGCAAGATCATAGGCCTTAATAATATCATCATTACTAATCTTTGCGGCCAATTCCTTTTCAATATAAATTATATGGGCCCTCTGAAATATAAAATCTTCGAGCTTCATCTTGTTGATCAACTGGCAATTCTAAGATTTGAACACGTTTACCAGGGTCTCTCTTAAATCTAGTAGCTACAATTGGTTGATGCTCGGCAACCTCGGCTTCTAATGGTGCAGCAGCAACACTGCTCTGATTATTAGGATTTTCCACATCATGTTCATTAGGAGTTTCCCCTTCCACGTTAGGAGTTTCCACTTCCACGTTAGCACTTGAACCAACAGGCTTAAAAAAACTATGAATTGTCTTTCTCTTCTTCATATCATCTAAAATTATATAGGCAAAAATATTGTGAGTCAGGAGAGGTTCGGATTAAGAGATAAAATTATATAGGCAAACTGTTGACTAAGAGATAAAATGTCTTACCAAACTAAATATTTTGAAGTAATCAAAGTTAACTGCAATCCAATCCGAATGAATGCAAGGCTTGCTCAGTTGCTCTACAATCAAGTATTCAAGTAAGACTTCAAGTATTCAACGCGTATGGTATAGACGTATAGTCGTACTCGTATACTCGTATAGTCGTATAGAGTAATAGAGGTCAGATTATTACCTGGCGCCTGACGGGGAGTCGCCGAGTCGGGGTCTCGAGGACGGACGGCCGGACGCGTTCACGTTCACGGACGGCGGCGTGCGGCAGGCGGACACGGACAGTCACTCCGGCTCCCACACAAAGCGCACGCAGACATGCAGACTCCGTCTCCGGTTTGCGTCGCCGCGTGCCCGCCCGCGTGACCGCGTCGCTTCGCCTGATGAAATATGAAGCGTCGTCGTGCACTCAGTGCACTCGTGCTGCTGTCTATGCATGTCTAAATCTAATTGGACTGAATGAATCAGTGGGCTGTGGGGGGCTGGGCTGCATTCGTTGGGGGGTGCCAGGCCCCTCCCAGCCCCCCCTCGCTCCGCCACTGGTTGCACGTTAGCCTCACGGTCGTCGTCGATCTTAATTCGGTTTTATGAACTCAAGCAGCTAGCGTATGCTTGCTACTGAGTATTGAACTGTTTGACTGCCTAGGTTTTTAATAGACTTTTGTTCTCATCGGCGTTTGCCATCGTACCAATTATTTGACAGTCGCGAAATCACCAATAGGTGCCGAGGTTTTCGACGTGACACCGATTCTCCCTGCCCCCCCGCCTCACGAAGGGTTTTACTACCTTTTCGCGCGTTTGCTGTTTGACGATGATTAAATAATTTATAATAGATAGCTTACTATCTATAATAGCCCATCGGAACAAAGTCTAGTCAGTGCCCTCCGAGTAAACCTCCTAGTCGGAGGAGTATATGCCTACTTTACACTAAGCGTTAGTATCGTACGAGTCGACGGGTCCAAGAATTAACATGTGTACCCACTTTGGACTAATAGATGGGTTGTCACGTGTTAAAGATAGGAAAAACATGCGCTGCTATGTTTTTTATATAACCGTTGAGCTCTACTTACGTCTCACTGACAAGAATCACCTTGCGGCTATATCTAAAGGGTGAATGTTGGCAGCAATCGTCTTCATGTGCGCTAATTCCTGGAAGCGACAAGGTGACTTTTCATCGGATACAACTGTCACCCCTTCGGCGCTATTTAAGGCCAAGTCGAGTGGTAGTATGAGACAGATCAAATCTGATCCATAGTTCATTTACGCTCATTTGTTTTTCATGATCATTGAGCACCCCTTGTAACACATTCTGAGCAATAAAGTCATTCTGTTTTCCACTATATAGTCTACATCGTAGTCTTTTCTCACTTGTTTCGTAAGATCAACGACTAAATCTTTGACAAATTGGCGTCGTCCGTAGAGAAGACACTACAAGTTTTTGAAACCCTAGAAGATCATGCGTCCATGACCGATTTTTTGGGACAAAGAGAGCTAGTTTGATCTGGTGAACCGCTTCCAGTTCCAGGTCCCCGGCATCATGTGGTTCTAGTTACAGACAATCCGACGAGGCCGGATAGAGCAAGCATAGACCAATCTAGGCCAAACAGGGTAAAGTTTAGCCGAGGAATGATGGCATTGTACCCGGACTGGTGGTGCTAGAATTTCCACCCCCAAAGGCACCAGGCCTTCTCCCAGCTCCAGGGGCCATGGCCTGTTGGCAGGCAGCAGGGCGTTGGAATGAGAGTGAGGAGACGCGCGACACAATGATGAAGCGATCAGAGCCCGGGGCGGCACAGTGGCGGTGCTCTGCATCTGCACGGGGATGGTGGAAGAAGTGAACGTAGTGCGTGTGGGGCGCTGTCGCGCACTTTTCCGGCTCGAATTGTTTGGCGTTCCCTGTGAACCATGGATCATGTATTCGTCTGTCGCAGTAGTAAGCCACTTCCGTACATGATACTAGGGTATGTTTTTTTTGCTGTGACTTATAGCTTTTGGCTGCGGTTTATGGCTTTTGGGCTGTTTGTACGAGAGATTACAGAGTAATAGAAACTCACATGTGGTTTTTGTCAATATAAATGAATTCAGTAAAGTATGTAGCACAATTAACAAGTAGAACCTATCTTAAAACAATACCCCGTTTAAAATTAGTTACTGTAGAAAAGTCGAAAATCAGCTTTTAGAAACTGAAAAGAACTGGGCCTAGCTTACTAGATGTTGGCTTGATCGACAGCAAACAGTTCATTTTGGCTAAGTCCAAACATACTTGGCAGCCTATTGCATGCGGTGCAACTCAAAATAAGGGAGTGGATCCTTTAGCCTTTTGGAGTCGCAAAAGATATGAACTTGATTGTTGCGGGCGTTAGTACTGCGTTCGCCACTCCTCAAAATCATCGTACGTAATCGAAACTTGATCTAGAAAAACACGATCTAATCAAGTTCTCCCTAAAAATGGTAAAGCCTGATCTAATTGTAAAGCCCCGTTTAAAATACGAGAGTTTCTTTCAATTCTTATAGAAAATGAATTGTTCTGTGTGAAATTTACGAAAAATTCACGTGAAAATCAGTGTTCCAAACGGTGTGCTGCTTACAGCTCCAGGCTCTCTCTGCATATCCTCTTGTCTTTGCCGGGTGGTAAATGATGCGCTCATTCATGCTTCTCGCCGGCAAAAAAAACTTTCGCACCCGTGATGCCCCACCAACACACGTACGGCACCTGATTGGGCCACCCGTGCGGTGGGCCCTCTTACCCGGAGAGGCCCATTGGCCGCGGCCCTCTGCACGATGGCCCCGTCGATGTGCGAGTGAACCGGTCAGCATAGCATGCTGTGCTCGAGTTGGCCAGGCACGGCGGCAGTGGAGGCGTGGGCACCGGGAGTGACATGCATGCTGGATAGAAGAGGGAGAGATTGGATTAAATGATGTTACTTTACCATCACGAGAGGGTGCCATACTGCCATGTATTCCTTCCTGTGCAAATAGTTCATTGTACTTACCTTGCTTCTGGATCATTTCTTGTTCTTTGATTGCCTTCTTTCTTCTCAATTTGTAAGGACCTAAATTGATTAGGTTCGATTTTGATTTAGATTTGGAGGAAGGAATTAGGGTAATCAGAATTTCACCAAAAGGAAAAGAGTAAAGCAAAGAACAAAGCAAGGAACAAAATAGGTAGTAAGTAATAACTACGGTTTCATTTCACACATATCCAATACAAGCGGCGGCTTAAATAGCCTACAAATAATAACAGTAGCTCTAACGACAAAAGTAACAAGAGTGATCAGGAATAGTAACAGAAAATGAAGGTGATGAGTGGTCGAAGCGTAGGATGCATGGTCGAAGCGCTATCTGCGTGGTTGAAGCGCTATCTCTAGATCCCATCGTCCAGCCTTCATAACCTCCCGCAAGTGATGAGAACCAGACGATATCATTAGATGAAAGGGTGATGCTTCCTTCCCCATCCAAAATCATCTCAAACATCAGGTTTTCAATACTCTGACAAATACCCCCCTCCTTGAGATCCTTATCCTCAAGGATTAAAACTCGAAAATATTCTTATAATGAAGTGTGCATCTTCCCAAGTAGCAGCCTCAGGGGGCAAGTTTGCTCAGTGAATTTTTCATTGGACTATTGGCTCATTGTTCCAGGGTATTACTCTCCTATCTAAGATAGCAGTCGGTTCAGTTATAATGTGTCCTTCATCCACCAGAGGTAGTTCTACACTGGGAATCACCTTGGGTCCTAAGTGTTTCTTCAATTAATTGACATGGAAAATCGGATGTATTTGACAACCTTCTGGCAATAGGAGCTTGTAAGCTGCATTTCCCACCTTGTCCAGAATTCAGAATGGTAAGGACCACTTACAGTGTGTTCCCTACTAGTTCTCATTCAAAGTACGCAATAACAACCTTTTCGTCTACCCGCAGTCTCCTAAATTGCTATGTGGCAACCGTAAGTGGATCAACCTACAGATCCACCCATATAATTAGTGGACGCTCGACTACGAGGAGTGGAATGTCAAAAGGGCATGCAAGATACGAGAGGAGGAGCGCCGCAACGACGAGCAAACCGAGCGTATACGTCTAGAGATAAAAGCTCATCTCGAGGCGTGCACACGAAAGGAGCGTGAGGCTCGCGACAGTGAGTGTGAGAAAAAAGGGAAATGGCGGCCAATGCCAAAGAGGTGGTTGAGGATTTCAATGCCGAGCTCACAAGGAAAGGAAAATGGCCCTGGTCCACACAGTAGGTCGGGCCGTTCCGCACTAGTCTCCTGAATGTCGAATTTATTTCCATGCCAAGAAGGCGCACATGTATCGTACAAATACTTCTGTTTGTTGCATTGTGCATGATAATATTTCTTATGCACGCAATCAAACCCTGTGCGCCATGTTATTCCCATGTTTATTACAAAGTCTATTTTAATTCACAATATCAAATATTGTCGTATTTTTGCATTCAATTCTTCGCGTGCTCAATATCACTTACCTTCGTACTTACCAATCGTTGCTATCCCAGTCGTCTTCACAAAAATTTTAATAAAATTTCTTGCACTACAACGATTGCAAAATGTTATTGCGAATCTACCATACTTTTTACCATTCACAGTGTACAAAAATCACAAATGGATCAATCATTACATCGCACTATAACTTACCTCCGTACGTACGAGTCATTGAGACCTAAATCATCCCCATAAAATTCTTCCGAAAATTTCTCGCAATACAACAACCTACGGCGATCACTATATATTATTGCCAGTCTAACAAATTTTATACCGTTGAGAATATATGAAAATCACAAACAGATCAAAAATATTGTCTGCCCTTTTATTTCGAAAAACTAACAATCTACAAAATTATTTTCTACATGTATTATGTACGTTGCATAAGGAGTTTTCAAAATATTTTCCACCTCGTTTTCTATATTACAAAATTTGTGCAAACTCTACACATAAATAAATTACAGACGAAAATTCTTAATGTTCATAATTACAAAAAAGTTACACAAGCAAGTAAACAAGACTCCACACAAAAATCATAATTTTTGAACTTTTTCTATATATAAAAATTATTACATTTTCAATATGTTCCCATGAATAAATAGAAAATTTATAGTTATCACGGGAGACTGTTACACCAACAAATGCAGGAGCAGATCGAACAACAGTATCGTGTGCTACAGTGGTCATGCGGTCCCCGACCGCACGACCTGCGTGGCTACAGTGGTCGACCTGCGGTGCTACAATGGTCGAGTGTTGCGGTCTCCGATTGCACGATTGGACACGTGTCGCGCTCGTGTAGTCCCGCGCTTGGGGAGAGGACTAAAAATGGAATTATGGTGATTCAGATACTAAATTTAATATTCGTATGATAAACATTGCCAAATTTGACCAAACCCCTCAAACAGCCTGCAACCTTAGAAACTTGAGGTCACCTTTACATGTACAGGAAACTTGAGGTTGAGGGGAAGGAAAAAATTACAGGGCAATCTGAAACAAAACCTGATTGGATTAGAAGGGAAATTATTGGGCAGCTAGAAAAACACCGGCATTTTTGGGCACACTGTCGATGACTGTAAAACTGTCGGCAACCAACCATCAGTTATTCTAAAAACATCGTAAATTTGTAGGACCGAGAACATTAGTTATTCTAAAACCGTCGGAAATTGTAGGACCGAGAATGGTACTGGATAGGATGAATAGGTACGCTGGACAAGACCAGAGTTGGTATGCCACGGCTCCAAGTTATTATGGTTTAGACCATGTCTAGATCTCACCAGAGGCAGAGCGGGGTGACCGGACCGAGCTGCCAGAACCTGAAGCACGCTGGCCCGTGCTGTGCGCAAGTCCCAGCTCTACTGCCCAAGCCTCTCGGTTGTTGCATCTCGTGTCCGTGTGGCTGCATGCGTGGGCATGACCCCCGAATATTTCCTTTTGCTTTGCCTGCCCCTGTCCTGATTGTCCTGCTCGCCGCCGTATGTGTGACCAGATCTCACCTAGACGTCTGAGTGGTTTTTTCTCTCCAAATATACTATTTCTGAGTCACCAAAATTTCTTAAGTCTAAGTCAATTTTTATGACCATTGGATTTATATAAAGATTGATATGCCATATGATTAGATGTTGATCTAAAGGGTTGAAAATATATGAGTTGAGAATATTTCAGTCATCTCTGTTACTTGTTTTGTAGCCTTTCTATCAACACTCCCTACGTGTAAACTCCCTTTATCTTAATAAAATCTGGCGGGGTTCTTCCGCCAGCCCACCGAAGAAAATTCAATCAACTCACAAACAGACAACCCTACCAGTAGTGATATTTTAATTGTCTTTGGTTAGGATAAAAACATATGTGTGTAATTAACACGAGGTGTTTCCCTTTCTTTGTTTGAAATCTTGAGGTGGACCAAGAGGTAGCAACCAGGCTATTTATTGGTTTTCAGTTCTATATGCAACCATGCAAGTAGGACGGTAAAAAAACTCAAGACTCGTGAGCTGCTCAATCTCGACTCGATTTGTGCTCGATTCGAGTTTGGCTTGAGCTCTAAACGAACCGAACTCGAGCTTAATTACGAACTCACGAGCCTTAACGGGCCAAGCTCGATTGGGCTCGTTTTTCCCACAGCCCATCTAATATCCAATCCTTTCCTCAGCCCAAATTCAAATCACCATTCACCCTAGGTCCTCTCACTCCTCACCTCAGGTTCCAAGTTCCAACCTTATCCTCCATTCCACTGACTCTTGCTCCAAAGCCCCATCCGGGCTCCGGCCGACCGGCTGGCGGCTGCCCCAGCCTAAGCGACGATGCGAGCAACTGGAGCAAAACACGTTGCAAGTGCGAGCAACTGGAGCCAGGCACGCTATGAGCCGCCGAGCGCCGGCACACTGCTCCTCCACTGCCGACAACCTCCTCCTCAGCGGCTCCGCCGTCGAGCGCCGGCGCATTGCTCCTCCGTCGCCGACGCCGATACCGAGTATGAACTATTCCTCTAACCCTTCCTCTTTTTTGTTCAAATGAACCACTTGAAAATTTGTGAATGTTCTTGATGGTCATGTGTTAGCAAGCCCTACATAAATCGAGCTCGAGCCCACTTGAGCTTTATCCGAGCCGAGCTTAAGCCCACCTACAATCTCGATTGCCAACTCAAGCTCGCTCGAGCTCGGCTCGAGCTTTTATCAAATTCGAGCCTAGTAGAATAGACTCGCTCAAGTTCAACTCATTTATAGTCCAATATGCAGGGTAGCTTGCCCTTTCAAGCGCAATTTGCTTCACTCGCGAAGTAAAAGAAATGAAATGGAGTAAATTAAGGCGAATGAGTGCCTGCTCGATATGACAAATGGACGTGGGGCACCTAGTCAATTGCTATTTGTAAGTGGTGCACAGGGGCCGTCCAATGTATCATCATGCAGTCCAAACGTGTGCTGTGCACATGTACTGCAGGGCTGGCCAGAACAAATAATGATTGCACGAAAAATAAACACGTTTGGCATTGTCCACTGCCCCCGGAAATGATTTACTACAGCTGAGATGATTTACTACAGCTACGTGCAGACGTAAAATGTTCGAGAATCATGCGTGCTCCTCGGCTGCTCAGTGGCTGTTTTTGATTGGGAAAATTCAGAGACTGTTTTCAGTTAACGTTGCTACCGTCCTGTCCGCCAGAGAAGACTGTTTACGATTTAACATCGCTCAATGATGTGCGTTCAGAGAATGAGGAACGGTATGGAAGTTTATTCTCTGGCAAAATAGTGGTAGCTATTTATGGCCGGCTAGAAGAGTTCGTGTATGCCACTGTGCGGCGGTCAAATCAAACACAATTTTCATTGAATGGGTCGATCTGGCCTGCTCGGCGCATTCGTCTCCCAGTGCAAACTCTTCTGAAAATAATGCACGTCCTTACCGCCGCCATCCTCCCTCTCCTTTGCATTCTGACAATTTTATCATTCTTGCGATCGATCTAGCTACTGCATCTAGTAAAGTAGTATGTGCGGTATATGGCGGATGATGTTTTCCGGTGAAAATTGAAATCACATGAAGATGGAGATGTCAATTATATATACCTGATGATTATTTCATTGCCCCCTCTCTCTCTCTGAGTGCACCAGGATGTATGCGACAAAGAACTAAAGTCTGTCCATTTAGCACAGGTCTCTTGGAACGAGGAAGCCGCAACGTAACAAAGCCGGGAAAAAATGCAGTTGCATCTCTAGTATTTGCTCTGTCTCCAAGACCCTAGAGATATTTAGAGATACGCATGGCGATCGGAAGCCTCGAAGTTGGCGTCCCAACTGTACGTTATCGTGTCATTCCTCGCCGGGTTGGCCCTCTCCATGCATAAAATCCGGCGGCTTCTGCGCCCTTCGCTTCACGAGCACGGTTCGATACAGTGCACGTCGAGTTTAATTCCATGAACAGGATCAGGTTTCCTACTGTTTGATCGATCGATACTATTGTACTGCCAATAGTAAGGGTATAACTTGTGGCGTTGAGTGCACAGAGATTACAAGTGCTGTTTGAAATCGCTGTGCTAAACTTCTGATACGCTATACAGGATTACAAGTGCCCAAGACAATTCTTTCACGCGAACGCATCCTGTGCACACGAGGTGCCTCCTGCACACATGCACGCGACGGCTATCGGCCGTCCGATGTCCATTTGAAGGTGTACATAAGCTTTCGACCTCATTTCGCATAAAATGGTTAACCGAGGGATGCTACCATTGTAATTTCTAGATTTATATGTAAGTGCTTCTCAAGGTAAGCTAGAAATGTGAGACTAACTCACACCCTCATATGCACACACATATGGACCATCATGAACCGATGTGTCATAATAGTAATCAATTATATAAGATCTCGCACGGTATATCGTCTGACCTCTCTCTATTGTCATTCGTTGTATAAGACTTGTGCATATAGTATACGTACACTCCCGTTAATTTTTTTAGCTCTACCACTGTTAATCAGTATAGTCTACGGGGTGATTGGAATATTGGAAAAGTTTTGTTAAAACTACTCAATCCGAAGGATCAGGATGTTGAAGCTATACTTTGTATTAGTAGGATAGTACCCCGGAAGTGCGAGTACGTGTTTACCACGTTTACCCAGTGAGATGTGGAACGAAGAGGAGCAGTTCATTTTTGCAACTCGGCACAAGCTTAGCTTTCTAGCTACAAATGGAAGCCAGCTACGCGCTGCAAATTCTCCCCTTTGGACAGGGGCAGAAGCAGGCATCCGGCATGTACCCGTATGGCCACCCACAGCCATAGATCGGCCGATACCGGTGCAGGACAGGCGAGAGGAGGGGATCACTGTACCGAGTTGCCGCTGCTTGCTTCGTGCAGCGCGAGCAGGCAGCACAGGGCGTGCCTCTACTGTAGTCTGTAACACTAGGCGCCTTTAGCTTAGCTAGTAGATATAGAGGTGGTGCTCAGTTTTACGATGATTTATGATTTTTTACTATATTTGAATCCGATAGTGATTTATTTGATATAATTAAATCTAAACATAAAAAATATTAGCCCATAATTGACAATACAAAAGAGTACAGAAAAAGGTAAAAACCTGAAAAACAAAAATTCTTTAAAAAATAAAAAAATAGTAAATTAAAAATCAAAATTTAAAACTGAAAGGAGCAGGGCGCTCCTCACTACTAATGCCACTAGTACTACTGCTCGAACAAGACGAGGAAGCTGCCGCTGCAGCTGCACTTTTATACCATCGCGCGTCTGTTGCACGGGCAGTAAAGGCATGTAAGCCGCGTACGCGTATGATCGTATCCTATCTGAAAAGACGTGATACGCGGCGTATACTTGATATGCCTATGCTGCTTGCAGTGCATGCAGGAGAAAATTCTGCTGGTTTTAGGCCGACGTACGTGCTGGCAGCGCAACTGTGTGCAGGACTCTACATCCCCTAGTAATGCATACTACTACGTACGTACGTACGCGAAGTTATGTTTCTGTGTAGCCATGCATAGGCAGCAGCAGATAGAGGCAAGGAGGGCGCACATCACGATGGCATGCATGTTAGGCTCGGGACTCGGGAGCATCGCATCGCATCGCAGGCGTTACGAGTTAAAGGAAAGAGTTATGCGCGGCAGCAATGGCGGATTCGATTGTACAGGGGGGATGGAGATACGCTCGTCAGAGTTTTGGCAGGCGACGTGGCTGCAGCCTGCCTGCCAGCTGCGCGCGCGCGCCCAGAGAGAGAGAGAGCAGAGAGAGACGTTTGATTTATCTTCTTTTACTTTATGCCCAACGAATACAAACTTTTCTGTATGTACACAGTAGTTATTTCGCTAGACTACTCGATTGCATCCAGGAGGGGGTTATTCTAGGATGATTTGATCATATCTCTGCAAGATTTAGACCTAATTGATACGGGAAATATTCATATACTGCTGTAAACGTACAAAAGTAATAGGGGTAGGGTACTTTCTAGACTGCAAGTACAATCTTTCTCCCATTTGCATTCCGTTCCACCTCTGATTGCAGGCAGTTCTGCCGTGCAAAAATCCATAAGCTAACATCTGATCCTAACGGCACATAACATGTACGATACTTTCTGAACTCTGTTACACCGACCAACATCGAAAACTCTAATTCCAGTACCATTGTAGCAAACGCAAAAGGAAGTAACCCGGTCGCGAGTCCAAGCCTTGCTTCATTGTTCCCTTTTCCCACATATCCATGGGCAGCTGCGGCACAGCGGCACCCAACTTTGCCATGTTCTTTACAATACTTTTATGACAGCTTTGGGTGAGTTTTTGAACTTATGGTTTGGTTTTTTATAGTAACTAATTTTCAAATGAAGTATGTTTTTAAGACGAGATCTACAAATCGACTATAGAAAACACTGTTCTGATTTTATTTATATTAGCTAAAATTATATGTAAATTTTAAGGGATAGAAGGCAGCAAGAGGGCACGTAAGTGACTAGGCTCCTAGGCTTCGGTCAGTGCCTCAGCTGCTTACCTCTCAGTTCATACTAGAGATGGCAACGGGCATAAACCCACTGGGTTTTGCTATCCCAAACCCGTGCCCATGAAAATTGGATGTGCCCGTTAAAAAACCCATGCCCGTGACGGGTGCAAATTTTTGCCCAGACCCATGCCCACTCGGGTAACGGGTACCCACGGGTCGCCCGTGCCCAACAACAGCTGTGCAGATTGCAGACAGTGCAATGCTTAGCAAGTCAACAATAAATTCAATTTATGTGCTACTATGTATGAAACAAGCAACGACAAATCCACAATGCACATCACAACGACAATTTGGGTACTATAGGAACGTACCCGAACCCGCAGACCCGATGGGTTATGCTTTTTGCCCATTAAGAGACCCATGGGTTAGGAAATTGACCCAGACCCATGCCCTAATAGAGTAAAAACCCACTGGGTATCGGGTTTCGGGTACCCATTGCCATCTCTAGTTCATACTGGTGCGCTCCTCGAGAGGTATTCTGCATTTCTGCTGCCTCATTGAAAATTTTGGGCCTGTCTGCCACGCCCGTTCTGTGCATGGAAGCTAATCTTAGGAGGAATTTTTGCAGCGCTAGCCAAATCTTGCTGCTCAGAACTTGTGAATCTTGTGGCTGTCTAGTTGTTTTGATCCTTTCTTTTCTGAAACTTTCTTTTGAGAAGACAGAAAGTGTCATTGTTATTTACCCTGGTGGTGCCCTTTTTACGTTTTCCCGTGGTCACTTAAGAAAATTCTTCGCGTTCTGACTGAACGCAATGCGCAAGCGACAGTAGAAAATAATAGCTCTTGTTTGCATCTAATTAGACTGTTGCATGGGGCGAAAAAATCCTTGTTCCCTGGATGCAATGCGCAAGGAAGACTCCAAAACCGCAAAATAAATCCCGGTTGTTTTCTAGCGATTCCTGCTTGACAAATGGGGACACAGGTATGGACTCTCATTCCTGCGCGTCTGCTGCGGCCATCTACTCTACCGGTTTACATTTTTTTACTCGGTGCGTCAGATTTTATTCTCATTCTAGGACGGTGAGTTTCTAGTAGGTGGCACCTGCCGATTGATTTGAGCTGCTTTGCGGTTGGCCTTCTAAGCTATAGTTTATAGTTTATGTTAGTAACTAATTTTTAAATAATATATATTTTAAAACAAAGTTAATAATAAATTATAATAAAAAATATACTAGCTCACATATATCGGTTAAAATTATATACTCAAACAAGTATGTTAGTTATTGTTTAATCATATATTTGGATGTGAGGAATACAATAAGATTATAACAAAGATATCGAATGCACGCATCAATGATTTCATCTTTTCATCTATAAGAAACTAAGTAATATCATAATAAATAAAAAGATTAGTTTCACAAATATATTTGTCATTATCACCAAAATCTCATTATAGTGTTTATCACTATCACCAAAACCAATTTAAATGGAGCTTGATCTTTCACCGCGTCGGTCAGACTACTAGCTAGTCAGACCGCTTAAATGCACTAGAAAACATCTTCTTTGGAATTTCTGTTAAACTCTATCTAGTTTTAACTCCAGTTTTCAATTCCAGTGCACCAAGTGTAAACTCATCTCCAAATTAACCTATACAAGTGTTTGATATTTAATTTTCCAAAGGTCTATGGCCGGTCTGGTCGCACGCCCCATAGCAGTCAGACCACCAGCCATCTGTCGGTCAGACCGCCGACCTCATGATCAGATTGACTGAACCCTGACAGAACAAAACTTTTACAAAATTCAACTTCAATTCAACTAAAATGACAATTGTTCATCACAGACATATACTAGACTTTGTATATGTTCTCCACTGGCAACGTAGCGCTACAATCATATTGGAGGCCTTACCTTAGTTACGTGAGCTAATCACAGCTCACACACATTAATGGCTTATTCATATTGGTTTCTATTTATAAAAGTTATAAATAAATATGAACACTCGGTTTTTTTAAGAGGCTTCTCTATTCCTCTCGCTCCCATGTCATGTATGTATCTCTCCTTCACTTTCCCACCACTTACCTCATTCTTCTAAAAGTTATCTTTTAGTTATTACTGTTTATTTTCAGCCAAAAATCATCCACTAAAGCCAAAAATCATCCGCCTAAACCTATCCTTTGCAATATTGCATACATATATATGCAACACGGCACCGGCCTAAACTATGGGCACAGTGGAAACAAATTAAACGAAAAAATACACCCATTTTGTACATCTAACTCTGACCATGGCAATAATCTGGAGTTAGGATATACCTTAAAAAAAGGAGTATGTAATACATCAATTGACCATGACATACTACCAGGCCCCTGATAAGTATACACTACACAGTATACTGTCCTCACATTTATCTGTATGTACAAGTCTATTTGGAGCCGAAGTGATACGTCCCTGTGCTTTGGGTTCTAGTTCCAGTCAGCAGAGACGAGTCCAATCCAGTTCAGACGTTCCACGAAAAAAAAATATTCAGATGTTGTAGTCGTCCATATGTACGTACTACCCATACGTGCCAAACTACGAACATGTTGTGCACACAGCACTTCACGATCGAACTACGATCCACATCCACATATGTTTTTATCACTTTTTGGCACGTTTTAAATCCATATTTATAATAATAACTGTAGTCATATAATAATTACAAAAATATTACTTCTACCACACGGTGACTGAACGGATACATCACAAAGATGACAGCTAGCTGAAGGAGCCCCATAACGGTGCAGCACACACTTATCGCTTGGCCATCGTGCGGCCAAGCCGCTCTTGCCCAGCCACCGTGCGGTCAAGGCGGTGTCGCACGGCCACGGGGCGGCTCCCCTCCTCGACCACGCACTGCCCGACCACAACGATTTGACCACGTCGCTTTGACTATAGCATTTCGACCACGACGCTTCGACCATGACACTTCGACCACGACGCTAAAACTATGGTATTTTGATCACGTCACTTCAACCGCGACGCTTCGACCACACGACACCGCCTTGGCCGTACGGTAGCTGGGCGACAGCAACTTGGCCGCACAGTTGCCGAGCGGCAGATGGGGCTCCTTCGGCCAGGTGTCACGTTTATGGTGCTGCCGTTCGATGACCGGACGATAAAACTGATATTTCTTTATTGTTACGTAAATACTAATATTCTTATAAATACAATCTTAAAATATGCTATAACTGCCAAAAACTCCATCCATATCAACCCGTTGCGTACGGGCCTACGCCGGCTACGATCGAGCTGGGTGTTCGTACTTGGTAGCCTCTGCAATCTGCATGTGTGGCAAACAAGGAAAAAAAGGAGAAGTCAGTCCGAAAACAGTTTTAAAAATAGCCTCTACGTGAATTTATCGTGTCTTTAGACACGTAGACATGTAGAAGGCTATTTAAAAAAAAACAACTTTGGATGTTAAAATTGGAAAAAAATAGCTAGCAGACTATTTATCTGCTCAATTCGAGAAAGGCGTGGACGCCGGTGGGTAATTAGAGCGGTAACAACTAACAAGGTGTTTGGTGCCGCTGTAAAAAAGGTCGTGCCGTGCCTCGACATGATTCGGCAAAAGAAAAGAATCCTGTGCTCAGAGATTCTGTAGTAGCCGTTTTCTCGCGCTCGCTGGGAGCTAGGGAGCGTACTCGTACGCTAGTAGCACAGTACAGATATGTTCAACCCCACATGCATACATGCATGCATACACACACACACACTTGCACTGTTGGTCTCACAGCCCCCTCTGATGATCTGATCAAGTGTCCATGTCGCTGTCTCCAGTAGTGGAGTCAAAAGGCTTTGGCTGGAGCTGTGGCGTTTCATAAATGGCGTGCAATTTGGAGTTATGTGTTGTGGTCTGGTGGTGTCCCTGTTAATTTATCTTTTTGTTCAGGTGGTGAAATGGGGGTTGGTTTAGGGTTGGATCTGAGGTGGTTGGACCAGTGCATCCGGTTTGTCCGCTTTCATTTGTTCACTTCCATGCACTTCAGCACACTGCTGTCCTGTTTAAACTATCTATCTCCTCCTTCTCTCTCCCTGTGAACTGGCTGTTATTTTTTTATGGACAATGCAAAGAAAGTCATCATCTACACGAAGAAAATAGCTCTCTCCGCGTGTCTCCTATTTGTGTCATTTTGCATAGGCACGGTGGAGAGTGAGAGTGAGTGCGAGAGAGAGAGAGAGATCCATGTTGTAACACGCGCCATAACTGTTGACCTGAGGGATAGATTAGACTCGGATGTGTAATGGTGTACCACTAGTCGTAGGTCATTTCCCTCCATGCAAAGTATGGCAGGATTTTAATATAGCATTTCCATGGCATACAGGAGCAAGACCCCCCTCCTGGTATTCTGAATTCATTTGCTAATGATGGCCGTGTCTCGTGAGCCAAGGGTCACTCGACCAGTGCTTCGCTAATCTTGGACGGGGCCAACGATATTTAGACAACCTATGTAGTGAGTATCAGACAGCCATCCAGCCATACAAGAGGGAGGGACGCAAAATACGGCCAAGAAACCAACAACTAGAGCGAGAGAGGCGCCAAGGCCTAGCAAGTTATAAACCTACAACCTCCTGTCTTTTGAGGAGAGAGAGAGGATACAGTCTTGAGTGAAGCTTCTCGCAACAAGTGTTGCATCTTTAGTAAGAGAGACAGCCTTGGTGCTGGTGTAGCTGTAGGCATACATTAGTCAGAGGGAAGAGGAAGGAGGAGGAAGAGAAGAAAAAGTGTAGCTTTGGTTCTTTCTTTGCACCGCCTCGATCTCCTCCTCGCTACGAGTTGGGCTTGGCGAGCTCCTTGGCTTCAGAGATGGGCAGCAGCGGCAGGAACGGAGGAGCTGTGAGGCAGTACATCAGATCCAAGGTGCCCAGGTTGAGATGGACCGCCGAGCTCCACCGCAGCTTTGTGCAGGCCATAGAATGCCTCGGTGGCCAAGACAGTGCGTTCTTCTTCCTTCTAGCTCCAAGCTAGCTTCCCATGCATGGTGTTTGTGTTGTGGTGGTTTCTCCTTGAAATTATATACGCGCATTTGTCGTTGGTGTTTTTCCATTGATGCTTGCTCTTCTTCTTCTTCTTCTTCCGGTTGTCTTTGTGATGCCCTCAGCTGTCTGTTGCCTTGGTAATATGCTTGGTGTTGTTAGCTTGAGGACAACGTTCTTCCAGTGCCATGAATTGTTTCTGGTCTTTCTGTTCTTTTGTTAGTTGTGTTTTAGGATTGTAGCTAATTAACCTGATGGGTTCTTCTAATTCTTTTAATCTTCTCAATAGCCTAATTGCTTCCTTGGTGGTGTTAATTGTAGAGGCTACCCCTAAGCTCATTCTTCAGCTCATGGGTGTGAAGGGGCTTACCATATCTCATGTCAAGAGCCATCTCCAGGTTTTTTTTCTTCAGTCATTTGGACCCTGCAGGCTATCCATTGTTTTTCTTCCGTTGGACGAGCATGCAAATACAAGACCTTGATTTTGTCCACTTGCTGTTTTGAACAGATGTACAGAGGCACGAGGCTTGGCACGGGAATGAAAGGTGACAGATGAGACGAACCCTCCCCTCTCGTTCCCTAGTTTTCGTGCACCATTTTCTTTACTTAATCACCCTCCAAAGTCGTAGGTTTTGCCTCCTTGACTCCTTGTTTCCTGGCAATAAGATGAGGCCGCATTATTATAGTTGTTTATTATTTTGCCAACGCCTTTTGTAGCTTAGTTACAAAGCTCACGTCTACCACAGTAGAATACTAGAATGAACATTCCAAATCATAATTTGTTAATCGAAGATCACACTGCATTGTTGTTTGTGTGAGGTATTCAGTATTCATCGTGTGGGGCTCTTAAGCTCCCTTTGCCACATACTTACCGCACTTGGCAACTAACCTCTTATCCCTTCTCATGAGTATCTTCATCGTGCAAATCCTCTGTTAAAAAAGCTAGGAAGAAAAAGCTAACTGGATGAGAAATTTTTTTGTGCACACTTTAGATGTTGCTAATGGAAAGCCAAACCCCTTTCTTTCATGGTACCATCAGAGATGCAACCGCAGCTGCAAAGGAAGCACTCATGTGGTGCTGATGAGCAAGGCCCCAAGGAATTCCTGTGCCCCCTCTGAAAAGGTTCTGCAACTTTTCTAACTTTGAATTGTGTTCAAGTTAAAGACAAGCTTTTTGGGGCCTAATCTTGACACAAAGGCACCTTTTCCTTTGGTGTCCTTTTGCTCTTTTTTTGGGGTCCCTTTGGAAGAACAGGACCAGGATGGGGACTGAAGCCACATACAAGGGCATTCAAGGAAGTCAAGGAATCAGTGAGATGAGGATTACTGGCACCCAGTACTGCATTGACGATTACATGCAAGCCATGGCCATGGAGAGGAGAATAAAGGAGGAGGGCCTCAGATGGCAGAGGGATGCTGCTGCTGCTGCTTCCAATCTTCAAACCGTGGGATGTTTGGTGCAAAAATCTGACCCCTTTAAGGTACATCAGCTAAAGAAAGAAAAGTTAAAAAAAACATTGGGAAAAGTTGATCAAAAGAAGAGATATCTTCTCCTCTTAACTGGTTTCACACCCTGATCTTTCTCTTCACATATCTTTAGTTTTATCTTATTACTTGCCATCAGCTCTATCCAACCACATATAAATTGATTTATTCATTTAGCTGAGCTCCCACGTACCCATTCTGCATTTGTCAATTGTCTTATTGTCTTTGGTGGTAGAAATTTCCCAGGCTATTTAATATTTATCTTAGGGCCCAGCTCTTATCCCTTGGTTTGGTCAACCAGCCAATCTAATAGTTTGGACGTTTTTTGTCGGGTTACATGTTGCAATATCTTGAGCCTTGACCATCCCTACCCATTCTGATCATTTTGTGTGCTCTATACAATGTAATTACATTTGATGAGAGGAGTCAAATGACATTAATAACAACAAAATTCTTTAAAATATAAAGAGCTACAGTACAAATTTGACAAAAGCATACCAGCCCCCTCTCCCTCTGCCCCTGCTTCCCCGTATCTGACTACATGTGCAAACCCCAGATAGGCTCAAGAATACCCGCATTTTTCGAAAGGACAAGGTAGCAGTACACTGGTATGAGAAGACTGCCAAAAATAGTTCATGAGATCATCATAATTTTTCAGGCATTTACTCCACCTTGCAGTAGTGATTTGTAGTTGTGGCGTTTAATTTGCAGTGTGTTCACTTCCAAAGCCTTGTTGTACCCTGTAGTTCTCGTGATGATGATAGTGCAGATAGATCACTCATTAAAGCTTCTCTGGTGGTTTGCTCTGACTGAATTCTGAAAACTGCGCATGCCATTTGGTTTCTGAAACACATAAAAAGCGTAGATGTTGTACTCGGTTGCGCAGATCCTGCCGATCCTTGTGGTTTTACTGCAGATAGGGAAAACGATTTCTAACAGGGTCAAATCTGATGGTATAGTTTCATGTCAAGGAAATAAATTTGGTAGTTACTGCAGGAGTACCTTTTTTTTTATATATTTAGGCCATAGTGGTCATCAATGCAGGGCTTTACTCTAACTGACACTATCATTGGTTTTGGGCAGATAATCAAACCAGAAGCACAGCATCTTAGTCTTGTGGTGAAGCAGCAAGGCCCCAAGGAGAGCAATGGCAATGGGTGCTTTGTCTTCAGCAGTTTCAGCAGTGCAGCAAGGGACGAACCAGACGAGCCACCGGAGCAATGCTCGCTGTCACTGTCCCTTGGTCTGGACCCAAAATGCACGCACGCCGTGGCCTCCTCTCCGAGCGAAAGCAGCTGCATCCTCTCGTCGTCGTCGAGGAGGAGCTTCAGTGACTGCTCCGGGCACTCCGGCTGTTTTGTCTCCCCGGGTGTTAACTTGGAACTCTCCATGTCCATCTGTGGATCTTAGATCACTGTCCCAATTTTTGTACATCAATCAGTCACTTGTTTGGTGATCTACCTGCTCCCTTGTGGATGTCCTCGGCATCATGCTAGAAAGTTAACTAAGGGCAAGTTGTTAGTGTAGGGCTTGCTAGAAAGTTAACTAAGGGCAAGTTGTTAGTGTAGGGCTGTATGCAATGCAGTGATATTAGAATTTAACAGGCTGCTTCCATCCCATCCAGTACGTGTACAAGTGGCAAAGTCATCTAGCTCCTTTCAAAGATCACACTCGTACTGTTGCTTTCAGCCTTCAGCACCAAAGAACAGGAAAAAGGCGATATTCTTGCCTCAACCATCTTTTCCTTTGCCTCCTTTTGTTTGATCATGTCAAAGATAGCTTTCCGGGGTAGGGATCAGCAAATTGGTAACATGAAGTTTTTTGTGGATCATGTTTTGAGCCAAGTCTACACACACTAGAGGAGAGGTACCTTGTTATTCCTTGCAAGTCAAAAAGGAAAAATGCAGGAGGCCTCCCTCTCACAAGTCACAAGTAGTAGTAGAGTGCTGCCGCCCATGATGTTGTTCCTACTTCCAGCTACTGACTTTGACAGCTCCTGCAGCTACAAGAATATCCTGAGCAAAGGAGATTCTTTTTTATCCAAAAATTGATCCTCGTTTCTCCCTTTCGCTGAGAACCTGAGCCAGCTCCTCCTTGAGAGCATCCAAAGAATTTAGGTGGTGGTTTTGGGAGGCTACAACACCACCTCTGCTTGCTGCTGCCTCCTCAACGAGCTACATACAGAGCATGCTTCTCCAACTGAAAATGTCATGATCACTCCTACAACAAAACATGCCAAAGGTACAGGTGCAGAAATGATGAGCACATCTTGACCATACGAGGCTTCACAAAACGTCTCGGTGTCAAGCGCCTATTTGAAATATCGTTAGTACAGACAGAGAGAAGAGAACCAACAAATAGCAAGTAGCAGCAGCATGATTAAAGAACGAAACAGTCAAAACATGTACCTTGGGTGAGTCTGAGCAAGCGCGCGTGTGCAGTGCGCGTAGACTGTAGAGAGAAAGGTGCTCCAAAAGGGGCAAGCTTGTCACATGGACCACTGTTTTGCTGGTCAAAAGAGTAGATAAAATTGACCTATTGCTCCAGAGTGTAGAAAAACAAGGATGGACTAAAAAAAGGTAGATTGCTACTTAGGAATACACTCATCAGCTTTTGAAGTATTTGAACGTGATATTTTGTCAAAGATGAACTCCCCAAAAGAGTGAAATTGACAAATTTTCAGCTCAAGTACAAATCATTACCATGATGAGCCTGGTACGCTGCGTCGCAGGGGGGAGAAGTACGGTGGGCGAAACAAAAGGCATCAAAGACTTCTGCTGCCTCTTCAGCATCAATATCATGCATGCTTTGTGAACTGGCCATTATAAGATAAAGGTGACAATGGGAACAGTAGCAAGGCCATCATATCCCACGAGCTTTCTGAGTTTTGACATTGAAGGGCACTGAAAAGGTGACAAGAAGCTAAACTCCAAGAACCGGAAGAATTCTGGGTTTTCAACACTGACATTCCCAAAGGGATCTGTCTCACTGTCTGTGGTCATAATATGGTTGAGCAATCATATCAGCTAGGAGTTTTTGTTTAACAATTAATCATATCTTGATTATAGGAGTCCCGGTGTTGATCAAAGAAGTATCCGTATGCTTGGAAACCACATGCTGTTATGTTAAATCTCGCTTGTGCATAGAAAACTGCAGCAGCAACTCACCTCGTTGTTGCTCCTGTATCAGACATCAAATTTTACACTGGTTCAAACTAGCATTATGCAACATAAAATGCTCAATATTCTGAGAACTGTAGTGTGTTAAATGGTACCATTTAAATAGCTGACCAAACTTCCATCGGCTGTCATCATGATAGAATGGAAAGACAGCCTTAGTTCTGAAGTTCAACATTGACAGATTTGTTGTTTTCTCCCATGGAGTTTTCGAGTCTTCTGTTTGGATTCTTCAGTTATTCGACCTGTAAAACTTTGGTAAACTGAAACTAATTATTGCAAGTTGAAGCAAGATTACCTTATAAAATTTGGGACTCATAAAATTTGACACCCACCATTGGCTTCTCACCAACTAATCATAGAGAAGCTGCGACGATGAAGAGTTGAAGATTCCGTACATGGTACTGAATATTACTCTTTTGTATTAGACTCGCAACAATCAGTGCCCTGAAAACTGTGTTAAGCATATGGAACGACTGCTGCTGAACCACCAAATCCTGGCAGGTAGATGCTAAAAAGATTGGCCAACCGAGCTGAACACTGCCAAGCCTGTTCACTAATCTCTTGCTCGTACAAACTACACGATGCTTAGTGGACTCGTGCATATTAGTGCAAATTCTGCACATTTACGAAAGTCCAAAGGAATTATGCCTCCTTCAAAACTCAGATGGGAAGTGCTACGCACTAGAGCAAACGAACAACGCAAGGTGGAAACTTTGGGTAGCTACAGCATCCACGCTAGTGGAGTAGATCACAGTAATGCCCCACCGCCACATGAATCTCCTGAAACTAGTTGCACTGATAAAAAAGAAACGAGACGCAAATTCATTAACAGATCCATCGCCTAAAAGCTTCGAGTTCTGTTGGCTTGTCCTTCAACTGGTACTATCGAGTTGCGACGCGACGACATGCGTTGGTAACCTGTGTAGTTCTACGATAGAACGCCAAAATCCACAGAGCACGCACGCGCTGATGGACGGGCCGGGTTGCTGACGAGGAGGAAGGAAGCCGGCACGCGTTGGTTCGTAGCGCGGTCGCATCGCGCCGGCGCGTCATGATGATCATGATCCCACGCGCTGCATCGCCCGACCGCACGCGGCCGACGCCGTCGGTTTTGGCTTTGTTGGATGGTGCCGCGGTCGCGGTCAGGGTTTCGCGCTCACCGAAATCCGCCGCCCTCAATGCGCGGCTTCCCTTGCGGCGCGGCGCGGACGCGGAACGGAGGAAGCAGATTTGGATGAGCGCGTGCGGCCCGTTGCGCAAACCAGCTTCCACGACGCGCGCCGCGCCATGCGATGCGTACATCAAACTGCCCAGCTAGCAAGCGCGCGGCGCAGCGTGCTTTTGTTGTTGCTGAGGAACCCTTGTTCGATTTTTCTTTTATATAAAAAGATGGATGAATCACACAGTAATGTAAATAGTAGATTAAAAATACATAGATAGAAGGAGAATTATTTTTTCTTTATTGCTTTCTCTTTTACATGTGTACAAAATAGAGCCTAGTTGTGATCTGTAGATCGAGAATTTTGCCGAGTGGTAACAGAATCTTAACAAGTTTTTGACAGAAAACCAAATTCAGTCAGCGCTACCAGTTTTGCAACCATAGGCAACAGACCAAACTCACCCGTTGACTCATTGCCCTCGCTTGAATCTGGTAGTTAATTGTAGTCTGGCTCTAGCTTCTGGATTTTTGTCTAGAACCCTGGTGATTTTTCTGCTTGTGGTGTAGCCCTAGTAGTAATAGTCGATGGTTTCTACATCTCGCATCACTGTCAATGAACATTACGATGTTGATGTGCTCGACCCGAAAAGGCCATGTCACGTCGCATCCTTCCTTAACAATACCAGCCTTGCAGACAAAGACGCTGCAGGGCACCACCGCTGTAGCTCTTCCGAAAACCTTCCCCAGGTGCGTCCACCGCGGACTCGCCGGGCCTCTCGGACGTCGCGCTCCAGCGGTTGCCGGCCACTAAATTAGCGCCTCCTTTCTAGCCTCACTTCTCCATGGCCTCACCGGCGAGCGTGGCTAAAGCTGGCCGCAGCAAGGGATAACGCTGGCAAGACCCGGCCGTGCCGTGATATTTGGAGGCCCTGTACAAAGCTCTAAGTGAGGCATAAACCAAAATACCAAATATAGCTAAAATAATGTATGTATTGCAGAGCAAATGCGATATATCAAGAATAGTACCTTTTGAACTCTTGGTTTGCATAATCTTTACTTGAATAACATCATTCTCTTAGTGTTCTTTGAAATAAAATATTCAATAATATGCTCATAATTAATCTTCTCCAGCAATCCACTCTCAAATGCTATCGTAGCCAAACTATTAAGTCTTTCTTGTGTCATTGTAGAACGCAAGTATGACTTCCATAGCTTCAACTTAGAAAAGCTTCGCTCCGCTGATGCAACAGTCACAGGAATGGTCAATAAAATTCTATATGCAATAGCTGCATTGGGAAAATAATCATGCCGCTTTAGAAACTTAAGAATTTCAAGAGGACCCATATTTTTTTTGGAATGAAATCTTGAAGAAACCTCAACTCTGTATATAGTTCATTGGCATCAATATCAGATTTTCCATCTCTTTTAAGGGCTGTTTCAAGATTGTCTGAAGAAGATTTCAAGCTCTTATTATCCAATGACCGCAATGAGTCAGAAGTAAATAAGAAACCAAAATTCTTTTGGTAATCCTGATATTATTCAAATCTCCTTGTAAGCGAGAAAATAGCTTATGTAAACTAGAAGTCATTTGGAACACATCAGTTCTTAATTTCGGTTTTTTTTGCTTTTTTTTCTTTCCATTGCCCATAAAGATTGGATTGGGAGATTCTTCCAATAAAAAGTCCTACCCAGCATCTAGTAGTAACTACAGGGCAAAAACAAGTAGAATAAACACAAGAGAAGGAAGCAAGAAGACAAAAAGTTGATCGATCCATGCATGAGCAGCGTTGAAGGCAGTCAAGCACACGCATGGTCACCCATCACCGGTTGTGGAGCGGATCAGGGCTGCTCGCACGGGAAATTGGGGGGCCCTGTACGGTCGCACGGGTGGCATGCCCATGGGCCCGGCCCTGGCAAGACCACAGTTTTAGCCTTGTACCTGGAGGCATTGGTGGGAGATCCGTCGGTGCTGTCTCCCATACCGGCAAAGGGACTCATCACTCACCTTGGCATCTGCCCCCCCATCGGCTCCCTCCTCGGAGGCCCCCCCGGTCTCGTCTAGAAGGACGTCTTCATCCGGCGTTGGAAGCTGACGAAGAGTGGCACGTCGTGTGCAACAGGCGCCGTTGGAAGCCCGTTGAGTCTCAGCATGCGGTGCATCCGGACCAGCGGTCGGAGGTGCTTGCAGACCTCGTTGGCCAGTGCTGGAATTGCCTGGGGCTCGACCACATCAGGGCTGACTGCCGGAATCCCACACGATGCAGGCGCTGGAAGGCCTTCGGCCACCACATCAAAGACTGCAAGAGCCCATGGAGTCCTCGAGGGTTGGATTGTCAACTGCGCCGCCGTGCGCACCAACCCGGCACATCCCCTTGGCTGACCCACAACCAGGGCTCTTCGGGCCCAATGTCTTTTTCACCTCGCTCCAGTCCCCGTGGCTCGACAGGACTGCAGTTGGCTCAAAGAGTTGTCGGGCCTTCACTCCGGAGGTATCCTCTGAGACCTTCCTACCTCGTCACACCTTCTTCGCTTATGCCATGCCTGGCCACCCTGCTGGAAGGCCAGAGCACTCCGTCTGCATCATGCCACGCACCACATCACACTTAGAGCTGGAGAACCATCTCAAACGGGCCCTTGTTGCCTACGTGGGGGCAATCGCCCATCAGTTTCCAAAGAAGAAGCGACAATGGCAATCGAAGAGAGCTTAGGCACATCTCGCTGCGGCTTCTCAATCCATAATTTTTGATCGAAAAATTTCCTTATTGCTTTTGCATCCGATGAGCTCCGTAACCAAGTAGCCTAGAGTCATTGCATCGAATTCTCGCATTTCAACTTGTTCCTCAAACCTTGGACTCGGCAAGGACAGGCTTCAGCCTCCTCACTCCTCTTCAAGGTCGTCCTTGACATCGAGGGGCTGTCGGCCCACACCTGGGACTGGCATACGACCTCTACCTTTCTTTCATCTACATGTTGGATTGAGCATCTCCACCCTACCACAGTAAGCAGAGATGATCTCGCCAATTTTAGACTGAATGTGTGGACCAATGATCTGAACAAAATCCCCAAGCAAGCCACACTGACGATCGCGGAGCCAGAAGAGGAAAATCCAGACCCCTCGACCCCATTTTAGACTGGATGTGTAGACCAATGATCCTTAGGGAGAAGAAGACTCTGGCTTACAATCTTATTATTCACATTTCAAAGGTAGAA
This sequence comes from Bonia amplexicaulis, assembly GCA_036346245.1. Classification (NCBI taxonomy): domain Eukaryota; kingdom Viridiplantae; phylum Streptophyta; class Magnoliopsida; order Poales; family Poaceae; genus Bonia; species Bonia amplexicaulis. The sequence goes on from CM070744.1 coordinate 23,537,782, forward strand.
AACTACCGACCTGAAATGGCTTCGTCCTCCTCATCTGATCCATCCTATCTGTGAGACCATGTGGAGGTCACCTCATGGTTGTGATGAGTAATTGACTCTTGATCTAGTGAGATTGAGTTTGATTTTTGAGGTTTGAGAAGAGAATGGTTCTCTCTGTAAGGTCTTAAGCCTCAACGACTTGCTCAGCAGTGGCATCTACGACCACTGTGTTCAACCGATGCTATGTATGGTCGGTAGTGCCTCTTCGGTTGAATAGTCGGCAGTCGATCTCATGGTCTACGACTTGGTGGTCGTATGTGTCCTCACGACCTTGTGGTCGTAGGTGATCCTTCGACTTGAGGCTGTCGTTCTCGGAGTCTATGACTTTGTGGTCGTAGGCGATCAACTGGTGGTCGTAGAAGCCCCTACGACTTGGTAGTCGTAGGTGATCGACTGGTAGTCGCTGAAGCCTTTTACAACTTGGTGGTTGTAAAAGCCCTTACGACTTGGTGGTCATTGAAGCCTTTTACGACCTTACGACTTGGTGGTCACTGAAGCCTTTTATGACTTGGTGGTCGTAAAAGCCCTTACGACTTGGAGGTCGGCAGTCGATTTTACGACTTTGTGGTCGGTAGTCGATTTTACGCCGTGGTCGATAATCGTAACTCTATCTGGCCGTGGTCGATAGTCGTAGCTCTGTTTGGCCGTGGTCAATAGTCATAGCTCTATCTGGCCGTGGTCGATAGTCGTAGTGTTGCCTTCGCGTAATCGATAGTCATAGCCTGTGGTCGATGGTCGTAGTTATGCCTGGTCATGGTCGATGGTCGTAGCGTTTTTCCTGTGTGATCGTAAATCATAGCGACCATGTCTGTTAAAGTCGTAGCTGCTGAGAGCGATGGTCATAGTGTCTGCTACGTGGTCGTAGCATATGTTTCATGGTCGTAGCAATATTTGCGATGGTCGTAACGACCTCCGAGTGGTCATATACCTCCGATAGGACGTCATGGGCTACGAGTACTTCTGTATTGTGCATCAGAGTAGTTTTAAGTTGTTTTAAGACCAGTGGTTTGCTGAGATTGCTTTCTAGAATTATTTCTGAAATATGCAAATTGATGAACCTTGTTTATAGTGCGATGCTATGTGATGCTTTGCTTGTCTGTGGTGTTTGCAGGACTTTGGAGCTAGGTCATGATGAGGCGTGGAAGAATCGAGACTAGACACAGGGGAGTGTTGAGGTCCAGAACGGTCAGGAGAAGCCGAAGATGACTAAGGCTACAAGGTGGTTGCAAGCGTGGTGGCAAAAAAAAGCAGGATGCTTCCTGGAAGGTGGTGGAAGGGTATTTTGGTAAATTGCTCAAGACCTGAAAAGGAGGCGTTTCAGTTAAAGCATTCTTGTCCTGTATGTGTTAACGGGTGTGTAAGGAAACTCGATGGTAGGTAGGGATTAACGGGTTATCCCCACTATCTAGAGGCTATAAAAAGGGATGGAGGGCTACCCATCCAGGAGTCTCCGGGTTGTTCTTTTTTTCTTGCGTGCGTTCATATTTAGGGTTTTGGTGTGGAGCACTTGTGCTCTTGGTCCCCCTGGATGGAGTGGCTGCAGACTCATCTCTCAGAGCAATATATTATCTTTCTATCTCTGTTTATGTTTGCTCGTATGTTTGGAGTTGAGTTGGGAGTGGTTGTTTCGGATGTCATTTCTCTGTTCTTCGGTTGGCCTTTTAATTTCTTGATCTGAGAGTTCTGCCTTCGGGTGTTTTGCTGATGATCTGACCTGCCTGGTGTTGGGAAATTATACTCGAAGCCAGCTTTGCGATTATATTCCCACTTGCATGGTCTGATTGTCTCCCTATCCTCTCAGTCTCTGTTTTGGGCATTCTCGGTGAGATCTTGTGAAGCTCTCATTTCGGTTGCTAAATTTTTAATTAAAGATCAGAGCAACCTCTTGAGATCCTTACCTTCTTGTGTGCAAAGTTTCTTGGCCGTTTGATCTCTTATTCAAAAGTTATGCATAGTTAGAATCTTGCGGTCGTGCGCTCTCTGTTCGTTCTCTACTTCTTCCGAGAACTTTACGACCACGTTGGTTGTTCGACCACTCGTTAGCTTATGAGCACGTTGGTTACAACCATGGTGCCGACTGATTACGACCACGTTGGTTGTTCGACCACTTGTTGACTTACGACCACGTTGGTTTCGACCGGTTACGACAGCGTTGAGTGTCCGACCACTTGTTGGCATGCGATCACGTTGTACTTCTGTCGAGTAGTCAGACAACGATCTCTTGGTCAGTTATTGATCATATTGTTGAGACTTACGACCACGTGATAAGTTTCAACCACGTTGATGAGACTTATGACTACGTTGTCAGATTTCGAACAGCTCAGTTTTCCTTATTCTGTTCAGACTGCTTCTCTGTTTTTCCAGTGTGACTTCAACTCTAATCTTCATAGCTCAGTAGCTATTTGAGAAAAGAGTTGAGTGGATACTTATGAAGAATTTAAAGGCACTATTCACCCTCCTTTGTTGTCTGTCCGGTCCTAGAGTACCTCTTTAGACTCCTTATTGCTTCCCAGTTTGTTTCAGTCACCCGTCGACGTCTTGTCTTAGCGCTCCCCCCTCTCTCTGGATTCTTCTTCCTTCCTCTTTTTTCTCTCTTTAGCTGGTTGGCCTACTGGGCTTGCCAAACCAGCCTTCCTTTTGTTACTTTGTGTTTGCTGCTCTCTTAATTGAATGAAACGCTTCTTGCGTTTTGGAGAAAATTATACAAATTTTGTCCCGGGATTCTTGCTGATCTTGTGCACACATTGTCGCCGTGCAGTTCTTTTTATTATGCTCATGTCGTGTGTACAGCCACGTAGTAGGGTACTTAATTTGCGTACAGATATTAACCTGCAAACTGTTCAAGGACACCATGTGAAGTTGTGCGCATTGGCATTTTGCTATCTGAATTCTGAACATGACCATTGGTGATCGATGTATACACTATACAGTACATATGAATCTGAAAACACATTAGACGAGAGCTTGACAAGTTCAGTACTGTGAGAAAGAAAGAGGATTGAAAACTGAATGTGAAATCAACCAGCGCAGCATAAGTTGTTTAGTACAAAATTGGATGCTGGATCTCTTTTGAAGTACCATATCACTTACCGAATCATAAATAATTGCCCTCACCAATTATCTAAAAGAAGGCATAAAAGAATGATGATATGGGGCAAAAAAAATTGATCCCATATCACGCATTTACAGATGTATCTCACCTATATAGTAGGTGCTGTCTATCCTAAAAAATCTCACACCTAGCTAAGTCCTTTTAAATTAGTGCCAAAACGCGGATTTACTAATTAGAGCTGTAAAGGCACACCTACGTCCATAGCAGGACTACCCTAATGTAGCACAAAGGAATAAAATGACTTGAAGAACAGAAGAAAACTGTAGAGTTGGGATCACAAGAGTAGTAAAGCAACCGCACAAAGGAATAAAAATGGGTTGAAGAACAGAAGAAGACTGTAGAGTTGGAATCACAAGATTAGTAAAGCAACCTTTCTATTGGTCCCTGGTCGGTTAGGTTTAGCATATCTAGGAGCTAGTTGGATTTTTCTATGCCAATAGTAGAAAGGAAACGGGTGTTGCGATGCTAATACGTGGCTTAACCATGGAACCACCAGCTCCCCTATTAAAGAGCCATGCTATGGCTGATTAGGCATTGGCAAAGAAAACGGGTTTCAGATATACACAAATAAGGTCAGGCAGGCAGCCGCAAAGCAACTAGCTAGGACGGGAAGAAAGAGAAAGAAGAAGACGACATGGTATGGTATTGTTTCGGCTCATGTCCTTCTTGAGTTGATTGTTGGAACTTGGATGAGATGTGAGCCGAACCAATATCACTCATGTATTCTTCATTCAGAAAGCTCCTATCTGTTGAACATGGTATGGACGCAGAGTGGTAAATCCTCTTATTCTCTGAAGCAAATCATTCTTCAAACAAGGATTTCTGAAGTGAAAAAACTAGAGCCTAGGTGAGGCTTATCTTTCTGATGATTATCGATCCACTTGGCCTATTTTTGTTCTATACAGTATAATTCCAACGGTTGCAGAGGTTCAAGTAAGATCTATCATGAATTATGCTAAGCTAGCTAAGGAGGTGGTCTACGGTTTCTACCAGAACACTAGTAGTTTTCATATTACTCTATTTACTCAAAAACTAATACTCCATACATTTGTATCTTGGTGAGAGACTGAGATTTGGCCAACTTTTCTTGCTTTTAAAGGCTGTGAGGACACATTCTAGTATAAGAGCTATATATTTTCATTTTAAGTAACATATCTTTCTTCAGGAAGAAACAATAAGCATTTTGTGGTTTTGAAAGAATGCTAAAAGGCTATTGATCATATGAATCCTACAGAAAAGATAGCAAAACTGTTGAAACTTGCCGTAATTTCTCATATCATTTATGCACATTTCTTGGTGCCACAGATTTTTTTAAAAAGAGCTATTAACTTATTTTGCATATGGTTTTGGTTATATGTTTCTCAAAAAAGTTTCATAGCAACTTTTTCTTGCATTTTACCTAAGATTTGTTTGCAGTGCTTCTATAACTATCCTTATGCTGTTAAAAATAATCCATATGCCAAATTCATGTGATTTCAAGGATCTTAACTTTAACTTGTTTATAGCTTCAATGGGAAAAAAAGATTGTGTTAATTATCCAGCCCAAGGGTAGGGGAAAGATCTCGTGTATGAACTAATTCTTCTGTAAATCATATTGCACTGCTCATGAACAGATTTTGAAGATTTTTGCTGCTCAAGGGCTAGGAAAAAGGTTATTGTAGGCTAAATCTTTGTTGTATATATTCCGTAGTATATCTGCGTCAAAATCAGATCTTTGTATACTATTAAACTCCCATTTTGCTCGCCTGTAAATTAATTTTAGTCATGAAGGACTCTCCCAAAACTCAATTATCAACCTCCTTTGGAAGAACAAACGACGTAGTACAAAAGAAATATCAAGACAAATATTCCTGCGCATTTAATCATGATGCTGCTTCCAAATTACTGACAGATCCAGAAAGGTCATTTTTGCAGTTTAGTGAAGATAAATACCTCTGAGTCTGTGACCAGGTGTTGTCTGAATATATACTGCGTCGCTAATCTGATCCAATGACACATTGTCAAGCCACTACCTGGGATGCCCTTTTGGAGTGTAGTGGTTGTCAGTCGCACATCAGCAAAGCCATGCCGTGCAATAGCTTATATTAACAACTTGCTAATATATAGCTGGATGAATTAGGAAAAAAATGCATTTTCACACAGATTTGCATGTGCGGTGCATCCTTTCTGTCTCCTCACCTGTTTGTTTATCTGATATGGACATCCAATACCTAGCACGCCTTGTGCGATGGTCATTACAAATTAGGCTAGTCTTCATGACGCACCTAGCTCATGTAATCTATTAGACCACGACATGAGTTTTAAGATGTCTATTTCTGCACGCTATTGGTGAGTTTAATAAGGTGATAGAAATGCAGTTTGGTGTTTGTGCATCTATCAGTTTATGTTTTTTGTTTTCCATCTGAAAGGGATTCCAGACAGATGTGTGATTTTCAGGCGCTTTAAAATGAACCTACCACTCATCAGGCATGACCTAGTCATAAACTCCTATATATGTATTGACCTTGGCATGTGTACGGTGCTATATAGTTCTTGTTTGATAGTTGATACGATAGATGAAGGGCCAGTCGTGTGCCACGATGTCGTTAGCTCAAAGATACCGAAATCAAGCTGGAAAATTAAGTTTCATACTTGGCATGGTATCGGCTAACAAGTGAACAAGACAATATGACGATCCGAATAGTCCACGGTTGGAGAGCAACGCAAACCTCAGCGTTTTATATCTGTCACTACTCACTCCTAAGGTTTCAGATCACGACGTGAACATCTGCAGTAGTGGTGACCTGTTGTCTCTTTGCAGGACCTTGCGAGAAGGTTTAGGATATTTTCGTGATGATTTATTGGGTGCTCTTTGTCCTTTAAGGTGGAGTGACTGTAAAACTTACCTTTTCAAGTAAGCAATACATCAATCTCTGTGCAATTCTTGAGTCCTTGTTTTTGATTGATATGTTTGACTTTCGGTTGATTTTGATCTCTCTTCTTTCTTTCTTGTGATATATGGGAATACATATAGGCATCATGCGCCGCGGTTTTTATCCAATATCGTTTTCGGTATTTTGGTCAAAGTACCAAATACCTTTCCTTGACCTGCTCATCACCAACCACTGCAAGCAATCCTTATGCTTACCACGTATAGGTGCACCACTAGCTTGCCACGCATCACCAAGTCTCTCCCGTCCCGGTTCCACCGAATCATGGCTCATTTTGATGAAAGGGTTGATCCCGATCTTCCGATGGGTGATAATTCGATTGGTAGAGAATGACGTTGACGACGAGGCTACTTAACCAAAACACGATCAAGCCATCTAACAATCGCTACACCTTGCTCTGAGTCGTTATCAACTGTGTCAAGAACGCGGTTCATATGATCACAAAGATCAATTTCTACAAGCAATTGAGAACAAGCAAAAACAAGGATAAAGATCAATCTAAAAATTACTAGATATAAAAGTCATATAATGATAGTTATGGTTCTGTAACACAGATCTATTGGTCTAGTCGACACAAGAAACAACGTGGAGTTTGCACATAGGGCTAAACTGATCTAAACAAAACCTAAAAAGTTCAAAGTGGGTAGAGGGTGAATATATGAGTTGGAGAAGACAGAGGGATGGCCAATGGTTGTCCTAGGGTTGGACACCCACACTAAGAAAGTTACAATGTTTAGAAATAGTATTGACTTGTTTCGGTGATATCTTTGTACACAGAAGAAATTTTGAGGTGACGCCAGATCCATTGGAAATAGGATAAGACAAGATTTCCATAAAGTACTCACCCATCCCAAACGGACTCTAGATACGAATTCTATGCATGTTGGAAGTCGGTCCTATCAGGCTGAATCAGCGTCGGATTGTTTTGGCTATTGCAACACAATAAAAAAAATTTATGAAGCTAAGGCCTTACCCATTGGATGGGACTTGGAATAAGCTTTCCAACAAGCATAAGAACACCCAAATCAGACTCCGTTTGTGAAAGTTATAGCCTTTTTATTGGAGACCTGTTGGGCTGTTCCAAACCGATTCCGAATTGAGTTCTGAATTGATTCCGAGTTTGATTTGGTTTGGCTTGAAGAAATTCCGAATTGGGCTTAGAAACTTCATCCAAAACTTGGTCTGTAAGTTTTTGGACCTCTCCCTTTTTGCTCTCCCACTGCATGGGCTTCTCTTTGACTTTCTTCTTCCTTATTCCTCTCCATTGATTTGGCCCCGGCCTCCTTCTTCTTTCTCTCGGTTCAAAAGCCTTTCATTTGTCAAAGCTAAGAATGTACAAAGTAGTGACATGAGGTAGTACTCTATTCTCATGAATAACATTAGTAGGAATAGAGAGAAATCGATTCATCTTTTGTTCAATATTAATATTGGGTGCTATGGTCGTATGCGTTTGTGGCATGGTCACATCATCCTTTCCTTCTTGACAAAAAAATATCATCGGTTTTAATAGATGTATAGCCTCACGTATTGCGTGATCTTGATCATAAATCTCAATACATAACAATAGACACAACGAACACTCATTATGTAATATCATAACTTCTTTATCAAACAAAGAAAAACCACTTTGACGTGATCTCACCTGATATTTTAAGTGATGCGTAGGAGTTCTTATAATTGGAACAACAAGCAAAGTAACTATGGTTGTATCCATAGGGTACGTGTTCTCATCATTCTCCCCTCTTGAAAATAAACCGTCCTCAATTTTTGATAAGCTGAAAATAGGGTAGCAAACAAGCCAAGGTGTATACATGGTATATGTATATATCATCCGTTTTAGCAGTTCTTCGTTGTTGCACAATTAATGTTATAAAACAACAGCGATCATAAAAACTCATTGTATTATTAACCCAAGAGTAATCATATATGTTAATGAACAAATCAAAATTTCTCACACAGCAATTATTGCAACTAGTTTTGCAAATGTAAGTGAAGCATTATGCAATTCAAATCTCTGAAGTTGTAAACTTACAGTGGTAGCGCATATGGGCAAAGCTATAACTTTTGGAATCAAATAAAGTTTATCCAGATAATCAGATTTCAATTGAGCAATAGCAAATTCATTTAGTAAGGGTGAAAAGATTTGCATGTTCTTTCATACATCAATTTCATTATTTAGATTGTCAATGTTAGATGGTTCAATAAGAGAAGAACGCATATGCATTGAATGATCAGTAAATTTTATTTTTCTTTCATAATGAACAAAATTCAGTATGCAAGAGTTGTTGTTCAAAACAACAAGCTCCAATTCATCCATGTGATCACAAGTTATGCATATTCGATATATAAGAAATTGATTATCTACACCATAATCTCTAATTAATTTAAAACAATAGGCGTAGGTGCTAGATAGAGAATTTAGAGATGAAAGGCCAGAAACTTTCTTCATAGCACATTCCAAACTAGCAGCCTCATTGAGCATGATATAGCACAATGCATCAGCAGGGGATATTCTATCAAATACTTCCTTATGTGTAATTAATTCGATATGTGCAAAATTATGATAATTTAGATCAGCACATGGTTTATTCAAGTCAACACAAGGAATATCAAAAGATTGCACTACAGCAGGTATATACTCACAAGGTTGCTCTATGTCTTGTTGTAGCACCAAATCAGTACATTTGTCATTATCGTCCTCATCAGATACTGTAGGTACATCAAACTTCTCCTCTAATGACATAAGATGCACTAGATCATCCTTCATCTCTTCAAGCATCTCAGCGGTATCTGTAGATGGAGTAGGAGCCAAAATATTCAGTTACCTTAGGTTGCACCTCGCTTGTGACCATGGGTGGTGGAGGTACAAAACGACGTCACACTTTCTTCTTCATCTCCTCCCATGTGTACATGTAACGGAACTCGAGATTCGATCACCAATGTTGAACATCACTAATTAGCGTCGTCCTTGCCATGCTCATCTTCTCAAAAGGATTAAGATTCTGTCTTTCAAAATAACTATCCAATATAGTAACCCATAAGAAGTAGTCCAACGATGTACTCTTAGCGGTGAGTGACAAGATGTATACTGATAGTTGTTTCCCTTTAAGTTCAAATCTGCCCATGATGTCATCGTAATCTAACCATTTTCTCAAGCCTGTCATTGTTAGTAGAAAACAAGGAAACAAATCACAAGTATATGTTTCTATCAACTACTAGGATATGGAGGCTCAAATCAAGTCACACATCTCTCAAGCTCTTACCAAATCCGCACAAGTTCTTACCAAAGCTAACAGGTGGTGCAACTGGTAGCTGGTTCATGATAAATCTGATTTAGGTGATAAGTATAGCAATTGCCAGTACAGTGATACATACAGCGTAACATTTTACAAGCAAATGGCGGTAGGGACGGCGGTAGAACATACTGGGCAGTTGATCCACCTCCACGGCACCACCTGTACATGTAGGATTCATGCGAACTTCGGGTGTACACCACAAGTATATGCAGCCGAACTCTGCGGAGGAGACTCTAGATTTCCAAAATAATGAATAATCTTGAGCTTTTACTGATGCAACAACCTATGATAGATGGAATTGAAAAGCATAATTACAAAACGGTAATGATTCTGCGTCTTACACACAATGAGGTCACACAGACAAGAGGCCAGCGGGTAACCAATCAAAACTTCGATTTATCTACGTCATTTCACAAGCACTATACAAAAACTACCTTTCGAACGACATACATTCCCTGTTCGCATAAATCCACAGTACCGCCATTTCCAACGAGTGATTATCAGTTCAATTGCAAATTGGAAATGCATTTCCAATCTTGTAATTTCCCAACCCATAAATCCAACTTCAAGTATCAAAGCTTGGGTCTCTCTAGTACGCTGAAAGGAATATAAGAAACTGCTGCGTATACGGGGAGAACAATTTGATCTTAGCAATGTGTTCCTCCAGAAAAAGAAGCCTCGGCACCGTGTTCTTGTGCTGCTGATGCAAGCAAGAGACCTCACAACTACACCACAATCACACGCACTAACTTCTGTCACCGAGGGCTGCAAAAGGTGAACTGATTCCAGAAACAGAAGAGGGGTGCGCCAACGGCACATGATGCCATCACCAATAGCTGCAAAAGGTGAGCTAGTCCCAGAAGATTATAGGAAAAACTTGAACTTTGTTTTTACAGTGTGCTATCAAAAATAGAAGCAGCCCATATCTTTGCTGATTGTCAAAGAGTGATACTCATTGTAGTTCAGATAGCCCCAGAAACGGGAAAGACCAAGCTCCCCATATTTTGAAGACTTCGAATGCAAAATATACAAATCTTTGATGTTAGCCTCAAACTTCGTTCTAATTGCATCCACCTGTGTTGAAAAGCAGTGACAAAAAAACGTGTATATGAAGCCTACTATCGGGTGATACTTAAAAAGCTAGGTGAGATTTGGAAGAATGGAAAGCCTGAGCAGTATTGCAACAAGTACCAGTGCATAAACAACAGAGATTTAGCACATATCAGCAACTATTGACAGAACAAACATTACAAACCAGCCAATCTGTTACCAAGTGTTCATGCAGTAAGACAGAACGTCCCCTTAGTATGACCAACCTTCATCTTAAGGCCTTGTTTGGATCTTGTTGTAGGGATGGCCCCCATCTAAATTCATTCGGCCTATCAAGCCAAAAGGGCCAGTAAAGGTATGTAAAAATACATGTATACCCTTGATATAGTGCTCAACTGTAGAGCGCATTATTGTAATAAGGTCTCATGGTCATATATATATGTGTATATGTGTGTGTGTACATGGATAGCCTGCCCATGTGGGGGTGAGTCAATTCCTATACTCATTATACCAATCCCTTAGTATACTGTTTGGCCAATAGCCACAACAGATCTCAAATTTTATTAAAACCAAATGTTGATAAACATGATTAAGGGTCTAAGTCTAACTACCTAAAACCACGTTTGGTAGGAGAGGATAAAACCAACTTAACAAAATTTGGTTTTTGCTAAAACTCAGAATATGAGTTTCATGAAAAACTACTACTTGTTTTTCAGAAAACGAGTTTTCCGTATATCAACAGCTCAACGACGTATTTTTTGGCCGCTCACATGCGAAAATTACGGCCTTGCTGTCGCGTCGATATTGCATTCGTGACGTTGGTGATCAACAAACAAGAGGTCCAACACATGTACATATATACGTGACGCATGAGTGGTGAGCAGCAAGCATGATGTCAAATACATATACGAGACGATGACAAGTTTGTGCATGATGATGTATAACTATCTTACGAGCATTGAACTTTATTTGGGTAAATACGACATATGATTATCATTCATTCTTCACACTAATTCAATCTTCATATTGGATTAGAATCATATTTCCAGTTTTTCTTTTGTACTTTTTATCGTAATTTGAGTGTGGCCATGTCCAGCTAGATTTTATATTAAAAACATAGATATGTCGTAGTACATAAGTACATATACGTACATTTATCATCCTCAACCAAACGTTTTTGTGTATAACTCGTGCTATTATTTCCTAATGATAAAAGTGCATCGTGTCACATGTCTCAACCAAACACTGTAGTACTTAAAACTTATTTTAGTCTATGTGATCCAAACAAAGTAATCTATAAACTCATCTGAACAGAACAACTTAAAGTTAAAACCCGTTTTCCTAAAAATCCTAATAAAACCTGTTTTCTGAAAACTTATTTCTAATTCACGTGATCCAAAGTTCCAAACAAGTGTTGGGTTCAAGCACAATTAACAATTCGGGCTCAAAAAAAGGGTCCAATATATTACCAAAGGAACTTTGAGAGGGATTCTGGTGTTGACAACTAGGATCAAACTCGCTGGTTCAAGATCAGCATTTGAAGGATAGTGGCTTGGAGAAGAACAGGGAAACTAATGACTTGAACATAATTTGTAGATACACATTCACAGCAATTATAGATAACTTGCTTCCAGAACCAGCGTAAAACACATATTAGTATACTAGGTAGTAGGTAAATAAATCGAACATGACTCATCTTTTATTTGCATGCTGGAATTGAAAGGGTGAACCAAGACAGTATGCAATATTTTTTTAAAACCAAACTACTTTGTGCATGTGGCATTGAGAGAATACCTGAGAGAAGTCTATGAGAGAATGCAGATTAAGTTGATCCACTGTTGATTCCGAAAGGTCATCGAGACTCTTAAAACATGACCGTAACTCCAAAGCTTGTTGTAGCATGCTTTTGATTATGGTAGCGACTGGTTTTGTCTCATTGGATAAGAAACATCTGAAAAAACACACCATGATCAGTTAGAAGCAAATATAATGTATTATACAAGGAAAAATCCCACAATATAATCAGCAATCAATTAGAATAACAGTTGATATTACATAAAACATAAACACTAAGTAAATAGAACAGTACACAAAAACAGAAAGCTATTCTTGATAAGTAAAAGCACAATGTTATAGGTACTAGTGTTTCCCTTGCTATCTTAAGTGTCTATCCTACTTGAAAGAAGTAGATATTCAATTGAGAGGCCAAGTGTGAACATGTAACAGGACAAAATCTTAATAATCAAATAAATTATCTGTATTATGCTCATGGCACTAAATTACACTATTACGGACACGATCTATAAAAAAATAATTTCTTTCTGTGGAAAAAGGTCTTACATGTGAAGTGCATCGGTAACATAACACAGATGCACATGCTCAAGATCCAACATATCTTTCACCTAAGCAATAATAGAAGATTAGTACTCACTCAAAAACATTCAATTCAAGTAAAATTGCGATCTCTAAAGAGGAAATGTGTTAAGAAACAGAGGTAATAACAGGAACTCTAAGAAAGCATATTTTCTCCTCTTGAGATGAAAAAAACTTTATTATATCGACTGAAATGGTATACCTGATGTTTAAGGGAATGTTGTAAACGACGCCATGATATATCGGACAAATGGCAATGGTGATACTGCTGTAGTGTTGATAGGAAGTGATAAACTTGATGTCTAAATAAACAGAAAGGATAGTTAGGGCCATACTAATAAAATAACAACACATATTGCAGAGATATTTTACAGAACGACAACAATCAATAATAGGGGAAAAAGGCTATTCATATGCATAGTAGAAGAAACTACAAATGAGGCCATGGGGATGACCGGACAAATACAGTATGCCTTGTTAACTTTCTGTGTCAACAATAAATCTCATTTCAGACAAAACTGTATATATAAAAAAATTCAAAAATCAAATTGGAGATGCTAACAGATAACAGCAAAGTTGGTTTATGCAATTGCAAATCAATAGTTAAACCATCCAAAAGAACACTATTTCTTGGAACATTCAAAGGTTCAAACCATCCAGCAATGTTTTTTCAAGTCAGTACATGATGTAATTTGAACTGCATATTGCCAATTCTACTTTTGGGAAATGTTGTGTGGTAGAAACAGGTGGTTTTACAAATAAGACTGAGGTGAGTGAGCTGTACAAAAAAGCTATATTTCACAACTTTGTTTGATAAAATATGACACTTACAGATATTATATTTAAACCAGATTGAAGAAATTACTTTGCCAGAGTCAGGACAATACTATTTTGACTATGATGATGCCATGGCCGTGGGCCAGCCTGATATGCACAACGTCCAGAGGCAGGAGGTTGATTCCCATACAACTAGCAGGAGAGTCCGTAGTTGAGTAGTTGTCCATGTTCAGGATGAATCGCTAGGAATTACTAAAGAGGTATCCATTATATAAGGATGACATGTAACGTGATTTCAGGCAAGCGGGAAGAATCAATCTATTCTCCCCCAGTTACTCTATCATCCCAGTCTACTCTCATCTAGAAACCCTAATTCCCTTCAGCCGTGCTGTCCCAGCCATCCTCTGTACAGTAGTTATCCTCCGTAGATGATCAAATACCAGACGCCACTGAATGAATAATTGAATACGAACTCAATAATTACTTTTATTATGACGCGAACATGCCTATACATGCTGCATTTTCAAGACAGTTCTAGACGCAATAAGATTTAACAATGCATCAAACAGTTTCGGACTTTAAATAAAACAGGCATTGCGTTCTCAATACTTCAGTGATAGTGCCAAATAGAGGAACATAAGGTTGAAGTCACAAGGTTTTAGAAAGAATTTGTATGTGAGTACCTCACTTTCATCACAGAATTCAATTCCTTCAATACATCAGGTCTACTGTGGCTGGAGCGACTGATTAACTGTGTCAACTCCTGTAATAAATTAGAACGAGATAGTCACATACTGACATACATAGCAAATAAGTCTCACATCACCAAACTAAGGGATCTCATGCAAGTCCGCACTTTGCTACATATATTAACTGAAGTAGAACAAAAAAAATCATTTGTCGTAGCTAGTCTTTAGAAAATTTAGTTCAAGACCACTCTATAGTAGTTTTGTCTGTGGACATCGGGAAGTGGGCACTACTTAAACTGCTTCAGTTTGGAAGAGATAATAACAGAAGTTCTCATGGTATGTACATCTGAATGAATTAAATGCTTTAAGTAAAACATCAATGAAAAAAGGTACCTTCAGAAACCGCCATACTTCAGTAAGTGAAAAGACTGCAAACCTGACGTGAACAAGATAACAGAATATTTCAGCATATATTTTAAGCGCCTCCTCTGTAATGACGATATTCACTGGCCAATCAACTTTATAACCCAACAAGATATCATCCAGCATGTCAAGACCTGGCAGTCAAAATTTGGGCAGTTAATAATTTGAGAAGCAGATCTCAGCTATCAAGCCTCAAAAACTGTAGCCAGGAACAATTTGAGATCAAATCATTACCACATGCAGAGGCTGCAAGAGAAACACCTGGTTGTTCTTTCATGTATATAAACAATCTTTCCTTGTAAGGGTCAGTATCACATGAAGACCTCTGCAAAGCCAAGTCAAGAAGCCCTTGGATCTCTGCTCTTTTCTGCTCAGACTTAACAAAGGACCATTTCTACATGGGGGAAATTCAAAGTTGCAAGGATTTTGTGCAGATAAACATGAGTACATGACCTATGGGCCAAAACAGTATGGATAGAGAACATTACCTTATGATAAATCGAAACAATAAAAGAATCTGCCCAGTCAGCTAGTTCCATAAAATGATATCGGCGCAGCGCTAGTAAATGCCCACAAAGATCAAAACCCTCCTCAAGCAACTTCATTGTGAAGCTGCTAACATATTTATATCTTTAACAGTTAAGGAAGGGGGTAAAATCAGAAGAAAAAAAACAGTTAGTTGCAATTTTAGTGATTCAAGGTTTAGAATCATAACCCATAGACCATATTGTTTCCAACAAGATAACTAATTGCCGCACTATCATTTATCACAAGCTTTATATGTAGTTATGTAAAGTTCTCCCTCATAGGCGCAGTTTATGAACAAGACTAGAGATAAAGCAATAAGTAGATATACTGGTTACCTAATAGTGGCAAATGGACCAAATTAGACAACATCACAACAAAGAGCAATTAAAAGACAGAAAATCGCACATTGGCATTCATGAAATAGAGTCCCTGATATTCTGCATCATTATGCCTTTATAGCCTCATGCAGTATCAAAAATTCACAACCATGCACACTTACATTTGCCTGAAGAATAGTACTAAAAAATAAGTTCAGGGTTTCCTTAAAAAGCACCGCAGAAGGAATATAAATAGTAGGGATATCAAAATGCTAAACCCAGGAAAGATATAATTCTAATTATTTTCTTATCCTGATACCGAAAGTAAAAGTAGAATGAGCAAGAAGCATAATGATCAATCTGAAGAAAATACCAACAGCAATGTACCTATACACAATTATAGAAAAACTACAAGGATACTGAAGCAAAACTTCTTGTATAATGCACTTGTCTATAACCATATCAAGTGGTATATCAGATGCTGAAGTGCCATCTCCAGCTACCTTTTCTATTGATTTAGAATTATATTCTAACGATTTTTCCCAGAATGCTCCACCACAAACATTTCCCTGAAGATTATCTCTCGCTGCCATTTCTCCTGAGGAAGCAAGATATGCCTGACTTTTTGTCTTAGCTTGAAGAAGCTTGCTAGAACGATCAGACTGTTTACAAGTCTGAGCACTGGACTGTACAGTTGTTTTAGCTCTGATTTCAGACTCAATAAGGCAGGAAGTGCTCCTTGCACAATATACTTCACATGGATTTGTGACTGATTCGAAATCAAAGCTGGTAGGTGCTCGGCTCTTCCTTTTTCCTTGTAAGTCACTCTCCATATGATGACAAGCTGCATTCTTCAGTATGGGGTTCATGCTGAGGTTGTAAGGAGCACTAGTATTCCATGGCTGATTTATCTTGCCAGACTTCTCATGATTTTTACTGTTTAATAGTCTACGAGACCCTGATTCAGAGTGTAATGGATAAACTGCATTATCATGTGATACTTGCTCTACTGCACTTTTATCATCCATATATAAACACTCAACCAAACACCTTTTTTGGGAGGAACTACTAAATGGGTTGTTCAGAAGTTTGTCAAATGGCCAAAATTTACTATGTTGATAATCCAGATCTAGAGCATCAGACATTACATTGTGTTCTATATTCTGTGAGTGCATAGGAACATGTCTGCAGCTCAAGTCGCCATCTTTGTGATGCGCACAAATAGGGCTTTCAGGATTTATCCCACTGCAAAATGAACTGGTTTGATATGAAAGCAGATTTTTGGTTACCAAGGAGCATTCTGCTTCACCTGTACTTCCATAGTATGACGAGAACATGGAACTGGATAAATTAGCACAAGCGGTACCACTCTCAACTTCAATGTCATCCACAGAACTATAAGAAGAAGAGCATTCCGAAGATTCCAATGGATCCAGTTTATCTGAAGATTTTCGTGATATTGAAGAAGCATCATTATCTTTTTCATCTGCAGTCCTAACATAACAAAGGACAAATCAGGTTATAAAAACGTGTGGTATAGACTATAGACTTATAAGTCCATTGTCTGCATAAGTAAACATATAGTATGTAAATGAAATACAGAAGAAATGAATGAAAGTTGCAACTTTAATATCACAAAAAAGGTAGATCCAGGACATACATATTGCAAGATGGCAGAGCATCAGTGTCGCCATTGAACAGCTCCGCATCTGAAACTGCTGTATCTAGAGGGCTCTTACTTATATGTAGGGAGTTTGATGCAGTATCAAAAGGGATTACCTGAAATATAACCTTCTGTCACATGGTATTAAGCATAGAATGTTGTTTTTTCTTTGGTGGGGGGGACTCAAGCTATAATACTGACAGCAAGACCCAACATAAAATCGGCAAGATTGTTGACAAAGCAAATAATCATGCTTTTGTTAACCCAGTTAAGTGGTAAATGCTGGAACTAAAAAGAGAGTGTAATTCAGCCAATGTAACTTGACCTCAACATTTGAGAAAAAGTGATGGAGCTTCTCTAGCATCGACTTGTACATAGCGTCTCTTCGACATATTACTGCTTCAACCCTACTTTTTGAGAAAGTAAATGAATTCACTGAAGACTCGATGGATGTATCAAACCACGGGAGAATTTCCCCCAGATGAATGATATTACAAGAGGCATAAGCATCCTCTTCAGTAGCAGAAAGATTGCACGATTTTAGAAGCTTCATAAGCACTTGAAGCTGCTGCCCAGTACGTAGAAGAGGATGGCATATATCTTTAAGAAAACATGGAGCAGATACATGATTTCTTCCCTGTTGACAGAAGTACATGATGAAAAGGAGTAAGATTAAATGATGTTTCATATGCTTGGATTTATATGAAGAATGAGCCATATACTTGGATTTCTAATGTTAAGAATAAATAATGTTAATAGAGGAGGAAAATTAAGACAAAAGTTTATCCTTGAAGCACAAAGTAATGTTTTACCTTGAAGGACAATACGGTGAAATCATCTAGTGGGTCAGAAGGACCTCCTTGAGTTTGCTTATTCTCAGTTTGTTTTATGAGAAATTCCTCATAAGGGTCGTCGACACAAGCTTGGTAAATCCATGACTTAATGAAGTTACAGTATGGTTCACAGGAACAAATGAAAAGATATTTCAGAAGTCCATAGTGAACTGGATCAGCATCCTATGATTGAAGTGCAACAAAATGAAGAAAACCATTCAACATTTCAGTATTTCACATGGTAAGCTATATGTAGAACATGAACAGCAGGATATATCCAAATAAAAAAAACCTCACAGCACAGAAGCACAACAATATTCGTACTATCAGGTAAAGAAAAACTAGAACGATACTTTTGTAGCTGGAAATCAGCAAAAATGCACAGTTCAACTACCATGTTCCAAAAAAATATTGAACAAGATACACTTTAATTTGGTAGAGATCAACTAACCAACTAGTAGGAAGAAATAATAGAAATCAGATGCTCAACTATATAGAAAGCGGAACTAAACATAGTCGAAGGCTCAGAGTGCTATGCCAGCGAAATTAAATGCATTACGCCAGTATGAGAACAGACAACATCAACAACCAGATAAATGTAGCATTAGCAAATGAGGCTCCATACTTTCATTAAATGAAGCAAAGATGAGAGGAGCTATCAAACAAACCATCCGAAATCTTGCATTGCTTATCATGAATGAAAGAAATAGCTACCAGTACCTTTGCCAACTATTCTTGAATAATGAAAGCTTGGGGGCACTTCACAGCAATATTATCCAAAGCAAATATACAAGACAACGATGTTATGAATATTGTGTGTGTATTCAAGAGATCCAATGTGCAATATATATAGGGTACAGAGAGGACACAAGACTAAATCCTAGTACAATAGGAAATACTACTAATATCCTTAACACCCCCCTTAAATGCAAAGCGTATGCAATAGCATTGCATTTGAAAAGGGTTGATACTAAAATTGAAAAAATCTGAAGTCCGAGTCTTGAATATGTCGTCGTAGCGTACAACTATTGGAAAATATGTCGAGTCGAAGAGGAATAGACAGAAGCATAGCAGCGCAGATTGAAACCCAAGACAACGGCAACGCAGTGCACAAGAAGCATAATAGCAGTGCAGTGCAGAAGAAGCGCGGCGGCTCAGAGAGAAACGGCGGCATCATAATGACTTCTAGATCTGCACGCCGCTCAGAGAGAAGAGCGACAGCTGCTGCCATGCACAAAGGAAATTCATATGCGTCTATGACTGACAATAAATTTATGGATTCACACTACTTTAACGAACTAAAAGAGAGAGGCTACTGACTTGGATGGACGCAACGGAAGACTAAAAAAACTCGGAGCAGCAACATCAACACCAACAGTGCATTTGTTGCGCACATGGACTTTGGCAGCCATTGAACGGCCCAGCAGCAACATCAACACCAACAGTGCTTTGTGCCAACCATAACACAGAGCAGTATTGGGTTGCTTGACGAAGCCTCACTGACCACAAGTATAGAGGCTTCTTATCCATAATTTTATTCCCCTCAGTAGGAGGCGACGAGAACTCCACTCCATACTCCTCACCTAACTCCACCCATTGCATTGCCCATGCGTGCGTGAGAAAGACTCAAAAAAGAAAGAGATAGCCAACTCTCTCAGTGAGTCTTCCTCGCCTCTCCTCTTTCACCCAACGCCGACTCATAGACCATGCCGCCCGACGTCACGGCTTGGATTTGGGAGTTGTCGAGGAGAGGGGCCTCGCCGACGCCGCCTCCATCACCCCCGGAGCAAAAGCGGATCGAGAGCAATCAAGAAACAGGAGCAAGCAACTCGAGGAGGAGACGACAGTGTGGGCGCGGACACAGCGGTACAGGCGTGGCGCGGCGGCCGAATCCGACGCAGGGAGAGCCGGAGGTGGCCGGAAGATGGTGCGAAGACGGCGGCGGCGGTGAGGACGACCGGATCCAAGGCGGCGGCGGAGAAGCCTGTGGCCGGAGGTGGTGGCCGCCCCCTGGAGCAAAGATCGCTCCTCCCTAACCCTAACCTTTGCTCTGGTACCATGTTATGAATATTGTGTGTGTATTTAAGAGGCCCAATGGACAATATGTATAGGGTACAAAGAGGACACAAGACTAAACCCTAGTATAATAGGAAATACCACTAATACCCCTAACAAAAGAAACCATGGCAGATAACTTTAAGAGAAATTTCATTTGACAATGTTTAACTTGATAAATTCCCTCCCAAAATTTCCCTTCTGAATCATTAAAACAAATATGCCCTAAAAACTCAAGTTATTCAGCCCTACTGGAAGAGCCAATCACATATTTAGAAAGGAAGACATCTAGCACACTTGAATGTATGTTTGTATTCAGTTAGTGTACAGGAAGAATACAGCCAGAATCAAAGATACTAGCAACGAGTCTGAAATGTTCAGGATAATTAACATGCATAAATCTAAGATCTTGTTATTAAACATATGAAAATCTAAGACATTAGCAAAAATATAAACCATAAAGTAGCACACATTTAAGAGATTCCTTTAGAAGTTGAATAAATAAGATAAAACTAAATATTAACATTTAAATCATAAGATGATTGCTTACACGAAGATGGACATATAAATACGAAAGCAAATCGGTGCCCCATGGGAAGTTCTCAATCTCCAAGTTAGCATCAGTAGTCAAACCCTCCTGGCACAATGCAAAACCTGCAAACTTAGGAAAACAAATATTTCCAAGGGACTTAATGTGTCTTCTTAACTCCTCGGTGTGGAGATAAACTTCCAGAAGAGTGACTTCAGAACTAGAAGAAGCTCCATCTGGGATCATGGAAGGTATATCAGGCTGTCCCACTGAACGCCTCAGCTTAATCGATGCTGGTAAAGTATTTAAGGAACAGAAATAGCCTTCTAGAACCCTTTCAACTGCTGCAGCAAATGCTTGGTTCACTAAGCTGTAAGGAGGAGGATGCTCGGTGTCTTTATCATCAGAAAGTTCATGTTCACGTCCTTCTCTACTTCCACAATTTGTTTCTCGACTTTGGAAAAGATGAAATTGCACAAACTTGCACAGGAAAAAAACTGCAAGACCTGTAGAGCATATTGATTTCAGAATATGCCCTACAGAGGTAGTGCTGGATGAACGTGACCACACATTTGCAACACGATGAGAAGTTCTATCTGCCGGACTTGAGGAGAACAGCAAAGAAAGCTCCTCAATCTCATCTAAGGATGATTTGACACCATGCAGTGCATGCAAAGCCAAACGAACCAAGGCAGCATCCTGCAGAAGAAAGATGATCCTCGCACTCATCAGCAGCACAATACGAAATAGAATGGAACTACTCCCAACTTTTTTTTCCAAACAATACAAACGCAGATATGGTTGTTTTCTAAAACAAATCTACGCAGGATACAATTTGTCATCACTAAAAATCATATCTCCAGCAATTTCCACCTAGCTTTCTTCAAGCGATACAGTATCACAGCAAAACTTCCTTTGAAGAATGCCATGAACCATACACATCTACAATCGAGGGAACCCAGCACAAATCATTCAAAATTTCCCCACTACACTACCACCCTCAAACAATTAATAGTATTCCCAGTGACCTCTGCTACATTCCCTAATTCCCACTTATTCTGACCACGATCAATCCAACCAGCGCAACTTGCTTTCGCACAGCAATGCGTCCAAAATTTCTCCTAATCATATCATGCCCAGTAGACACAAACACGTCAAGAGAATTCCAACGCAACAGTTCACTGAACTAGTAATTTCACCGCTACACTGGGACTGCCCCAAAATAACACCGAATCTAACTGGGCTCAGAGGTAGATTTCGCTCACAGGAACCGAGGCGAGCTCGTAGATTGGATCCCGACGGGGGCGCCCTCCGGGGTCTGCGGTAAGGGCGGCGCCGCTCTCGGGGGTTATGGACTCCCAGGTTGACGGCGGCGTCAAGGGGCCCTCCACGTGGAGGGTGGTGAGCAGCGACGAGAGGCTGGAGGCTGCGGCCTCCATCCGGGGGCCTTGCTAGGGTTTATGCCCTCCCGCGCAAGGCACAGCTCGGCACGTAGACGGAGAGACGGAGGAGGAGGAGCAGAGGAGGTGGTGGTGGGCTGGTGGTGGCCAGAGTGACCCGAGAGGCGGCGAGGCGCGGATCGCCGGAGAGGTGCCAGCTCCGGCGAGGGAGTGGGAAAGTTGGTGAGGGGCCTGTGAAATTGCGAGATGGTATTTTGAAAAGGAGTAAACCGCCTAATGGGCCTTCCCCGCTTTCTTCGAACGTTTGGGCCAGGCCCTCTTTAAGAAATGGACTCTCGTCAAATAAACTCAGCCGTTTGTATCGGCCCAAATCATAATGACGGGCTGCATCACGTGTCATGGAGATGCCGTTTGCCTATCTCTGCAGTGTCCACCGAGTATTTATCTTTTGACTTCTCAAATGCAAATGAGTTTGATATTGAATTTTTGTATGTATGTATATCATGATCTCCTCAATATCTAGTAATTTTCTGAGAATTTTTTAGAACCTCTGTACCCGATTTTTTTATGGAATTTACAACATTTAACCATTTTCACCTGATATGCCCTCTAGCATAGATGTGAGATTTGCAACATTTATTGATCTGCATATTGTATTCAGAGGACAGGAGCCAGTAGTGGTGAAGTTTTGGATCCCTAGACCTTGCAGCATATTCTCTTGCCTGCAATTTTCAATTACGAAGATCACTTTACCTACGCTTTTAATATAGTGATATACTGCATGCTGCACAGCTTAGACAGAAACACTAGCTAAACATATAATTCCATTACCGGTCTGACCAAACTTTTCTGGTCCCTGTTTTTTCGTGTATACATTGTCATCTACCTATCCCTCCCACGGTACTCAATGCAGAAACTCTGTCCTCCACTAGGGAAATGGCTGACAAGGGCAAATAAATTCGTTTTCTGCTGACTCTTATCAGCTAGCTAAAGTGCCTTTGATTGCTTTTTCTGAACTACTTAATGCATGTTTACAACACTAGTCAAAAGGAGACTGATAAGAATACAACTCCTTTTCACTACAGACATGGAGTAGCAACCTTGCTTTTAAAATCCCGGGAGCAATAGCTAGCAGACCCCAGTCATGAGGTAAGAGGCACAAACTCTATTGGCCGTTCTGAACTTCCGGTGCTTCGCGTTGCTACAGGTCTTGTTCATATTAACTGTTGTGGTGGTGGTTTTTGACTAAAAATAAATAGTAGTGACTAAGAGAAGTAGTTTTCAGAAAGTGAGGACGATCGGTAAGAAAAGTGAGGGAAAGATGTGTACGTGAGACGGGAGTGAAAGAAGAGAGGTGTGTGATGCGCTCGTAATCCCTGCCTTATCTCCAGAGCAAGATGAGTAGAAAACTATTTCGAAAAACCGGATGTTTATATTGGCTTCTTATCTAAATACAGAGAAGTTCTAAGGAGCACTTAAGTGTTTTTTGGGATTGTAAGCACTTAGATTTTTGAATGTTGGAATTCCATTCGCGGATCCCTCATATCCCTTCCCCTCTAAAAAACAAATCTAGGACGTTGGATCTACATTTAATGGATCTCCCATACCCCATCTCCAAAAAAATATGAGAGCTTCGAATCTGGAACGTTAGATAGAGATCTTAATCCTAAAATCTGAGTGCTCCTGATTCCAAACAATACGTTAGTGTTCTTTTGACACCCCCTAAATTAAAGCTAAAAATAAAATCCCATACGAACAGGCCGTAAAGCGACCTATGGATACTGCTGAAAAGCACATGAAAATGGCATACCGAGAAAATCCGGTAGCCTTTGGTTGGAAAGATGCATCAATGACATCTGCTCACTCGCTTCTTTTGTATCTGTAAGCACAGACCCCGAACTTTTCCTCTGTCGTATCAAATAACAGCTTGTTGAATGTTAAAAACATAACATAAAATGTACATCATGAAAGCCACAAGGCCGTATCGGTGACTTTTATGATAGTGATAAGAGCCAGGGCTCTTCTGTCTTAAGTGGTGTTCAGTTCGGCTTATTTTAGTGGCTTATGGCTGAAAACACTGTAGCTGGCTGAAAAAAACACTGTAGCTGACAGATGCTTATTTAACATAATTAAATTTAAAAAAATGGAAAAATATGATAAATTTGTTAGCCCATCACAGACAACGCAAACGAATACGGGAAAAAAGAACCGGCAAAAAAGCTCAAAAAAAGCCAAAAATTCAGAAAAAGACGAAATTATGAATAGTGCAAAAATAAGCCAGAAGCCAGAAGCTCAAGCCATATTGACCCGTGCAAAAATTCTCCCTGGTGCTGTGCATGTGAACTTTTCCTTGGTAAATCATCAAGGCCAAGGGCCCAAAGCTTCAGCTTTTTATTGCCCACTCTTGACTCGATCGGCCACTCGGTCGCCGGTCGAAAGGACAAGCCACAAAACCGGCGAACGCCATCAGTGGGAGAACCAGCTTAATATGTCGGGTTGACTCGTCTGGTGCGGTTTAATGGTCTGGTTACTAGTGGAATTAAATCTGATCTGGACCCGATTAAACCTGTTCAATGGCCTTCACTGTCCGATCCCCTTCCGATTCGTCCAAGTCCGGATCGCTCACGGGTTGTTGTCAGGGCCGGCCCTGGCCCTAGGCAGCAGGGGCGACTGCCTAGGGCCCACGAAAACTTGGGGCCCCTAGCCCATGTATGCTAGTATGTATACATGCATGATATAGCCTATGTATTGAATATTGGATATAATTGATTAATGATTAGTTGGGCTAGCTGCTAAAGTCAAGTAATAGCACATTTGGTCTATGTTGTGCATCCAGCACTGAGCGCTCCCTAAATATCCAAGCATGAACATTTATAGAGAGAACCATCAAGTAAGACATCCACCAGATCCAATCCACCATGTACACTGCCTGCGCCCCTTGACTTCTCCACCCCTCTTTCGGTCTTCTCTTCCCCCAAAAGAAGTCCCACCATTAATAGAGGAGAGCCCGATTTCATTGATTTTCAACCAATCCGCCTTCAATTTTTTTCATTTTGTAACAGTTCTACTCGAAATCTTCTCATATAGCCATTGCATATATAGTACGTTTTTATGAATTTTGTTCTTTGATTATCTGTTAAATACCACTCTAAATCTCAAACACAATATCTACACTATCTAGAACAAAAAATTTTGATTTTCTTATAACATCAGTTTCTTTTTTATATATAGATGTCCATTAGATCTAAGAGAGTCATAGTGAAAAAGCTATTTGAGGTCATCAATGTCACATGAAAGGTTGAATGGACTCTCGTAAAGTGTTTTGTCCTTGGTAGCATATTATAGTTTTCTAAGACTTATTAATAATATTAGCGTGCTAGTGGATTATCGACAATAAATATTTTGTATTTTGTAATGTACTAAGCGTAATGTTGCCAATAAGTAC
This sequence comes from Bonia amplexicaulis, assembly GCA_036346245.1. Classification (NCBI taxonomy): domain Eukaryota; kingdom Viridiplantae; phylum Streptophyta; class Magnoliopsida; order Poales; family Poaceae; genus Bonia; species Bonia amplexicaulis. The sequence goes on from CM070744.1 coordinate 23,563,241, forward strand.
TTTGTATTTTGTGACGTATTGTCTAATGGTTACTGTATTGAACTTTACCTTTTACAACTGATATAAAATATATTGTTACATATTTATATTAGAATGAAGGATCTTATGTTTATCTTGCCCTAGGGACTTCAAAATGACAGGGACGGCTCTGGTTGTTGCGCTTTAGTTTCGGTTTCTGAAGCTTCAGGCTTCACGTCATCCGCCAGTTTGAACGCCGAGAGGCTCGCGAGCCTGTCGACGGCGTCCACGACGCCCTCAATCCTCGTTGTCACCTCTATCAGCAGCGAGGTCACCGTGAAGAGCTGCACTGCGTCCATCACCGTCGCCGACTCCTCGGCCAGCTTGGACGGGAGAGTCCCCAGGTCGCTCTGGAGCTCCTGCACGGCGGTCTTCATCTCCGCCACGGTGAAGTGCAGGCTCCGCGACGCCGTCATTGCGCTGATGGAGCTCGAGGCCTCCCTGAGCACCCTCGCGCATTGCGTCGCCACCCTCGTGCACACGTCGGCCAGGTGCCGCTTAACTTGCTCGGGCGCCTGGATCTCGGAGGAGCGGATGCAGCCGCTCAGGGCCTCCACGCAATAGGCGCATTGCCGCATGGCGGCGCCGACGCTTTTGTACTGGCCGTACGGGTGGCGGAAGCCGAACTTGCCGTGCGCGGGCTCCCACCGCGCCAGGTTAGCCTGCGAGTCCTCGGACGCCTTGGAGTTGAGCACGCACTTGTACCCCTCCGCCTTGGCGGACGGCAGCTGCCGCCGCTTGTCCGCCTCGGCGAAGTAGCCCTCGACGCAGGCCTCCACGGCTCCCGCGAGCTTGTCCATGTTGCGCGAGGTGAGGCGGTGCAGCTCCTGCCCTGCCCACACGGGGCAGATGAGCACGCAGACGGTGAGGCAGATGAAGACGCCGATGGCGATGGTGGATATCCGCTGCTGCACCATCGCCAGCAGTGCGTCCACGCGGTAGCCCGACACCGCCACCAGGCTGTACGTCAGGATGAAGATGGTCACGCCGTAGTCGAACCGCGCCTTCACCGTCGGTATGAACCGCGAAAACGTCGCCGCGGCAGCTGCAAACGTATGCATGGCAAGTTTCGCCGTGTTAGCGCATGCTTTCTACTAGCGATCGGCTTAATCGCGGCAAGCACCGAAGCACGTACGCGAATACGTAACACGATGTGTTTACGAACGCTTCGATACGTACCGAGCAGAAAAACAGAGCCACTGCGGATGAACGGCTCGAACTTGTCGCTGGACCTGCTCGCAATCCAGTGCACGCCGAGTGCGATCGCCCCGGCGCTGGCCGTCGCGGCGGCTCGGTTGAATCCCTTGTACACGCAGCCACCTGAACGCGCATGCACACACCGCATTAGAACCCCAATCAAGACCTCAAATGCACGTGGTATCAATTGATGTAACGTGTAACTCACCAACGGTGTACTCGAAGACCACGACGACCGTCATGACGGCCCACATTGCAGCGCCGCCAACGCCGTCGTACAGGGGCCTGGTGTAGTAGAACACGGAGACCAGAGCGAGCGCGACGCCCACCTTGAGGCCGTGCACCGCCCTCCTGGGGTCGTCGGCGCCGATCCTCCAGACCCGCTTGGCGAAGCCAGACAGCTTGTTCCCGAGCATGACCACGCAAGAAACAAGCCACGCCCACGCCCTCGCGGCCCGGCCGGCCTCGTGCTCCACGGTCACCGACGCGCCCTCCGGCACCGTCACCCGCCATTCCGGGGCGCCGCCATTCTGCGCTTCCTTCACCGCGGCCATCTCCATGTCTTCCTGTAGGACAGGTCTGAAGAAGCTGCAACTAGGGAAGAATTGGACCCTGTTGTAAGGGTGGAGGTGACCGGCGTGTAGGTAGTTGACCTCTGCGTGTTGCTATGTGGCACCTGACGATGTGCAAGTTTAGTAAGAGGCTGGGCGGGAGTGCTACGTGGCACCTGACGATGTGCAAGTTTAGTAAGAGGCTGGGCAGGAGGGAGGGAGAAGTGAGGATATCAGCTTCCAAGAGGGGAATGCGAGAGGTAGGTCGGCTGGTGCTCTTGCTCCCTGCCTTGGAATGTAGCATGAATCGGGGCTTGTCACTTGTATATATAGTCAGGAGAAGGCAGAAGAAATATTTCTGGATGGGAACGTGGGCCAGATGTGTTAGGCCACGCTTGCGTCAGATCGAAGCTGACTGTAACCCTCCGTTTCTGTTAACACGACCGGGTACATCCCACGACATCTCAGGAATTTCGGGTTTCAACATCTTGAATATTTTTCAAATTTACTTATACATCACTGTTGAAATCACCCATTAAACATAACTTTTTTTACTAGAAGCATGATGTATTCGAATACCATTTATAAATGATTCTGCAGAGTTGTCCAGTTTTACCCACAAGATTTCTTAACCCTCATGACTGAGTTAAGAAAACAAGATTGCTTCACTGCTCATCTCTTTATGAAGCCTCTACTTGATATACTAGCTACCCCCTGTCATGGAATACGACGGCCTGACAGGGCGGAGCCTACCGTTATGAAAGTATGATTTTACCATTTTTATACCACATACTTCGTCAGTTATTCCCTTTTCTGGAATAGTATATTATATCCATATAGTAGATATTCAATCGATTTGAGTAGCTACTAAATCAGGTTTGACAAAGTCAACACTTGTGGTTGAGCGATCGTTATATTCTTTACTTATCATAAGGTTTTAGTCCTCACTTTTCATCAACCAGGTAACCATTCACACATAAATAACCCAATGCAGTGCGGCACTGTCACACTAGTGTAAAGCAGTTGAATTTTCTAAACTATCATGATATATTTTATAGTAATTTATTACTACTAAGGCTTGTCAAGGTGAATATGACCATCAAATAAAACATGACTTTTTCATATGGCAGGACATAACTAGTATCATATCATTGTAAACATTTATTGTACAAGAAATAACAATCAATAAATAACATAATGAAAAATAATTAAAGGAATATAGATTCAACATGATCAAAAAAATGTGTCTTGCCTTGTGCATCAATGTATTCTACGATTTCGTATTCTTCTGATTCTTGAGCTTGAGATTGAACTGGTCTATGAAGTCATGTGCTAGCGCAAAGCAAAACGAAACAAATCAATTCTGTGCTCGAAGAATTGAGCTAGGAATAAAAAGAAGGAAAATAAAAAACTTAAAATCTAGAAAAACCAAATAAAATAGGTTTAGGGACTATAGGAGGGCTGATATGGGAAAACGAAGTTGAGAATTGGGTAGGTGGGTTCGAAATGATCAAAATAGATGCATATATGTATTTTAGGGTTCTGTGAACAGTAACGTGTCTGGTACTGTTCAGCGCGGGTTTTACTGTTCATAGTGGGTTTAGTCCTTATCGGGTTGTTACTGCGTACTCGAAGAACAGAGGAGTTACAAGTACTCGGGTGGTCTCGAGTACGACTACTAGTCAGGTGGACGGTCGAGGTTCGACTTTGAGTGTGAAGTCGACAGAGATCGGATGGTGAATGAGTTGCTACGAAGATCGGACGATGTCCGAGTAGTTGCGGAGATTGGGTGGTGTCTGAGTGGCTTAAAAGTCGGACGGCGTTTGAGCGGTTTAGGAGCATCGGACGGCGTTCGAGTGGCTTAAGAACATCAGACGGCATATGAGTGGTGTTGCTCAGGACTCGGAGCGAAGCGGTCAAAGCTCCTCTCGATTACAAGGTGGTCGGAGAGTTCAAGCGGTGGAGCGGTCGGAGAGTTCAAGCAATGGAACGATCGGATAATCCGTGGTCGAAACAACAATTGGCGACCATGGGTGAGTTCCTGGGGTCACGAGGATTCCATTTCTGGGCTCAGGAGCTGCTGGAAGTTAAGCGAGCATCGACGGTGAGGCCTTCTCTCTTTGGGGCTTTTGAGTGGCACATGGGTTAATAGCAGGTTAAAGGACAACAACATTTGCAATTGAGCATCTCTAGGAGTAGGGGAAGCTCAGGAGTGTAGTGGTTTGGGTCGGAGATGGATGAGTTGAGCTTTCCATGGTGGCCTCCCATGGTTGTGCGGCCGCGCTAGTCGCTAGCGCATTAGGGGGCTCGGGAAGCTAGGACCTTGCTTCGTGAGTATCGACAGGGCCTCAAGGAAGCTACGGGTAAGGGAAGCGAGGTGGCCATGGTGCTTGTTCAAGAGAGATGGTAGGTGCGTACAGAGGCTAACAGCGTTAGGGGCCGTTGTCAAATATTGCGGCTTGGGGTGGTCGGCCGTGAGAGGAAGCAGTGAGACGGCGGTGGCAAAGTCCAGCCCGGGAGCTTCGGCGCAAGCCAAGGGAAATTAATAAGGTGTCAAACGCTCAGGGAAAGATGGTACGATCGATTGACTATGTTGCTACGATGATTGGCTGATGATCAAGGGAGAGGCGGTGGCAAAAATTGCGGCAGTGCATCGTCCTCGGATATTTGTCGAATGGTGAATAGTGGTGACAACAAGGGCTTGGTATAAGTGGACTGAGGAGGGGCAGGACCAGTGAGGGAAGGCGCAAGGAGTGAAGAAGATGCGGAATTAGGTAAGGATTCATGTGAAATCAAAAATTCGATGAAATTTAAATTATTTTTAAAATTCAGGCTGTTTCACTGACCGACCTTGCGCACAAGAGCTTCCATGTACGTAGGCTTTGTGAAAAGAGGACAGAGTATTATAGAAAGAAAAGAGAATGAAGGGGAATGTTAGAACAAAAGGACGATGTACAGTACTGTACCAATTTTTTTTATTAATTTCCATTTTGCTCGAGGAAGGTGTGTTTCTGGTTTCTTACTTTCTTATTGGGAGCAGGGTCAATCTGATCGATTTAGTATCTGTTCTTGTCAACGTATCTCGGATCGGAGAGATATTTTTTTGGTATTTAGTCCTTTGCATTTGGATCCAATACCTCTTATGGTCCTATCCAAACAGGCTCGAAGTGAAGGGAAACGCTGCGTTTTTACACCGACAGTGCTAGGTAGTCCTGCTTATGTATGATGCCCCACTAGCGCCTTTTTCAATCAAGATGTCGTAATGACTGACCAGTGGGGAAGCTTTTCTAGCACTCCAGCTAGCTTGCAAGAAAAACTGAATATAGTGTATTACGGGTCGATGAGCTTATACCGCTTAGTTTGTCCTAGGTTTCTATAAGTCATTTTTTTACGGTAAATAATTTTTTTTCTAGTATATAACTTTCAAACGGAGCGTTTTTTTAAGATGTGGTCTACTAATCGATTGTAGTACACACTGTAGTTGTCGGATCCCGAAACAACAACTCCAGAACCCTCTGTGTAAATCGCACTAATCCAGAAAAAACTAGTGCACATAGGGTTAACAGGGATATATATTACGCATAATGACAAACTTTATTATTAAAACAAAAGTGTGCGGGCCTTATAGCCAAGATTACATCATAACGACACATAAATCAAACATCGACATAAAAATTAGCGGAAGATAAATAAAGCAGCAGCCCATCCCGCCTGCCCAGAGGTGAATGATTATAAGATGTGGCCTACTCGTCGCAATCCTCATCGTAACCGATGAAATTGTCCTCTGGCAACAGATTTTAAGTAAGGTGAGTATATAAAGTACTCCACAAGTTACACCAGGAGAAGTAACAGATCTGATGCATGCATGGACATTGTCAAAGGAACGCATAATAAGGTGTTTGTGAAAGAAACAATATTGAAGTAAATACTGTAAGTAAGTACAAACGCTGAATTTAATATATTATGCATAAATGGTATTTCATGGTTGAACCAGAGCGATCGAACATAATTTTCGAACAGTTATTCCCCACGGTCAGACCAGCTCCTCAAAAGACTTTCGACCAGCATTCTCAGCTCGTTTAGACCAGTCGATGGCCAGACCAGTTTCACATGGTCGATCAAGTCACTTTCGACTAGTGACGTCCATGCGATTTGACCGATCAGCTGTAAGACCACCTCTACTGAGAAGACCAGAATGCTTTGTAATCGAATCTACTTTCCAACGACCGACTGGTTAAAACATGTCAAATGCTAATGATTCAAATAAATATTTATCAGTGCATACTTTTGCTCCTATTCATCAAGCATCTCAGTACTGGATACCTAAATCTCTATTGTGTAACCCCAGTATTAAGATACCGATGACTGTTTGTATTCTGTAGGCTCGTTGCAAGAGAAGGAGAACATATGGTTCATTGACTCTGGTTGCTCTCTACACATGACCGGAGACTCACAGTGGTTCTTCTCCCTCACTCATGCCCCCGGTGATGAGATGATCACTTTTAGGGACAATTCTCAAGGATGAGTTCTTGTTAAAGGCACCTTGTGCGTCAACGATAAGTTCATCTTGAAAAATATCGCTCTAGTCAGTAAGTTGAGCTATAACTTACTTTTAGTTTCACAGTTGGTAGATGATAATCTTGATGTGAACTTTAAAAAGCGTTCATGCTATATCTTGGACTCATCTGGTAATCTTGTATGCAAAATCAATCGAGTTGGTCGCCTGTTTAAGGGTGATTTTTCGTACTCAGCATCTTCTGATCTTTGGTGTCATATTTCATCCAATTCTAAGGATTTATTCTTCTAGCACCGTAGATTAGGTTAGATTGGCTTTGATCATCTAGCTCGGCTTAGTAATATGAATCTAGTTAGAGGAATTCCTAGTCTTAAGATTGAGAAGTTAATGGATCTAGTTTGTTCACCTTGTCGACATGGTGAGATGGTCGCATCGTTTCATCCCCTACTCACACAAGTAATGACTGATTCCCCAGGACAATTATTGCACATGGGCACTGTAGGTCCTTCTAGGGTTTGGTCTGTTGGAGGTAAATGGTATATTCTTGTTATTATTGATGATTACTCTAGATAGTCTTGGGTGTATTTTATGACCTCTAAGGATGAAGCTTTCAGTCACTTTCGAGAGCTAACTCTTAGTCTTGCTAATGATCTTTTAGGAGCACTTAGAGTAATTAGAAGTGATAATGAAACTGAATTCAAGAATTCATCACTTGCTTCCTTTTATGCCAAAAGGGTTTAAACCATCAATTTTCGTCTGCTCGAGTGCCGCAACAGAACGGTGTGGTCGAACGCAAAAATAGAACCCTAGTTGAGATGGCTAAAACAATGCTAAATGAACATGCTACTCCTAGGAAGTATTAGACTGAAGCCGTTTCAACTGCTTGCTATATTTCGAATAGAGTTTTCTTGCGAGCTAAACTACATAAGACTTCATATGAGCTTCAGTTTGGTCTTTCTCCCAATATTTCTCTCTTTGAGGTGTTTGGATGTCGATGCTTCATTCTTAAACATGGCAATCTTGACAAATTTGAATCTAAATCCTCAGATGACATCTTTCTTGGGTATGCAGCTCATACTCTATCGAGTACTCAACTTAGAAACTAACAAAATTATTGAGACCTGCGAGGTTACTTTTGATGAGGCTAGTCCTGGTACTAGACTCGACAATGTAGGTATACAGGCCCTTGACACACGCGACGACATCTTCTATGACTCTGATGATGACAACAGAGAGTTCTCGAGCTACACTACAACACCTACGACAACGGTCGCTACGGCCATTCTTAAGACTACAGCTGCTATGACTGCACCTACGACAACGGCCGCCACGACCACTCCTATGACTACAGCTGCTATGACTGTACCTTACACAATAGTTGCTATGACCACTCCTACGACTTCAGCTACTGTGACTGCACCTACATCTAGACAACCACCTAGGTTTGAGAATCCTAAATTCCCTGATCATGTCTACAAACTGTTCAAAGCTTTATATGGCATAAACCAAGCACCCAGAGCATGGTATGATAAACTTAAATCATACTTGCTAAAAAATGATTTCCAAATGGGCGTGGAGATGATCATAGTCGGTGACTAGGAGGACCGGGACTAGGATGGGGAGATCTGAGATCCAGACGGTTAAGGATGTCACGCGAGATGGTCGGGCTAATGCTGGAGTATATGAAGATCAAAGGTGGTGATGCGTGGAGATGCTACGGCCGATGCGGTCCTAGAGGCTTCTACACAAAGGTTGATGATGCGAGATGGAGCTACAGGAGGTTCGTTTCTGGAGGTTTCATCACGTGGTGAGATTAGAAACGTTGTAGAAGGTATCCGTAACGGGAAGGGTTAGAGATTTAGTAAAACCTACATTAGAAACAGTTTTGGGTCCCTTGATTTGATGAAGAGATAGGATTTTGTGTTCGTGTTTGAGTCGAACACAGTTTAGGGCTATAGCATATAAAAACAGAGGTAGGCCAAGTGTTTTGGCTATGGCTTTGCGAGCCTTTCGTGCGAGAGTTTTTAGGGATGCTGTGAGGGCATTTTTGTAGCCACAAATGTAATACAAAAATAATAGATCAGATCTATTCCAAGAAAATTCATCGGTGGCGTGTTTTCTTGAGCATTGCTTTTCTGTGTTCTCGGCGGCATGCTAACGCATCGTGATCCGGCGTACTACAAGCATGGTGTTGTCTTCGGCTTGTACTCGTTCGAGCGGTCGAAACGTTCGAGCGATGAAGTGTTCGAGCGGCCGAAGCTATTCAAGCGAAGGGGGATGTCGACTACGTGCAAAAGCGATCGTAGCGAACGGTCGAGCGAGCGGTCGAACGGTTTGCGGTCAAAATATACATTCGGTAATTTATATTGCCTTTTCTTTTGGTTTGAGATTTATTTTCATGTATCAAAAAACAAAGGCAATCATTCGTCCCTTTGATTATGTCATACGATTCTACAGTTGTCATTTTTTATTCTACATTTTCTCTGGTCACTGAGCTATTCAATTTCAGCGTCCGTTGTTGACTTGTAGCTGCCGGTGAAGAGTATTTCACCTGCTGCCTTCTTTCAAAGTCGTCAGAGAACCTGAGACGTTGGGCAGCCTGGATTAAATATCCATGAAGAACTCGTCATTGCCTGTACGCACGTATGAACCAGCCGGCCGGCCGGAGACTGCAGCTGCTAGAGTGCTAGGCACAGGCTTCGTCGGTCTCTTGTTGGTTGTGCGTTTGCCACGACAAGCCACTGTTTTCTCGAATGGTAGTATACTAGAATAGTTAGGTCATCACCGTTCACCCAACTCGACGATCTTGACAGCTTCGTGAAAGAAGGTTAGCAAAACCAACTCTCCACCTGAGGGAGCGTGTAAAGTAAGCGATGGTTGAGGGTGGGCAGTGAGAGCACTTATCGTAGTGTAATGTGACGTTAACATGTTAGGGCTGCAGCTAGCTAGCACTGATCGGCTTCAACTTTGAAACGACAAGCCGCCTATCAGGTAAAAAGTGGCAGAGCCTAGTTGCCGTCCTGTGGAAAGCGGCAGGGACGATATAAGGAGGTCGAAGAAGCTAATTAACTCGTCAGCTTGATCTGACATTTGCTCTCCGGCCAGTGGTGTGCTCGCCGTCCACCGATCATTATCAGTTCTGCAGACAGCAGTAATGGTACCGTATTTAAGAATGAGGCGCAAATGCAACGAATAATGTTGTTAGTTACTGCATTCAAAGAGACTTTTATTTTCTAATCAGCACTGGTTACTGCCGCGAAGTGTCTGACATGGTAGAATTAAAATCTTACAATTACCTGTGTTCCTCTACCCGCCACAAGTTGATTTTGGAGTATCATCGTGTAAAGCCATTGCTCGTACAGTAGTAAGCCAGTAACCACATAAAGGAGTTCGTATTGGTTTTTACTGATAGCTTTTAGTTGTATCTTATAGTTTTTAGCTGAAATAAATAGTAATAGTTGAAAGAAGTGGTTTTTAAAATAAGAGAATGGGTAGTGAAAAATTGAGATAGAGATGCATGTATGTGACGTGAGCGAGAGAAGTGAAATATGTGATGCACATGTGATCCTCTATCTTATTTGTAGAGTGAGACAATAGGGATAGGAGGAAAGAACATGGTGTGCCAAACTGCCACGAGGCGTCATTGATGTCAACTGAAAGTATTCTGGGGAAATCGGTTTGAAAAGTTGCCCGGCCATTAATGTCCTAAATGGAGCAGCATACATGCATGATGCATTCATCGTGCATGGCACCCGTGAATCCTCACGTGGAACGTATGAAAGCGTAAGTGTAACGAGGAGTACTTTCATACGTACTCGTACCAACAGATGAACAGTGCCTGGACATGGTGTGCCAAACTGCCACGAGCAAGCTAGTCGCGGTACGCGGATGGAAAAGCGACGGCCGAGTGCACAAAGTCAGCTTAGTGCGGCCATCGAAGTATGGCCCCCGTTATTTTTTTCCTTTTAAATGCTTTTGATTTTTAGTTTATCCTATTAATTACTATTTATTAAATTAATAAACTGCATTCCAAAAAAAACAGATCCCGTAGCAATTTGAATAGAGTCGCAGTCAGTCACATATTCACAGTCGTGTTCTCTGGAAGGGCAGACGGGCCTGAGCCCTGCAGTAGCTTGGGAGGTGGGCCTCCGAAATGACGGCGCGCGCGCCGGTGTGCCGTGCGGCGCGGCGCTTGAAACTGCCGCGAGCCGGCGAGCGGTGCCGGCGCCGATTAGCGTCGGGGAGAGGACCAGACGGCGACCAGCGCTTTGGATCTGGCCCCCTGGGCTGGGACCGCAGCGCAGCAGCCGCTCCGCGCGGGGAGAAGGGCCAGCCGTTGGACACCGCGCACTCTGCGGCTCGGTCAGCACGGCAGGCCGCTCTCGCGGACCGCCCGGGAAGAGATGGGCCTCGTGTTGGACGGGCAATGCGTGGAGCTGGGCTGGAACCTGGCAGGTACTAGACTTCTTCACTCGTGTGCCAATGGGGCATCTGGCCCGCGTGGCGTTGTTGTAGATGGCCTTTTTTCTCCGTGTGAGTAAAATTTTTCTCTCGTTCTTTCTGATATCTGGTCGCTCTTCTTTTTCAGATTCAGTATATACCTTTTTTTTCCCTTTCGGAAAAGGTTCACATGCCGGTTGAGTGCCTAGTAATCTAAGACAATGCTCGACGTCTCGATCCATCCCCCGGCTATGGCGTCGGGTGCCTAGTACCAACAGATGAACAGTGCCTGGACATAGTGTGCCAAACTGCCACGAGCAAGCTAGTCGCGCTACGCGGATGGAAAAGCGACAGCCGAGTGCACAAAGTCAGCTTAGTGCGGCCATCGAAGTATGGCCCCATTTTTTTTCCTTTTAACTGCTTTTGATTTTTAGTTTATCTTATTAATTACTATTTATTAAATTAATAAACTGCATTAAAATAAAACAGATCCCGTAGCAATTTGAATAGACTCGCAGCCAGTCACATATTCACAGTCGTGTTCTCTGGAAGGGCAGACGGGCCTGAGCCCTGCAGTAGCTTGGGACGTGGGCCTCCGAACCGACGGCGCGCGCCGGTGTGCCGTGCGGCGCTTGAAGGCCTGGTTGACTGCGGTTACGGTTTATGGCTTTTGGTTGAAATTTTTAAATTTTAACTGTTTACGGTACAGATTACAGAAAGATAGATACTCACTTGTGATTTTGACTGGTACAGATATTGGGCTTTTAACGTGTAGATCGTTTAACTTGTAGACTCCGTCTTGAAAAAAATACTCTGTTTAAAAATTAGGTACTATAACAAAAACTAAAAATCAAGCCTAGGAAAATAACAGCCCTGAAGCTGCCGCGAGCCGGCCAGCGGTGCCGGCGCCGATTAGCGTCGGGGAGAGGACCAGACGGCGACCAGCGCTTTGGATCTGGCCCCGTGGGCCGGGACCGCAGCGCAGCAGCCGCTCTGCGCGGGGAGATGGGCCAGCTGTTGGACACCGCGCACTCTGCGGCTCGGTCAGCACGGCAGGCCGCTCTCGCGGACCTCGCGGGAAGAGATGGGCCTCGTGTTGGACGGGCAATGCGTGGAGCTGGGCTGGAACCTGGCAGGTACTAGACTTCTTCACTCGTGTGCCAATGGGGCATCTGGCCCGCCCGGCGTTGTTGTAGATGGCCTTTTTTCGCCGTGTGAGTAAATTTTTCTCTTGTTCTTTCTGATATCTGGTCGCTCTTCTTTTTCAGATCCAGTATATACCTTTTTTTTCCCTTTCGGAAAAGGTTCACATGCCGGTTGAGTGCCCAGTAATCTAAGACACTGCTCGACGTCTCGATCCATCCCCCGGCTATGGCGTCGGGTGGTCCAATTCCGGCCCAATTAATCTTGGTGTTTATCGCTTGCCCTTTTCCCTTTGGATGGTCCTCTCCGCGGTGTACCACGGAGGAACACCGGCTGGCCCGGCTGTTGGCGCTCACAGCACAGCATGAGCAACTGAGCGTTGAGCAGTGCCGTAATGGACCTAGAAATCGATCTATGCCAAAACAACTAGAAGGATCCATAAGTACGTACGACGGGCGATCGCAGTAAGCAGCCTTATTTGTCGGCCAAACAGTCTGTAAGATCGATGGCCATGTACCATAAACTGTTTACAGGTACGGCTGCTCCTCGGAGAGGCATCGGTCGAGCCATGCTGCGTGCGTTGCATGCATGGCTTGTTCCCGGTGTTCGTTTGCTCGATCACGAATCACAAGAAGCACAAACGCACGGGTGATCGAATCGCGTGATGCATCGGTATATCTGGATGTGCATGTGTTCAGTTTTTCACCGTGCATGACGCCATATCCATCCCTCTCCTTGGGAACCACCAATGACGGGTTGGTTCATCCATACCCACACCAATTGCCAATTTGATATGTATGCATGGTCCCAGATTAACCTTCTTCCAAATGCTAGCATATTCCACAGATCGGAATCAACTCAATCCCTTTCAGTTCCTCCCCTTACCATCATTCTGTCAACCTAGCTTGTCGATGCGACATCGAGAGCTAGCCGACATGTTTGAACGTACGTACATGCACCGCGCTACGACGTGACCACCACGGCATAGGGACAAGCACTACCGCCGCGCGCTTGTGTGCCTGCATCGTCTGCATGGAGCCGGCGATCTAGCTTGCTGCACAGAGCTGGTGATCGAGCGACGACAGATACCCTCGCTGTCTCGCCAGTTTGTAATCCCCTCTTACAAATACACCATCCACTTGCTCGGATGAGTTTCGGTGTATATGTCCGTATTTTTTTTAAAAGGAAAACAGTAGGAGAGATTCCTACTATGGTATTATATATATAAATAATAGAATGAATGCTACAATATGCACAGAGATTTAGGAATTAGCTTATAAATTATCTGGTCAATTACAGAAATCATGATGAGCACTACATTAACTCTATGCAAATGCAGAGTTACATCTCTCTTGAAGTCTCTTTTCTAGTCAGCAAGACTACGGGGCAAATGTTCAAAGATTGCACCATTTCGCTGTTTCTAAATATGCTAGGCAGCGATAATGAATATTTCCATTAAAAAGCAAACCCAATCCCAAAATTTTGCTTTGTCAAATAGACCCTTTGCCAACACAGTACTAAACAAACATCCAAAGAAAAGATGATGTGATGTCTCTTCTTCACCTCTGTCACACCCAACATTTGGTGGAAAAAAAATCAGATATGTGCATATGGCTAACTGGCTTGTTGCAGAACTAGAAAACGATAAAGAAGAAGAGGAAGATCCAGCGCAGCCGGCATCTAAGGTTCAGCGAGTAAATTGTTAGTTCCTTATTGATGAACTTACATTGAAAAGGAGATTGCAATGGAGTTTACAACGGATGAACTTATTGATGACTTCGATGCAATTCAGACGCGCAGAGCAAAATTTAATTGAAACATGTTAGTTCCTTTAACCATTGATGCTTATCATTATATTTTTCATCGCAAAATTGTCAATATATGATCACAACATAATTAATGATTTAATAGAGATTTTGGTGTTTCAATATATGATCGAACCCTATATATATATATAGAAATTTATACTATACTATATGTATTTAATTGTCCGGCCCCCACTATATATAATTCCTGGCTCCGCCCCTGGTCACATAGAACACAAGTTGGGTGACCAGCAATATTGTAATTCTTTCTCTTTAAGATGTTACTGGTGTTAAGTCTATCCATCATGAGAAGCCAGGTGAAGACTCTTACATATAAGCGAATAAACTTCTGGACTTTGCAATTGAGCGAATTGATTATTGTAACATTTCCTTGAAGTGTAGAGACCATTGCCCCAAATATATTTCCAAAAATCATGCACTTTTGTTGTACATGCACCGTAGTTAACATGGTCTGTAATCCATCATATTCATGGTAAGCCTCTGCAGATAATGGCAAATGAAATTGAATATAAGGACCATTTTATTGTGGGAAGTTCCTGATGGAGATGTCTCGATCCTTAGCAAAAGAGTAAAGTCTTGGATATTTGTGACATAACAAATTGCCCTCCTAGCAATCCTTCTAAAATAGAATATCATGACCATCCCTAAGGCATCCCATAGCGATGCCTCTGAACTATGTTATATGTCTCATTACATCATGCCACCAAAAAGAACCACAATCCATTTGTTGCATGGGGAACTAGATTCTCATAGTATTTTGACCAGATGAGGTGAACCCAAGGAATGTCATGTTTGCCATAGAATTTATGAAGATACTTCATGAGTAACGCACCGTTCTGCATTCTCAAGTTTAACACTCCAATACCACATTTCTTGTTTGGCCGACACACTCTATCCCATGCTGCTAAAGAATCAAACCAAACTTGTAAGTCCTTGGATCCTCTCCAGAGACAGTGCCTACGTGCTCTGTCTATATGATCAATGACTTTTTTAGGCATCTTAAGCATATACATATAGTAAGTCGGCTACAAGGAAAGGACCGCATTTACGAACGTTGGTCTAGCTCCATACGATAAGAAGGTTGTAGCGCTTGATAATATTTTTTTCCACTCTATCTACCAATGGTGAAAAGTTTTTAACTGTTGGTGGTGTTGTACCCAATGGTAGACCGAGATATGTGAAAGGCATAGAACCAATTTTGCACCCAAATAACCCTGCTAGATGACCAACTTTGTCCTCATTGATATTGATTGGAATCATCAGATACTTGTGATAGTTCACTCTAAGACCAGTAGATGTAGAGAAGGTTTGAAGAAGACCTTTCAAGCACAAGATTTGCCTTCCACAAGCTGGCAGAATTATTAGTGTGTCGTCTGCATATTGGACAACTGGGTAATCAAGATTGTTTAAGCTTGGTATGGGGTGTTGGAGGACTCCTTTTCTTGCTGCTTCATTGACAATTAACTGTAAAAGATTAGCCCCCAGCACAAATAACAGTGGGGACAAAGGATCCCCTTGTCTTACCCCCTCTCTTGTATTGAAAAATATTCCCTGGCACTCCATTCAACAGCACAGATGAATAAACCGAAGCAAGAATTTTTGATATCCATGAAATTCAATCTCTGGGAAATCTTTTCTGTGCATGATGGCAAGTATGGTTGAATTTTCTATTGTATCAAAAGGTTTCTCAAAGTCCAGCTTAAGAAGAATAATTTCCTTTTTGCTCTGTTGGCACTGATGAATGTATTCAAAAGCCCAAGCTAGACAATCTTCAATTGTCCTGCTCTTAAGAAAACCATATTGATTTTTATGGACCAACCGTAAGATGATCTTTTGCAGTCTATTTGCTAATATCTTCATCAACAACTTTAGAACTAAGTTCAATAGAGAGATTGGTTTGTAGTCATTTACTATTTCTGGGCTAGACTTCTTCAGAACTAGAGTGATATATGAGCCATTGATACTTCTAACATTTACTCTTCCTTTGAAAAAAAAATCATCACAGAGTGTGTATATATCCATTTTGATTATGTCCCAACATTTCTTGATGAATAAACCATTCAATCCATCCGGTCTAGGAGCTTTATCGGAGGAAAGAAGTTTAACCATGTCATCAACTTCTTTTCTTGACCAGTCTTCTCCCAATTCTGTTAATTGTGTCATCGATGGGATTAGTGCACTCAAGTCAAAGTGCATATATGGTTCAATTGATATTCCCATCCATCCTTTGAATGCTGTCCATAAAGCTGCCACCTTCCCTTCATGTGAATGAATTGTTGTTCCACTATCTGATTGTTAGTATGGTATTGAATTTCGGCGGTATCTCGCCGTGGCCATTGTATGAAAGTATTTGGTATTTTCATCGCCTAACTTAGTTCATCTTATAGTACATCTCTTGTTTCCAGTATATCTATTGATATCTAAATAATCTTAACAGATGATTTTTTATTATGTTCTAAAAGTTGAGCTCTTCGCAATATAAAGAACGTTGCTCCTCCAGTGTGTCCAAAAAAGGATAACCATGTTACAATTTTGTATAATTAGATTTAGCTGCGAGAGTGTTTTACTCTTGATTTTAAGACCCCTTCTCAGATTCTTAAAACATGCAGTCAATTTATTTGCATTGTTGCTAGTATAATCTGGCAGATTCCAATAGAACTTAACTATGTCCAGAAAATCCAGATGACCCACCCAATAATTCTCAAACCAAAATATATTAGCTTTTGGAATAACTGTATCAATACTTACTACACAAGAGGCATGAGCAGATACATTTTTGGATAGCAACTGTACAATCGTATTTGGATATGCCACAGTCCATTCATTTGTCGTAAAAAAAACAATCCAATTGTTCAAGGAGAGGGACTTCTTGCATATAGATCCAGATGAACGGCCATCCTTTTAAGGGAATTTCAGTGAGACTGAACTGACTGATGATGGTATTGAAAATCATAATGTCATTCATGTCTCCTCTCGGTTTATTTCTTTTTTAGACTGATCTGATAAAATTGAAGTCTCCTAAGATGAGCCATTTCTGGTCAGAAGGAACATGTAAATGGAACAGCCAATCCACAAATTCATCTCTAAGCTCTCCATTGCAAGGGCCATATATGTTTATGAGAGTCCAAAGGTCAGAATTGGCAACTGATTTGAACTGGATGATCTATGCAAAGTAAGAGTTGAAAACAAGATTGCCTTCAAATACATGGCTATTCCAGAGCACAAGAAGCCCACCAAATGCACCCACAGAAGGGGAGTAACTGAATTTATCAAAAAATTTAGGAGCGAATTGTCGGATATAAGAATGGTCAAAAGTGTCCCGTTTTGTTTTCTAAAGATAGATTATAGAACAACCACTCTCTTTGATTTTTTTCCCCTAATTGATATCCATTTGTCAGGTGAATTAATCCCCCGAACATTGCAACACAAAACCTTTCAACTTCTAAATTGATTACCTGAATTCATGTTTTCTAAATTTGCTAATTTTTGTTTAATTATTATTGCGGATTTTAGTTATTTATGAATGTTACTTTGAACGTCATATGGAAATCAGATTGCAATTTTTTATTTTTATTTTCAAATTTCTCTTAATTTGGATTATATTTGATATAGACTCTTTCTTTTAATTTGCTAGTTTTTGTTTAATTATTATTGCGATTTTAGTTATTTATGGACATTACTTTGGAAGTTGTATGAAAATCAAATTGCTAATTTTTCTTTATTTTTAGTTCCAAATTTCTCTTAATTTGGATTATACTTGACATTGACTCTTTCTTTTAATGTGTGCCATTATAACTCGGGTCTGCCAGGTTGATGGCTAGATCTTTGGCTAAGTATATAATTAGTATAGATATAGATAGATTCTTATATCTCTAAGTCAACTATCAAATCTAAACCTAATTTCGCCTTTAAAATTATGATATACCAAATTAAAAGCTAGATGTTTTGTTTTTTGTGAGAGTTTCTATTATATTTTTTCTTAGCAACTCTAAAAGATATGTAATCTACTTTTAATATATAATAGATCTGCTGGTAGAGATCGGATGAAGTAAGCACTAGCATGCTAATGCGATTATCGACTATCAACTAATGATTGTATATCCAAAAATATGTAATTGATCGGAGCAGGAATGATTTAATGGATGTATATAATATCTGAGTGAACAGAGCAAATCCATTACTAAGCGCGACAAAAGTAGCCAGGCAAAGTTTCTAGGTGGCAGTTATACCGGCAAAGCACTGCGAGTGCGAGCTCAAGTGGCCAAAAGGCTCTGCCCTGAAAGTGCAGTGTAAATATCCTGAACTACAGCTGCAAAATAGCTTGTTTCACATCCTTGTACGCGTGGCACATATGATGAAGTGGATGCTTCAGAGTTCAGACTTCGGAGTACAATTACCGACTCTTCTCAGCACTTGAAACAATTAAGTGCGAGTGTTTTTAAATTTTAGGTGAGATAGTCCTACTTGTTCGAACATAGAAGAAAAGTGGATTGATATATAACTACAAGGGAAAAGACATATAACCATGCCGCATGCAGTTATTTTAAGGCTGTTTCAATCATGTATTTCTGTAATTCCCCGGGAGTGGATTGAAGGGGATGCAATGTGATCAATTCGTTTCACAGGGAGGTGATGTGTTGCGGAATCAACTAGGCAAGATACGAAACAATGAAGAATAATTAAGAATACGACACAAAACTTTTATGTGAAAAACTCTTTGAGAAAAAATCACAGACATATAATCGGCGAAATCACTATATGGAGAAGAAGTTACAAAACGTTCTTCGCGTATTACATGTGCATTAGCACTGTATGGGTCTCTCCACTGAGAGGCTTATAGAGAGTATACAAATATCCTTAGAAACAAGAGTCTCAGATGATAAAGAAATAGAGTCCTAATCGGCAAAGGGAACAGAGCCCTACTCGGAGACGAAGTAAAGTCCTAGTAGAAGACGATGAAGAGTTATAGTCGGAAGTGTCTCGAGTAGACATGTCTGACTCCAGTCGGTGCAAGCATCTTAGGGCACTACGTCTGATACAGATCGCTCACAACCAATCTGATCAATATGAAATCCCGAATAGTTCAAAATTATATACTAGTTGGATAATGAGTTCTGATAGAACTTATCGATTAGATTGCTTTTACTTTTGAAGTAAAATCTGATCGAACTCCACGAGCAATCAGAATCGACCAGATTAAAGCCAGAAAATACAACGGAATTTGTGAAAGCTCAAGTGAAAAGGCAACACTTTTGGCTGTCATTGAGACATTGACCAAGCTTGCCCGGGAATACTTGGAAGTTGGAAAGTTTCATCAAGAGACAAAATTATAGCCCTAGTAGCCAGCTTCATGCCGAAAATGGTGGCAGTCCTTAATCTATTCAGTAGCACCGTAGTAGATTAGCAGATATAGCGTCCAGTAGTGGACACCGCTCCTTGCCAACCATCATCACTAATGACGTCTCATGCATGCAACACAAGTTTTGGAGAATACTACCAAGTGTGATGTATACCTTTCTCTCTCGCTCACTCTCTCTCCTCCCGGTTGCCTTTACCAACCTGCAAGAAGATAGTGGGCCTGTTAAGGGGCATGTCGATGACACATCAAGGGGAAAAATTATCAAGTGGCAGACATCCCCTGCAAAAAGGGGAAGGAAGCCCTAGAAATATTCCTTTGGTAGGCTATGAGAGTCTATGTACAAGATCTAGTGTATATTTATCACGAACAATTGTCGCTTTAGTTGAGTCGAATT
The DNA here is from genome assembly GCA_036346245.1 of Bonia amplexicaulis. Lineage (NCBI taxonomy): Eukaryota > Viridiplantae > Streptophyta > Magnoliopsida > Poales > Poaceae > Bonia > Bonia amplexicaulis. Next base: position 23,582,685 of record CM070744.1, read on the forward strand.
TAAATTTAGCAAAAAATTTAGAAATTCAGATTTCAGATTGTGCTATCAAGTTCAAGCAGTTTGATCGGCTGATGGCCGGCGGACTAACTACCATAGGACAAGCAGTCATACCGGCAATGGTCTTTTAGGAAAATAAACACTAAACACGTGCGTAAGCTTATTTGGGGATGAGTTTGCACTCGGTGCCACTAGAATGTGAAACTGGAGATGAAACTAGATAGAGTTTAACCGAAATTCTAGAGAGAGTGTTTCTTGGTGTTGTTAAGCGGTTAAATCGGCCAGTGGCCGACAGTTTGACTAGGGCAGTCTGGCCAGCATGTGAAGTGCAGCCAGACCAATGGGTGCGTCCAGAGAGCAGTGAAATTGGTTTTTGAGTTGGATGAGTATGTGCATGGCATGGGTGATGTTGATTAGTTGTGTTATGTTGCATGATGCATGATTTTGACTAACGTGAACTAAGTGCATGGAACTTGTGCTCGAGATGATTGCTTGATTTTTGTATGTGCAGGTGACTTAGAGAATGTTAGCGAATGACGTCAATAGACTGGGACTAGGCGGGGGAGCTGAGGTCCGAACAGTCGTGTAAGTTTAGTGAGGCTACGTGGCTCAAGTGAGAAGCGCAGAGAAGACAAGGATCATGAAGAGGTAAGTTAGTGCATGTGGTGCACTACGTGACGAGGCCGATGCATGTAGAGACGATTTGGGGAGTCCAAATGCGTGAAGACACGACGGCTAATCATTGGACACTACATGTTGCATGTCGAAGCATGTGGATATGTTTTGAGGTGAAAGGGAAGACATAGTCAAGGGAAGGTGTCTGAAAGCTTCGTCGAGGGTATTTTGGTAGTTGGCCAAATACCGGGGTTGGTGCCTTGATCAAAACCATGGCGCGGAGAGGTGCAAAGGAGAAGTGGTTTAGGTTAAAGAGAGCTATAATTGGCAAGTGGATCAATCGCTAAAGAGTTAGCTGCTTGAGTCTTGTAAATTCTTTGAGAAGTGTGCATGACTGTGTAAAACCCGTGTTAGTGGGGTTGATGGGTTTCCCCGGTAGTCTTAATGGGTTAGATCTATTAGGGTATGTGTTGGTTATTAAAGGGGAGGATAGGAGGTGGTAGAGGGTAAGAATTCTATGGTTTAGGTTTTGTGCTATCACCTTATCTCCTTTCATGATTGTCAGATAGAAAATTTAAGAGAGGGAAGAGTAGGGGTGGATATCGAGCTAGCTCGGCTCGCGAAAGCTCGTTAAGCAAGTGGCTCGACTCAGCTCGTTAAGCTAACAAGCTGAAACGGAGGCTCGGCTCAACTCAGTTGAAAGCTTAAGATTGGCTCGTTAGGCTCATTAGCCTCCCTCATTAATTCATTAGGAAATTGATCACCCAGATCTACAACTCCACAAGAACCATCCCCACATATAACAATACACAAGTATGAAGTATTTTTCATCATAGTATGACCAGAGTCTAGAAACAACATCACTCATGCACGTTGAGATTGCAATTGCACATCATCATCAAATCGAGATAAAAAAGTATACCTTGCAGGGGCGGTTCTTGATGGTGCTGGCCTACTATGGGTAGGTCTTGAATGCCTCCACATCAGCCTTCGACTCAATGTGGTGCACTGGTGCTCCTCTGAATCTAACATAATGATCTTAGCTTCCCTGAACAAATCAAATCCAAGAAAAATCAACAATTTGACCTCTATTCCTTAAGATTTTAGCACTAAGAATTTTCCAAATCGAGAAACCGAGCTACTAAATTTGGAACTAAATATGAGTCGAGTCCCAAAAATTTACCTGGTTTGGATAGATCACGATGAGTAGGAGGCGGCGGCGGATGGCTAGGAAAGTCGGTGGCGGATGGCTAGGGGAATCAGCGGCAGAGGCCAAGGGGCGCGCAGAGGCGAACAAGGAGGAAGAGGGGAGGCGACGGTGAAGGCGGATGGTGAGGAGGGGGCTGAGGTGGACGGGGATGGGGATGGGAAGGGGAGGTGGAGGCGGACGGCTAGGAGGATGCTGAGGCAGATGGGGATAGAAAGGGGAGGTGGACAGCGAGGAGAAGGGGAGGCGGACGGCGAGGAGGAGGCCGAGTTGGACGGGGATGGGGACGGGAGGTGGATGGCGAGGAGGAGGGGACACAGTGGCGGAGCCGAATGGCGAGAAGGAGGGGAGGCCGAGGAAGACGAGGAAGGGGACGGCGAGGAGGGGAGGCCGAGCGTGCGGTGAGGAGGAGGCGAGGATGTTGTGTACAGTACTGCAGTGAGGAACTAAGGATGTTAATGTTAGGGATATGATTAAGTTAACTGAGCCTAATGAGCCAGCGAGTGGCTCGCGAGTCGGCTTCGGGCTCGGCTTGTTAGGCGACCGAGTTGAAACCTAGGCTTGGATCGGCTCATTTATGCCACAAGCCGAGTCAAGACAAGCCTACAACGAGCCGAGTCGGCTCGCAAGCCTCGAGCTTTTTTACCACCCCTAGGGAAAAGTGGTTCTTTCACTACACCTTATCAGCACCCATGAGTATGTAAATTTCATCCTTCATTGGGAATAGATCAAAGTTTTATCTCAATCATATTCTTGTTTGCGTTCTTACTTTATTTTGATTGTTCTTGAATTTGATTTGTGATTTCACGTTCGTGGGTATTCTAGCATGATCTCTTCCGTAAATTACATTGTTAGGACATATGAGAATAGATCCAAAAGATCTCATATCTTAGATTCTCACGAGCAAGAAGTAATTTAAGTTTTAGGGTTTTTGGTGTTATTGTGCCATAGATTTGATGATATCGAATTTAGTGAACCCGTGCCTAAGAACCTCGTGATTCTTGATTGCTTCAGATTCTTAATGTCTTAAACAAATCTCATGCAAATTTTGAAAGTGTTTGGATAAGAACTAAGCAAATTCTTAATATTTGAGAGCAAATTCTTAATATTTGAGATTTGTCTCGAGAGGATTTCATGTCTGGAAATAGGAAACCAATCAGACTAGCCTCAGCTGTCAGACTACCGTTGCGTTTGTGGTCAAATCGAGCTCGACGGTCAGATTGGTCAATCCATGCCGGTCTGACCAACTATGTGTTGTTAGTGGCTGATTTTGTTGCTTTAGCTCTCGAGCCATGTTTTGCTTAGCCTGGTTGGTGTAATCCGAACTTGGTTACTATCATAATCACTCAAGTGAAGATTTTGAATACTTTTAGAGAGAAAAATTAGGGAATCATTTACCACTTTGATAATCAACATCGGTGCTACGCTCTCCATCATAGGTGACCACGTACATATGATTGGGTTAGCAAGAACATTATGATGATCCTCTCCTCTTAGCCATAGCTAAACCAAGCAGAAAGCCATCCGTAAAGCCACACAAATGCAGGTACATACTACTCTTTTATCGGGTCAGTGGGCGAGCCAGGGACAACTCAGCAGGCCTTTGACCAATGGAATGTTTGGGAATCTCCATGCATGCATTATGGTACGCGCTGATGGCGATCACCTTAGTCAAGATTCCCACAATTGTGTGGGGTTTAATTTGCACCACAGATCCATGAGACCATGATGGGGCAGTTTGGGGGTAGTAGTGGGTCTGTGCCGCCACCGCTGTCCTGTGCTCATACATCTAGAATTCTACATGCCCTAGCCCCTATGTGAACAGATGATTCCTTGAACTTTCTGGGAAAGAAGAGAAGAGAGAGAGATGGCCGGGGATGGTGCGCAGTTTAGGTTAATCACCACAAAGCAAGGCCTGTTCAATTCGATCGCACAAACTGGAGGGTCATGTGGGAAAGATGGGTAGCACATGCATGATACATGCACATCGATGTACAGGGGTTGGACTGTGCAGAGATCCCATTTTCCCTGCCAAACCATGCATACTCATCCTGCTTAATTTGGTTCTTTTGAACAATGTGTTTTGTTTACTTGATATCTAGAGGTGAGCAGGTGCAATGCACCAGCGAGATCGCAAGAAAATGGGAAAATCTCGTGGCCCTAAGTCATTCAAATGTTCAGTGCACAGTTGACACAAACAGGCCTGTTCTTTTCGGCTTCTAAAAGCTATTTTTCAGTTTTTCTATAGTAACTAATTTTTGAATGGGGTATTTTTTAATATAGGGTCTACTAGTTAATTGTAGTATATACCGTACTAACTTCATTTATATCGGCAAAAACCGCGTGTGAGTTTCTGTTACTCTGTAATCTCTCACACGAACAGCCCAAAAACCATAAGCTGCAGCCAAAAGACATAAGCTTCAGTAAAAAGAACAGACCCACATACTATGCAAGTGACAGCTTCCATACTCGGACAAGGGGCATTGCAATGTCCTTGCGCATAAATTGGAGCTAAATAAATAGGCCTTGACTTTGAAATACTAGAAGGAAAGACACACCGTCAGGCCTTGATAATAAAGCTGTAAAAGACATGGTTGACCGTCCAAATCAAATAATTCTTTTGAAAAAGTAGAGATTGAAGAAAAACGCAGGTGTGAATTAGTGGTCTGTTCTTTACAGGAAAAGGTTGTCGCTTTAGTTAGAAAAACACAGGTTTGGTTAGTCTGTTTTTACTCTCATAGAATAAAAAGACCATTGAGGTTGATGACTTTACATGACCTTAATCCTAGTGGAATAAAATGAAGTTGTTATCAAGGTCAATCTTCTAATGCCAGCTTAAAGTGCGGGAATTCCATAAAAAATTTATGGAAAACGATATTTGTTTCATCAAAGTTTCTATCACATCTTCCTAAGAACGTTTTAGGACCCGTCTAAAATGTAGCAATTTCACATGACATAGCTAAATTTACAAAACAAAAGATTACTAACCTATTTATATCGGCTAACTTGTAGATAAATTTGTAGAGAGATGCTCGCGTGTGATTTTATCTGATATAAATAAAGTCACTACAACATGTTACTACAATTGACTAATAGATTTTGTTTTAAAAAAATATTTTATTTAAAAATTAAGTATCGTAGATAAATAATTTATTATAGACAGCTTTTGTAAACCAACCGGAACAGCCATCCAAACGGACCTTAACGCGTGGAAGAAAGAAACCGCTCTTTGTTTTATCACCGTTCTAAGGCCCTGTTTGTTTCCACTTAAGATTATTATAATCTAGCTTATAAATCATAAGTGGAAACAAACAGTCCAAATTATAAGGTAGCTTATTATAATCTAATAATCCAGATTATTGTAATCTAATAAGCTCAAAAAAGGAGCTTATTTCAGCTTATAGATCACATTTTATCTAAATGACTATAAAACTTCAGAAAAATTACCCACCTTTGCCATTCATTAACTCCCTAATCTTTAAACATTATAAACTCAAGGGCATTGTAGTCTTTAAACATTCGAATACAACAATTCATAACTCTGATAATCCAAGCTGCCAAACACCTGACAGCTTATTTTCCACCAGCTTATTATAAGTTAGCTTATATAATTTACACCTATAAACTAAATTATAATAATTTTAAGTGGAAATAAACAGGGCCTAAGTAAAGATGGTCTCCCCTCGGCAAGGTAACACCAAAAACGACCCCGCTTTCCAATGCCGTCGCCGTACTGGATATCTCTCTCCACACACCTCATTATTTATCACGCCACTCCCCAACGTTTGAACGCCCTTTGCTCCCCTTCTGCTCCCCGTTTTCGTCGTTCCTCGCCCTCAATCTCCCGCGATCGATGGAGGCGGCGCTAGGAGCGCTCTGCCGCGGCGGAGGCTGGTCGTACGCGGCCGTCTGGCGCTCCCACCCGCAGGATCCCCGGTGAGTCGTGTGATTACTGAGCGATTTGGTCTTCATACTTCGTAGGTGGCTCGTGGTGCAAGTAGACGTAGGACTCGTAGACTGTAATTGCCTCGTTCGGCTGGCCGCTGGCTAGTTAGCCTCCAGTTGGTTGGAAATTTGGAATGCTTTCTTGTTCTTATTCTTTCTTTGCCTACTTCACATTGCAGTGCCACTTTTTTTTCCTCCAACAAATGTGAGATGGGGGTCACACTATAAACATTAACCAGCAAGGCAAAATAATCGAAAATTCGAAATCCATGGGCCGGTTTCAGGCCAGAAGTTCGTAGTGCTATTTATATTGCTTTGTTTGTTTGGTGAGTGGTACTTTTACATACTATCACATGAACGGAAGATGGCACGTACTATTGCCACGGTTCTCCAAAGTTCCGGCCTGTTCATTTCTTGTGTCGAGCAGGGAGCAATACAGGAAAATTTGGAACAAACATTTTAGCTGCTACTGTGGTGTGTTCTTTTATCAGAAGTTTGCATCAAAATCTCTACTTTTTCATGTCATTTCCATAAGAAAAGTTAACAGAAAAGAAAGCTAAGTGTCCATTGCTAATTATTTCCTTGGATTTGGGAAGGGAGACATGGCTGAGTTATCTTATCTCCTATTTCTTTCTTTGAATGATAGGATGTGGGCTGTAAAAAGATGCATCTTTTTCTTATCTTTTTTGAACAAAACACTGTGATTCCATCAAATTGACAGGAAGGTGTGTCTCCTCTTTTTGGATGTCTCTTTTACTTTTGAATGCGATGCACCAGTCACTCGTTGTCCATCTTTTGCTTTTTGATTCCTATTTTGTTTTGTTTTGTTACCTCCATTGGTGGTGTGCAACTTTTCTTTCTAGGGACTTGCTCCTATCTGTACGAGAATACTGACATGACAGGTGCTATGTTTAATGCCAGGTTGCTTACATTAGGGGAGTACTACTGTGAAGATGAGGCTAGAAAAGTGGGTGAGGAGATGCATAATCAAGTCCATATTGTCGGGGAAGGGTATGGCAAGATGAATATCATCTTAGTTATCTTTGGTCATTTTATCTTGATTTACTGATGATATAAGAGCGTTCGGAGTTACCTTCAGTCTCAATAGGATATGTGCTTTCCTGGTGGTAGTCTTGAACGCTTTGTAGGATTTGTTGGCTTCATAGAGAAAATCTAATCAGTTGCTTACCGTTTGTCATGGTTCCTATTTAAATGTTTTCTTAGCAGTGTTTGAATAAAACATCTAGTTAACCAGTCTCCTGGAATCCTAACTCGTCCTGGTGAGTGATGAGATAGATATTTGTTAAAAAAGGAGTGGTGAGAATCTAATTTTTGGGAGCAAGATATCTTTATGCCAAAGCTAAACACGAACGCCTCTTATTTAGTTAGTTTGATTTTACAATCATTTTTCTCTATAAACTGTGTGTATATGTCACCATTGGTTGTGGAGTCAATAAATTTAATTGGTACATGCTTCATTTTTCCATTACTAATTAATAACACCTACCTTCTCCCGTTTCAGCATCATAGGGGAAGCTATGGTAAGTGGAAAGTGTCAATGGATTTTGATGATACCTGCCTTGGATTGGATCAGTTAAGCCATGCAGATAACCAAGACTTATTTCAGGTATAAATGTGTTGTTCTCTTCTTCTGGCACAATAAATAAAATTAAGAACGTCAAACAGACCATTTAGGCTTTAGCTTCAGAGGCTAGGACATATGGTGATTGACAAATACAGATAACTGAAGAACCTCGTCACAATTTGCACCTGTGCTGTTCTCTCTTTCTTTGTTTCTTTAATTGTTACTTGTGTTACGGTTTTTAGAAAAATTATTGTGACACTCCGGCCCATGATGATCTATGTGTGTGTGTGCATATGAGGGTGCAAATTAGTCCCATTTTACTAGTTTAGTTTAAGAAGTACTTACATATAAGTCTAGAAGTTCTAATAGTAACACCCCCGGTTAACTGTTTTGCGCGAAGCGAGGACGAAAGTGTAAGCGGGTTGCTACGTGTGCGTGACCTATCCAGAATGGGGTTAGGCCTAAGTCAGTTTGGACCCTAGGGCGTTACAATTGTTTGCCACCCTGGCTGTGATTTTTTCAGTAGTATGAAGGCAGTTTTCCCTTCTTGATTATAACAACGAAATGCTTAATTCCTTTTTTCAGGGCTATACTTGGTTGCAACATCAGTCCCTGAATGGGATAAAGGTTAGTGTTTTCTTGTATTCTTTCCTGAGAAAACTACATTAGCATGAACATGTCACTCATGGGACCAGCTTGAAGTATTTGTTTATCTTTGTTGATGCCAAATTGGTTAATGAAAGTGGCAGTACTTTATCTGCAGACTATTGCTGTTGTACCTCTCCAGTTGCAGGGTGTGGTGCAATTTGGTTCCATGCAAAAGGTTAGTACCTAAAATATTAGAAAATACAATCTTTATGCCCTTAAGTCAATGTCAATAATAACACTGTTACATGGCCTTGTGTGAAGCAACTATGGATAATATGATACCGCCAGGTCCAAACTCAATTTCATGTTTGATCTCACTTCTTAACAAAATATATGAACATATTCCATATTTTCAAGGGAGAGCATACAGAACCAAAAAAAAAAAAAAAGCTTTCTTGAGCATCTGCTACTGAATATAGTATTACAAGTGAAGAAATTGAGTTTTGTGGTGGATAACTTAGCTACCTATTATATATTAAAAATCGATGACAGATCTTTTACAACTACTAAGAAAAAAGAGAAATATGCTATAAATTCTTACAAAAAAAAGCATCTAACCCTTAAATTGGTGGACCGTAATTTTAAAGACTTAGATTCGATAGTTGTCTTAGAGATATATTAATTTAAAAAGATCTAAAAAAACATCAAACCCTTAATTTGGTGGATCATAATTTTAAAGGTTTAGATTCGATAGTTGGTTTAGAGATATATTAATTTGAAAAAAAAGAAATAGGTAACACTATGTTTAATTCGAAGGTGGAGAGTATAAATTTGCTCGATGGGCCCACCTCCCAATCCTCTCTTTAACACATGAGGATAGAGATCTCAAAATAAAATTTGCTAATTAAAATATGAAATCAAATATCCCAAATTCAAATTTAGAATGCAAAATATAAATTTTGAAATATGGAATTGTGTAAAAGTATACAATACTACACCAAACCGTACAATTGTGTGGGCCAATAGGCTAGTTTTATCTAATAGTTTATCAGGGCAAGCCTATATGAGTACAGTCTTGGAAGCTGACTCTAATTTTCGCATTTCGCCAGGTTTTTAAGAACTCGGTGTTTTTCAATCAAGTTAATAATATGCTTGATCAGATGACAAGCACTTCAAATGATCCTTCAACAATGTATACCCAAACAGATGCTCTTGCATACACTGAGCAATCTATACTCGGTTCTATGAGATCTATGAATGGCATTCTTGTGAATAACAAGGTCACCCCGTTGAAAAGTGAGAAATTTGAGGAGAGTACAGAGAACAGAATCTCTAAGGGCTCAATCTGTTTTTCAAGCAACTCTCAGAGATCTTTAAATGATCTGACCTCCTACGGAAGTGGCGACACTAGTCTTAATCCTTATACGGTGGCCATGCCAGTAAACTCCAAGTCAATAAATGAGTTTAAAGGATTTGATAAGTTCAGCACCTTCCTTTACCAAAATATTGGTGCGAGAACTCCATTGCAAATCAAATCTAGTAAAGAGCCTGACTCTAGTTTTGGTAGAGTAATTTCAGCATACAAAAGGCTGAACAATCTTCAGAGAACAGAAGTGTCATCTGATCAGAACATGCCAGAGTATTTCCCATATCTTTACACCTGCAGCAACTCTCCGAATTCTGGCATTGGGTTCTCATCATCTTGTACTACAGTATCGGGAAAAGCAAAGATTGCCTCCAAACTGAGAGTGAGAAATTACTGTGTAAATCTATACCATTGAGTAGTGCCCCTAGTGTTTCTCAAATCCAAGATAATTGCTTCACACCACACCATGCCCTCGTGCATGAACAATCTCTGGTGCCTGATCCTGGAGAAGGTCCAAGTGTTCTCTTACATGAAGAATCTCTTATCGTTCAAAGTGACTTATTGCAGGTGAAGGATACCAATCACTTAACAAGCGAGGTTTATTGTACAGACCCCGAATTGCCTAATAGAACATTTGAGAAAGCTACCGTGGGAACAACAGACTGTAACATGAAGGGAATCAATGAAAATGGTGATTTGCTAGAGAGTATGATGTTTGATCTGAGCGCTAACACTCTCGTGCGAGATTGGTCTGATGACAATGTGCTGCTAGCAGGAAACCTTCCAAATTTAGGTGACACAGCCTCAGAGTCTGTTACAGAACTGACAAACAACCATCCATTATCAATTGGAGCAAGGGATTGACTTCCATATCTGCAGTCGAACAGTTCCTTGGTGCCAATGATAATGTCAGTGGTGATGTGCATGTAGCTGCAGCACGTAGTCCAAGTGCGGCTGAAGCTAGTGCTTTAGCTGGCTGCGTTTCAGATTATCAGTTACCGAGCCTTGATTTTCAAGACTGCCTGACAGCATACAATGCACAAGTACCGCCATTGGTCTTCCCTTCCAGTAGCTATACATCCGAAAATGCGCAAAATGGATCTTCAAAGGCAACTTCAGCGTCACTAGTAAATATATCTGTTGATGATAGTTGCAGTTTTAACACAGGAAATTCCAAGAACAATCAGCTGAACAATCCCGAGGGAATGAAGATTGCCAAGAAAAGAGCTAGACCAGGTGAGAGCACCCGGCCTAGACCAAAAGACCGACAACAGATACAAGATCGTGTCAAAGAATTACGTGAGATTGTCCCCAATGGTGCAAAGGTAATAATCAATGACGCACACTTTCAGTTCATCACGTTTCCTGTCATCGAAACTGACCCCTTAGTTTCTATCATCTTTGATATAACAGTGTAGCATTGATGCTTTGCTGGACCGAACAATCAAGCACATGCTCTTTCTACAAAGTGTAACCAAGTATGCAGAGAAAATAAAGCAATCTGATGAACCAAAGGTATGCTCTCTTGGATGTATGCATATTAACCTTGTATAGCTGAAGTGTTATCTCAGAAAAATTCCTGTAGCTCTACACATGCTGACTTCTCATTGTTGTTAAGATGATCGGCAAAGAGAGTGGCCTTGTCTTGAAAGATGAGCCAAGTACTGGCAAAGATGGTGGTGCCACGTGGGCCTACGAGGTTGCTGGGCAAACTATGGTTTGCCCAATAATCATCGAGGATCTTGCACCGCCTGGCCAGATGCTTATTGAGGTAAACTGGATTTTCACAAGTGCGACCTACTGCCTCTTGCCGCCATGCAGAATAACAATACTAGCATATTGCCCTCTTAATTTACAGATGCTCTGCGAGGAGCGTGGGTTCTTTCTAGAGATAGCTGACACCATACGTGGATTTGGTCTAACAATCTTGAAAGGACTGATGGAGCTCCGTGATAGTAAGATATGGGCACGGTTTCTTGTTGAGGTAGAGAATGAAACAATCTTTAACATATCGCGTGTCTAGCTTTACTAGTTGTTTTGAAGTGTATGCCGGTGATATTATTTTCAGGCAAGCAGGGACGTAACAAGGATGGACATATTTTGTCGCTTGTTCAGTTATTGCAGCAAAATAGTCTTAATCGGTCTACTGACCAGATGACTAAAGTCACGAACAATGGGCCTCCATCCTTTGCAGATTATCAGAGATCTCCGCTACCAATTCCTGTTGGCATTGCTGAGAGACTGCGATGACTGCAAATGTCCCGAGTAAGATAGATTAGGCGACTAGACTGAGAAGGCATTTGGCAGCCATGCTTCCACATTGGAACCTAGTGTTGACCGTCTGATTGCTGATAGAAAATGCCGGTATCAAGAAGATGATCTAGCCATGAGTTGCTGTGCAGAAATTATCTACTGTCCTGATGACTATTGGCCACGTACGTCCTTCAGCTTTGGGAGGATCAGTAATGCTGTGCATCCCATTCTCTCTAGCCTAATTTAGTAGAAATCTTAGGTTGACACTGTGTTCTTGATACTTGTGTTTCTGTATGCAGTGTTGTGTTATTGCGATCTTGTGCGTTGGTGATGATTCAGTGATTCAGTATTTCTTAACTATGTTCGTGCTCTTGGTACTGATTACTGTTCGTCTGTTCCTGACTTCCTGTATCCCGGCACGACTAAAGAAAACTATGATCGTCCATCCACCATCCAGATTTGGGCTCGCGTCGTAACGCGGCAAAGGACAGGAGTCCGGCCGTGCGGGCTTCCATACCCGCGGCAGTTGTTCGAACTCGAAGCGAGGTCCACTCAGCTTCGGCGCGGCGCGTAGGCGTAGATGGTCAGGCATAGCGCGGCGCGTAGGCGCGCCCTCTGTACGTACGCGAGATCTCCCCAGCGCTGGACCATGGCAGCCGCAGCGGTATCCGGTAAGCTCCGGGATACGGTTAGCGTCGTGTCATGTGCTCGGGTAGTCGGGTGCCCGGTTGGTGGGCGCCGCTGCCCGCCGGCTGTGCGGTGCCTGATGATTTCACATTTCAGTTCACACTACCACTCGCGTGACTCGGTTCCGCCTGCTACTGTGCTACATCCCATGCACAGATTGGTCGACTGATACGTACTCTTGGCTGATGGCTATCGAAGTCTGCGAGCTTTGTTTTGCTGGTCTCAGCTAGCTGAGTCCAGGGCTGGCGTTTGACCAGATGAGAGTGTATGTTCCGCTGTTCAGGACTGCAGGTATCTCACGGTATATGTAATAAATTAAACACTTTCTAGTTGGCTTTTCTTGACTCCATAGTAGTGGTTCGCAACTTTGCCTGTTAAGAGTAGTGCTGACTGCTACATTGAACTCCTAGATGCAATTTGTGAGAACTTGTTGATTAGCGGTTTGCTATGTTGTGCTACTCTGTCTGCTTGCTCTAATCTGTCCACTTGTGTTAGCTGCATGCTTCTGCAACTTCCATGCTTAGGTACAGGAAATTAAAAAAATTATCCGGACAAATTGAAGAACAACCAACGCCAAAAACTCGTGGCTATCATGATTCGTGGCAAAGGGAATGCAACCGCCAGGGTTCTTTAGTTCATCATGATG